>CM031702.1:21421099-21456099 GCA_018466805.1 Hippocampus abdominalis
GGACAGTACTCCAGGCTGCAATATCAATATCGTATTCAAAGTGAAAAAGTTGTATCGAGACACCCCAAGCAAGACCGCCGGAAAGGTGGCCCACTCTAGGTTTGCGAGGGTGATGTGGAGCCTGGTCCAGCTGTCATTGGAACGAGAGGTGGGGAACCGGTGAATTGGATGCCATCCAATCGCAGGGAACAAATAGACAGCCATTCACACTCACACCAATGAACAGTTTCGTGTGTTCAATGCATGTTTTTTGGAATGTGGGAGGAAATCAGAGTACCCAGAGAAAACCTCCGCAGACACAAGGAGAACATGCAAAGTCTACACTGGAAGCTCGGAGCCCAGATCTGAACCCATATGCTCTGCACAGTGAGGCGGATGTGATAACCAGTCAGTGTTCCACCGAAATTAAACTCAACCAATGAAAATTTGAGATTTCTTTTGAATCGTTATTCAACAATTATTTTGATAAACTCATGAAAACAAGCCTGTACAAAAAAATGGTACCCCAAGAAAGTTATTTGACCAAAGGGACATGACTAGCCAAGGAATGTCCTCTAATAAGCATCACTATAATACAATCTCCAGGCTGTTTGATGTTCCCGTGACTGCAGTTGCACACATTATTAAAAAATTTAAGAGGCATTTTGCTACCTGATAAAAATTGATGACATATAGCACCTCACTGAAAAAGTCTGATTTGCATTGATTAATTTTTATTATTTTTCATTTACTATTGCTTTTGTCAGATTCAGGTGCTCGTCAGCCTCCCAGTACAGAGGTGCAGGGTTCGATTCTGGCTCCGACTTTTCTGTGTGGAGTTTTCATGTTCTCCCCGTGCCTGTGAGGGTTTTCTCCGGGTACTCCGGTCTCCTCCCACATTCTAAAAACATACATGGTTGATGCAATACTCTAAATCAGGGGTTGGAAATCTTTTTGACGAAGAGAGCCATGAAAGCTAAATATTTGGAAATGTATTTCAGTGAGAGCTCTATATATATATATATATATATATATATATATATATATATATATATATATATATATATATATATATATATATATCCTTACTGGTCCGAAGAGATACCCGTTGTCCGTGTGTTTGTTGTGTTTCATCATCTCCAACAATTATAAAAACAGACATAGCCCTTGTTACACGTCACTTCCTCGTCTACCCGAGGAAGCGTCACTTCCTCGTGTAAGGAAGGCGAGAGGAGTCAAATGGTGCAATTCAAGTGCGCTCAGTTTGTTCGAGAACCGAAATTTGTTCGTCATCCGAGGCATAAAAAACTTGAAATTTTTGGTCGAAAACTGAATTGGTCGAGAACCGAGACGTTCGAAAAACGAGGTTTGACTGTGTATATTATATATATATATATATGTGTGTATGTGTGTGTGTGTGTGTGTAAAAGTGAATACTCACCATTAACGTGAAGGCTTTCCGTTCCACACGATGGTTAAGCAAAGCTAGCGGAATTATAGTAAGCTTGGGTCCGTACGCGGAGTTGCTGCTGGCTAGCTTGCACCCTGCTCAGTGGCTTGCACGCTTCCTTTCTGGAGTCTCCGCAGGGTATTTTGATGTGAAAGTAGCATGGCGAGTGTCAAAGTGCCGCTTTACATGAACGACCGTTTCATCGGTGGTGCAAATTAGACACACCGCAGAACCTGTTCTCTCCACAAAAGCGAATCCTTCAGTCCATTCGTCCTGAAGTGTACCCGTCATCTTTTTTTCTTTTCGCCATCTTATTCGTGGAAGGATTAGATTTGGGCTAATAACCGGTGGGTTTATTCAAAAGGGGGCGTTTACCTGTTACCCAGCATGGCCGACGTAGGCCAGTATCATCCAATTGCAGCCAACTGCAGCCCTGAACAGGACACGAGCAGTGAAAAGCGAGAATATTTTATCTGCGAGCCGGATGCAATCATAAAAAGAGCCATATATGGCTTGTGAGCGATAGGTTCCCAACCCCTGCTCTAAATTGTCCCTTGGTGTTATTGTGAGCGCGGGTGGTAGTTAGTCTACATGTGCCCTGCGATTGGCTGCCCGAAGACAGCTGGGATAGGCTCCGGCATGCCCCGCGACCTTTGTGAGGATAAGCGGATCAGAAAATGGATGGATGCAAGTTATATCTGTGACTACGATAGATTGTTCTTTCACTCACAGAGGTGTACCAACAATGTGCGTCGGGAAATCATTTTTGACATTGGTGGATCTCTTCACTATTGAACCGTCTTTTCTCGGTCTACTCACCCCTGCCACAGCTTGTGCTAGCAGGGTCTTTCCACAGCCAGGAGGTCCATGGAGGAGAAAGCCCCTGGGAGGAACTATTCCCAGCTGCTGGTATATCTCTGGGTGCCGCATGTGAATGAGCAGTTTACATATTTCCTGCACAGTATTATAAAAATGAATAATATAAAATAGGTTACATTTCACTTCTTGCTTGGCTCTCGACGAAGGCGGACGCTTTTTGCTTTCTGCTCCTAACCACCCTTCCCTGCTCGCCACTCAGTCTATGTGCTGTCATTGTCTGACTATCCTAGCCTCCTGCCATATTTTCATCCTAAAAACAAACATAGAATTGGTTGTCTAGTCTCTCAATGCCATCGACAACATTTTCTCTACTTGCCCCTCGGGGACTTTTGCTGCTGGGTACACCCTAGATCCCTGGAGGAAGTGGAGAATGGCGTGCCTGTCAACACTGTCCGTCGAGGATGTGGAAGACATCTATATTTTCGGCCTTCTGATAACAGGTATGCTGCTGTTTGGTGTTAGCAGTTTCCTGATCTATCGCAAAATTCAACCGACGGGAGCGGCTTTATTGGAAGTGAAGAGGCTGCCGGTCTTTAAGCGGTGACTGAGCTCAACCGCAAAATGGATGCGGTTTTGGAGCGTCATCGCAAGATGGACAACAACTTGAAGAAGTTGGATTCCGCGCTCACAAATTGAAAGAAATCGCGGATTTGGCTGATCGACGCCATTAAAGAGGCACAGGCCACGGGCTCGAGGCTGTCTGGAATTATTGGCAGCCTGTTTACCAAAACAACATCTGCAATCTCGACCTTTCCCCTGGATGAAAGTACGCATGGAAGCTAGTGCCCTACCATCACCCCCTCCTTTCGTGTCCCCCCCTGCCCCCCTTTGGGAAATTAAATCATTATTTCAAAACTGCATTTTATATTTCCTTGGGCTGTGTCTGTGTGAGATTAAAATTGGTTTGATGAACTGCCTTACCGTCAATGTCGCTTCATTACCACCCACATCTTCAAACTTCAGAGTGGAATACTGCAGCTTTGTTGATCTTGATTTTGCCAAGGCAGTTCCTTTATTTCAAGAGCACAACAAGCAAGATGTTGTCGTCAAATTGTTTTCAAATTCTCTGTGCACCTGCAGGCGTTTCACATTTCTGTTGACAGCGACGAATGTAATTTCTGGCCATAACACAGCAATTTCACTTCTAGACATTGTGTCTGCTTTTCACTGGACAGCAGCAATGCTGTGAGAACCATTTAATTTTCTTTAATGTTTAATTTCGCTTCCAGGATAACCAGGGAAGACGTTGGTTTGCTGCTACTAGAATAATTTGCCTGATGTTTTTTTGTACTCTATTCTCATCAGTCTCCTGTGATGTCCAATTTGACAATAAAGTTGTATTCAATTCAATTCAATTCAATTCAATGGTGAACACTATCAAAGCTTTGCTTAAAGCAACAATGTTGAATTACTGCAACATCCTCCACAAACATAAGTTTGTTTTCAACAAGCGGTAGCTAAGGCTGAGAAAACACTCACAGCATGTTACAAAAAAGAACTGCTGTATACTGAACTTCGCTTTGAATCAGTGAAGATTATTAATTTGTAATTCTTACTTGACACAGTACCACGGAAGTGCAAAACACAACAAACTAGACATAACAGCAAATTAAAGAAGACAATACTTAAGAACAAAACAAAATATAGACGCAGCAATATAAAAAACAAATTAGAAAACAACTAAACCAAACAACAAAAGAATTAAACAACTGAAATGAAAAAAAACCACACAAATGTTTTTTTTTTAATCTTTAAGCTATACCACGCAACACTAACGCAAAACACAATTTTGTCCTATTAATCAATTAATTACCGTATTTTCACGACCATTAGGCGCTATTAAAAAGTCTTAAAATTTCTCCAAAATGGACAGGTCGCCTTACAATGTGGAGCGCCTTGTCTATGTGCTGAGTTCCAAAGCCTGACTGAGAGCACGTCTGGCCGACACGCTGGTTATATAGAGAAAAGGCCGACGTGAGGGAGGATAGGCATGCGGAAGTCCGCCAATGAATGACGGGTGGGCGTGTAAGAGGATGCTAATGGCTGGACGTGAGTGAGGTCCGCCAATGAGTGAAGTGTGGTCGCGTAAGAGGCACGCCCCCTAGCAGGTACGGCGGCTTTTTCCATGCCTCGCCGTCACTCTTGAGTGAGATGTGCACGCATGGAGTCGCACTCCATGCGTGCACATCTCACAGCAGCAGTGAAAAACCAAGTCAAGCAAATGAACTCCGAGCTTGCCGTCATTCCCGGAGGCTTAACTAAAGAACTCCAACCACTGGACATCGGCATCAACCGGGCGTTCAAAGTCAAGTTGCGAGCGGCATGGGAACAGTGGATGATCGATGGCCAACACAGCTTTACAAAGAGTGGGAGGCAGCGCCGGGCTAGTTATGACACTATTTGCGAATGGATTGTGGCTGCTTGGACTAACGTGTCTGCTTGCACTATATAAATAAAGTACAACCGAACTCAGTTTTGCTTCCGTTGGCTTTTTAAAAACGTGTTTTTAGCGTGTGTCCGCATGTCTGAGCATGCATGCTACCGTATGCTTCAAGCTAACGTGTTTTTAGCGTGCGTGAATGCATACCGTATGTTTAAGCTGGTGTATGTTTGGCGCCCAATAAAACGGTGCGCTTTGTTTATGTGTAAAATACAGAAATAGCACCCGTTACTGAGACTGCGCCCAACAATACGGTGCGCCGAATAGTCGCGAAAATACAACGACAATCGATTCTTAAAATATTTGATAGTAACAAACACATTTGCAAAGAAAAGCCATGACAGAGATCAGGTCAAAAATAAAATAAGACAAAAAGAAATGTTTTTTTTGTAGATTGATAGAGAAATCTATGAGCAAAATTGTATCATCTTTAAAGTTTAATTTGGGCACGTCTAGACATTTGGGTGCGTATCCAGCGCCCCAAAATGCCTGTGCGCAAAGGCGTCGGCCGTCTGGGCGGAAGGCTTTTGAAATCCACAATTATCACGTCAAAGCAATGGGGAGAACAGAGGGAAGAAGGCTAGACTCGGTCACAAAGTGGTGATCAACGATTTGGGAACAAAGCGTTCGTGAACAACAAAAGACAGTTAGAGAACGCCAGTCGCACCCAGGCGTCATCTGCAAAGTCTGCAGCGTGTTGATTCATTGTAGCCCAGACAGAAAGGCGTCAACGTACCGTTCAAAGTTTAAACCAAGGTACCCAATCACTACCAAGGGGCCGGACCGGGGGCGTGGTATGCAAATATCGGGGGCAGTGTTTTTCTTGTATTTTGCATAAGTAACAATAAAAGCTCAAACTGGCGGACAGGGAACTCTGAGCGTGATTACCCTGGCAACAACCGTCATTCGCCCTCAGCGATCCCTCCCGCCGTTAATGAAGACAATTTTCCCTGTGTGACGAGTCATTTCTTTAATTTTGTCCGAGAAAAACTCTGCCATAGATCCACATAGTTACACTCCCACAGGCTTCAAACAGTTCCCTAAATCACAAGAGTGTAATTTGTACTTTCTAGACAGTAAAAATCTATAAATATGCAAAATGGCTGAATGGTTAATATACCGTATTTTCACGACTATAAGGCGCTATTAAAAGTCTTAAAATTTCTCCAAAATGGACAGGTCGCCTTATTATGCGGAGCGCCTTGTGTATGCGCTGAGTTCCAAAGCCTGACTGAGAGCACGTCTGGCCGACACGCTGGTTATACAGAGAAAAGGCATGCGGAAGTCCGCCAATGAGTGAAGGGTGGGCGTGTAAGAGGATGCTATAGGCCGGACGTGAGTGAAGTCCGCCAATGGGTGAAGGGTGGGCGTGTAAGAGGAGCCTCACGGCAATGAGAGTGACTTTGAAGACAACGAGAGGAAACCCGGCGTGTTTGATGGATTACTTGCACAATTGTACAATTCGGATACAGAAGATGAGGACTTTGATGGATTTGTGGGTGATGATTGATCCAAAAACGTGAGTACATTGTAAAATGGCTAAATCAAGTACAACCGAACTCAGTTTTGCTTCCATTGGCTTTTTAAAAACGTGTTTTTAGCGTGTGTCCGTCCGTATGCCTTAGCGTGTATGCTACCGTATGCTTCAAGCTAATGTGTTTTTAGCATGCGTGCATGCATGCCGTATGTTTAAGCTGGCGTATGTTTTGCCATGCCTGGCTGCGCCCAATAATACGGTGCGCTTTGTGTATGTGTAAAATACAGAAATAGCACCCGTTACTGAGACTGCGCCCAACAATACGGTGCGCCGAATAGTCGCGAAAATACGGTAGGTACTCCAGACTCAATGTCAGAAGAAAAGTAATACAGGTTGGATTATACTGCAAGTGTCATCAGAATAGTTTAGTTGGAAATGAATAATATTTAGTTTCTACTTCAAGGCAAAGAAGACATTTTTGTTTGTTTTATGTACATTATGTATTCACGTTGTGAAATATTTATTTTGTACATAAATTAAGTTTCGTCATTTTGATTTTATGGCTATTATCGCGAGACTTGCGATGTGGTAAGGTGGTTCCTGCCCAGTCACGGACAGACACTCGAACGCAAGACATAGGAAGAGCAGCAGCAATAAGGACTGTTCGCCATCTGTTGAAGGTATTTTGTGATTTATTTGGTTGTGTATATGTAACTAAATGTAAGACCTGATTGTAATTGTTATATTTTGTCATGTAGATACCAAAAGTGTATTTTTGTTTCCCAAGACCTCCGAAGTGGCAGACGGCAATGAGGTTAGCGTTGGCCCACATTTTGTATTAGCCATGTATATTGTTTCTCTATTGTACATTGCTAAATGTATTTTATTTTACCAACAGTTTTCACGGTGTTGGTGTCCAAGAACAACCCTAAAGACACTATTAAACACCCGTCATTTGGACACCGTGCCCTGGTTTTGTTACTTTGGAGCTACATATACTATAATCCAGTCAAAATGCTTTCAAAGTAGGATTTCCTGGAGCATGAAACATACCTTTCTTGTTCAGAGACAGGGTCTCTGCATTTTCATCCGTCTTTTTTCTTTTTCCTGATTTCTTAGAAGGCTCCAACATGGAAACTTCTTTCTGTTGATAAAAACAATATTTATGTAACAATCTCACTTAAGAAAATCTTTCATGAAAAATAGTTTGCATATATCAGTGATCCAATTTCTTTCTTTCTGTCAGGTACAGCACATATTAATAAGCATTTCAGAAAATATGCCAGAATTATCCAGAAGGCTGTTTTTCATTTGCAGTCCCAGGACAGATGGTCCCACCCTTAAGATAAAAATAAATATAACAATAAAAATACATAATAAAAGTACTAGTCAAGGGCGGCCCGGTAGTCCAGTGGTTAGCACGTCGGCTTCACAGTGCAGAGGTACCGGGTTCAATCCCAGCTCCGGCCTCCCTGTGTGGAGTTTGCATGTTCTCCCCGGGCTTGCGTGGGTTTTCTCCGAGTGCTCCGGTTTCCTCCCACATTCCAAAAACATGCATGGCAGGCTGATTGGACACTCTAAATTGTCCCTAGGTGTGAGTGTGAGTGTGGGCGTGGATGGTTGTTCGTCTCTGTGTGCCCTGCGATTGGCTGGCAACCAATTCAGGGTGTCCCCCGCCTACTGCCCGAAGACTGCTGGGATAGGCTCCAGCACCCCCCGCGACCCTAGTGAGGATCAAGCGGTTCGGAAAATGGATGGATGGATGGAAGTACTAGTCAAGTGAAATTACATGTTGACAAAGCAATCCATTCATCCATCCATCCATCCATGTATCCAGCTATTTTCTAATCAGCTTATCCCTCACAAGGTTTTGTCAGAGATTAGTTAAAGACAAAGTTAAAGAAATGACTCGGCACACAGGAAAATTGTCTTCAATATCGACGGGAGCGGATCGACGGGAGCGGATCTCTGAGAGCGAACGACGGTTTAGTTGTCCGCGATCACACTCAAGCTCCTTTCCCGCCAATTCCAACTTTTATTACAAAATACAAGAAAAACACTGCCCCCAATATTTGCATACCGCACCCCCGGTCCAGCCCCTCGGTAGTGATTGGTTACCTTGGTTTGAGCTTTGTACCACCAATACGTTGACACCTTTCCATTTGGTCTACGCTGAATCAACATGTTGCAGACTTTGCGGACGACAAATGTCGCCTGGGCGCGACGGGTGTTCCCAAATCGTCTCTTGTTGTTCAACCGCTGTTCCCGAATTATTGACTCCCCCTTTGTGACCGAGTCTATCCTTCTCTCCTCTGTTCGCCCCTCCTGCATTGACGTGCTAATTGTGGAATTCAACAGCCCCCCGACCAGGTGCCTATGCACAAAGGCCTTTGTCTTTGTGCGTAGGCATTTGGGGGTGCTGGATACGCACCCAAACGTTTAGATGTGCTCAAATTAAATGAAACTTTAAACATGATACAATTTTGCTCATGGATTTCTCTGTCAGGTTTGCAGGCGTGCTTGAGCCTATCCCAGTTGTCTTTGGGCAGTAGGCGAGGGACATCCTTAATTGATTGCCTGCCAATCACAGGGCACACATAGACAAACAACCGTCGATCGAACCCAAGGGGTTCAGTGAATCGGTCTCAGGGGTTTAACAGAGCCTCTGCCAAGGAGATTAAGACACGCCCAAACTCAACATGTCAATTAGTTAAGACACGCCCGCTTGGCCATCACTGGCTGGTTCATTTTGTGCACAATTAAAAAAATTTAACTACTTTATAATTATACTAACTGTGTTTACATTTTTCTCTTTTTAATAAATGTGTTTTTTAATGTCTTGAATTTGTAAAAAAAAAAAAAAAATCATACCGTATTTTCCGCACTATAGGGCGCACCAAAAAGTCTTCCATTTTCTTAAAAGCTCACAAGCGCCTTAAAATCCGGTGCGTCTTTTGTATGGTCTACGGTAATACATCGACTCCAAGATGGCTCCTTCCTGGAGACATGCGTCCAATGTTATAACTTGCTGTTGGTTCTGTGAGCTGTGTCGCTGCTTTATTAAATACGTTTTTGTTGCAGCTCCGAAAAAAGGAGAGCTGTGGTGTTCATTTTTTAAAACACAGTCTCAACAAATACAGGTACGTCTTTGTCTGTCTACGTGCCTTCTTCCGTTCGACTCGAGAGGCGTTCAAGACCACCTCCGAAAAACGTAAGCTAATGATTACGTAAATGAAACTACAAAAATGTAAAATAATACATCAAAACTGAAAAGCAAGCGAGGATATCACAATATAAATTCTATAGCCACCCCTACAGAATTTCTATTGCGATTTCATCATTTGTAAATACACAACAAAGGAATAAATAACTACTACTGACATCTGATCGTAGTAGTCGTGGCGCTATGATCAAGGAAATGCCACTGCGTTTTTCGGAGGGGGTCATGAACGCCTCTCGAGTTGAACGGAAGAGAAGGCACGGAGACAAAGACTCACCTGTATTTGTTGAAAAAAGGAGAGCTGTGGTTTTATTTTTTTTTAAACGCAAACTTTATTAATGGTTTTCACAGTCTCAACAAGTACAGGTACTGTACGTCATTGTACGTCTCCGTGCCTTCTTCCGTTCATGGCTGCCTCCAAAAAACGTGAATTAATTATTACTTCAAAGAAACTAGGAAAATTGAAAATAATGCATCAAAACAGAAAATCAGGAGGCGATTCGAAAAACGGGAACGAGTGCAGTGTTGGTGAGCATGGATGCAGAAAAGGCGTTCGATAGAGTGCGGTGGGCCTATCTATATAAAGTCATGGAGAAATTCGGCTTCAATAGAGATTCGATAGGAATTGTACAGACACTGTATAATGGGCCGACTGCAAGAGTGAAAGTGAATGGCAGCTTGACGGACCGAATAACACTTGAAAGATCGACTAGACAAGGATGTTGCCTCTCGCCAACACTATTCAATATCTTTAGCGAACCTCTGGCGCAGGCAATCAGACAGAATCACAACATCAAAGGTGTGAAACTGAGAGCCTCAGAACACAAATTGAGCCTGTTTGCCGATGATCTGATAACATACGTAACACAACCAGAAGAGAGCCTACCGATACTGATGGAACAACTGGAGGAATATGAACATTACTCAGGATATAGACTTAATGTGACAAAAACACAGATCCTATCACTTAATTACACTCCATCAAAGTTGATCAAGGAAAGATACAAAATAAAATGGGACGGCGAGACGGTGAAATACTTAGGAGTGTACGTCACGAAAAGCATGGAAAAGCTGTTTGAAACAAACTATACAACGATTAATCAAGCCATCAAAGCAGACCTGGGGAGGTGGTCAACATATGTCTTAGACTTAAGCTCCAGAATCGAAACGGTCAAAATGAATATTCTACCAAGGTTGCTATACCTCTATCAGTCGCTACCTATACCCATACTACAGAAACAATTTGCGGAATGGGATAAATTGACCTCAAGATTTATTTGGGAGGGTAAGCGACCGAGGATCAGACTGACGACACTACAGTTACCCAAGGAGAAGGGAGGATTGGCGGTGCCGAATTTGAAAGATTACTACCATGCAGCACAGCTCAGAGCAGTAGCTTGTTGGTGTAATGAAGAGTATAAAGCCAAATGGAAAGAAATTGAAGTGATGGCCGAGGGATACCTGACTCAAACACTGCTCGAGGACAGAAGATTATTTCGGGAAAAGGAGGGCTTGATAGATCCAATCACAAAATTCACTTTAAATACATGGTACACCATAGTAAAAGAAAATAAATTAGAAAAGGAGGTGAAAATCCTAAGGTGGCTATCATACGATGAGGACTTCCAACCAGGGAAAGATTCTGGTTTCAAGAGATGGGAAAAAAAGGTATCACAGCGATAAGTATGATGATAGAAAAGGGGGAAATGCCAACCTTCCAAACACTGAAAGAGATGTTTAACTTGGAAAGGAGCGACCACTTCCGGTATCTACAAGTTAGAGATTACTATACAAAAGAAATAAAAATGGAGACGAAAACCGAAAGACATGATGTAATACAGGTAATGATGGAAGCATATAAGGGTGGTAAGAGTAGAGTGATTTCATCCCTTTACAAAGGGCTCCTGTTGAACAGGGGGAACTCGACTCTGTATGTAAAAGAGAAATGGGAAAAGGAACTCCAAACCGAGATAACGGAGGAAGAATGGGTAAATATGTGCAAAAAACAACAATCAACAACCGCTTCGAGACGTTGGAGGGAGTTTGGTTGGAAGAATATAATGAGATTTTTTATAAACCCAGAGATGACGGGAAAATACAAACAAGGGCAGAATGCGTGCTGGCGGTTATGTGGACAGGAAAGATCTGTAGATCACGCACACATATTTTGGAAATGTCAAAAGTTGAAAGATTATTGGGAAGAGGTTGGGAGAGAACTGAAAAAGATAATCGGCTATGAAATACCAAAGACCGGCTTAGTGATGTATCTAGGCAATATAAATCAAGAAAGTGTACTAACGAGAGACATGTACTTGATAAAAGTGTTGCTGGCTGCCAGCAAGAAAGCCATAACAAGAAAATGGTTTAAGACTGACCCGCCAACAAAGAACCTATGGCTGGAAATAGTGGGGGAAATATTTGAGCTGGAAAGATTCACATACATATTGAGGGTCCAAGTAGGGAAGTTTAAAATGAGATGGGAAAAATGGGAGGAATACACCAACAAAAACAAATGAAGGAGAGAATGACACCACCAATCAGGAGAAGTCACTGTAGAGTACGGATATAAATCCAGGAAAAAGGGACACTTGTCACTGTTGATCACAATACTTTTGTTTTTTCTTTCTTTTCTGTAAATATGTTCGCATGTTATTTTGTTGTTTCCTATGTTAAAGGACCTTCACAGCCATATATGGATGATGTTGTGAAAACTAACCACGGGTAGAAATTTACAAAACCCTTTGTATTCATATGTTCAGACATGTATGGTCCTATGTGTTGTGGAAATAATAAAGATGCAAGTTACAAAAAAAACAACAGAAAATCAGGCGATGAAATCACAAAATAAATTCTGTAGGGGGGATATAAAATTTATTTTGTGATTTCCTCGCTTGCTTTTCTGTTTTGATGCATTATTTTCAATTTTCCTAGTTTCATTTAAGTACAGTAATAGTTAATTTAAATTTGTCAGAGGCGGTCATGAACGCCTCTCAAGTTGAACGGACGCCTCTAGAGTTGAATGAAAGGAGCGTAGCACCATCTAGTGGAGGCATCGTAGATTGCGCCTTATAATATGAAGTGTCCAATGTATGAAAATGTTTTACAAAATAGCCATTCATTGAGGGTGCGCCTCATAATCCAGTGCGTCTTTTCGTGCGGAAAATACGGTACTTTTTCCCCCCCTAATGAAGGGTTTAGTGAATGTGCATATGAACCAGTTGGGTTCGGAACCTCTAATAAGGTTAAGAACCACTGATTTAGAGCAGTGGTCTAAACCTTAGACCGATTCACGCCGTCGAACCCCTTAGACTTTAAGGGGTTCGACGGAGCCTCTGCCGTGGAGGGTAAGACACCTGCGACTCAACATGTCAATTAGTTATGACACGCCCGCTTGGCCATCACTGGGTGCAGATGATCACATTACTTTGCTTGTCCAATCAGTGTTGCGGGAAATTTAGTTTATGCTAACTAGTCAATCACTCTGCCAAAAACAATACATTTACTATAAAGTAAGATTAACCTAAAATGTACACTGGAAAAACAACGGACCAACAATGAGACAAACATACTTGAAAACTTGAAAACATTCACATGGCAAGATGCCAGCTGGTCAGCACGAGCAGGTCTTGTTGGTGTTGACATTTCGGATAAAGCATTTATCTATTTTTTTAATTTTGTGTAATATATTTGTTAGGATTTCTTATGGTGATGGGAGTGACAGTCCACTCAGTAGCAACAGACCCTTTTTATATGTGAGGGTTGGTGCTGGATCATGAAATCTTTCTGCCAATGTGGCTAAACAGTATAAAGATCTTGAAGCCACATTCAAGTACAGTTAGCCTCGTCATCACATTTATTATGCAGCGGCAGTGCCGCCTGTTTTGCCGCTGTCTTGCTACATGTCCTGCCCCATTGCAAAGACATTGTTGCCCGAATAACAGAAAACACAACACTTTCAGGAAGATTTTTTTGGCTTGTGTGCATACCTTGATGGGTAATTGGTCGAAATGGGCCAAGTTATTATCAATAAGGAAGTGTCAATTATTTTGAATTTCCACAGAATAAAAAAGGATGAAGAAGAAGGATGAGACAAGAGCGGATTACATACGTGTATTTAATTATTGAATCAAGCACACACACCTTTGTTGAGGTGTGATTTCTCTCTGTTAGTTGGATTTGAAAGAAACAAAGAATGTAGAATGTTTTTGGAGGTATTTCCTGCTCACTGTGTTTACAATCACCTTTAGTGTCCCTCACCCCCACCACTTTTAGGGCCCCCCTCCATAGGACTTGTTTAACATCAAAAGAACAACTGTTATCTCAAGTATCTGTGTTGCACCTATTGAGGGACTGCGCCTTACTATGAGTACTAATGATCCCAGTCTCTTTCCTGAACATCTGTTCGCTCACCTAAAACAACGTATGTAGTGTTAGATTGTATATTCTTCCTCCTTGGTTGATTAACGGCCCCCAAGTGTCTTCTGTTGTCCCCCGCACCTTGGGTAAGTCCCTGGTTGCTGGTAAGCCCCCCTGGGAAGACCTCTTATCTCAGGATGTTTGCACAGCGGGGGTCTGGAACTTGCCATCACACCAAATGGTGGGTTGTGGTGGTCTGGTCTCACCTCACCACTCCCAACTTCCTCCAGCCACACCGGGTCAGATGACATGTTACTTTCTTTGTTTCCGGGATTTGCATGAGAGGCGTACCTACCCGCCTCTCATTATCATATTGTCTCTATATAATCTCATGAATGTGTTTGTCCTATGCTCCCTGATTCAAATCTGGACCCCTCAGTAACCCGAATCGATTCGTAAACTGCAGTAAATAAATTAAAACCCTTCGAAGGACCTGTTCATCGCCTCCAGCCTTTATTTGGATTACAAACATGCTCCTCGTCCGAAATTCAACGAACACGCGGGGGAGAGTAGGCCGCTCGTCCCCCAACACCTTCAAATCAAATCTTGATGTTTGGGTAACTTTGCCATCACTGAAGCAAAGGAGTACACTACGTTTTTCCTCCAAGTATGAGAAAAAGAGGATAATCAAACGTTTTCATGATCAGGATGTCAGCCAGGGACACGGAGGGACTGCACCCAAGTACTGATGACCACTAGGACATCTGTTTCATGTCAAGTATTTCATGTCGCCTGGACACAAACTCAACCCTGATTTGTGGAGCGTAGTCCCATAATGCACATGATCTTTTCTGTGTGTGTGTGTGTGTGTGTGTGTAGTAGTTAAATGTAAAAATGACGTATAAAATTACGTCTTTGTTATTATATGCATTGTACTAAATTGCATGTGGCAAATCAATAGTAACTATCTATATTCAGACAATACATTGTATATCACAATTTCTCCTAGTATAAGAATATAATAAATATCAATTATTCGGGCCCGTGTGGCGGCCACTGCGGGATTTCTATATTTTTATGATAAGTCCTTATTTTTCGGTTGCACGTGATTAGAATTTGGTGAAATGTTTGATGTTTCAATTTTTTTTCCCCTTGACCAAATGATACATGTCAGTTTAACACATGCAACTGATTTACAGCACTTACTTTCAGGTTAACTATGTCGGAAAGGCTTGTTTTCACTTGGGGGCATTTAAATTTTGGATACAGTGAGAATTTTTACTGATAACATGTTATAAACAAAGCATTTTACATCATTATTACATACGCATTAACGACCATTGTTTCAGTCTGAGAAAAAGTTTAAGACCTACTGTTAAAGAGGAATTTTACTGTTGAAATTACATCATGTTATACTGTCATGCATTCCTGACAACAATATACAAAGTTTTAAGAATAAAACCTCTGCTTTTGTACTACACCATCGCATGTTCAATAATGTTGGTCATCATACTACACTTGGAGTGTTATGCATGTTTTTGTTAGCACGTGAAAGGAAACCTGAGTATTATCCCTGTAGAAAATCTACACAAGCAAAAGGATAAGGTAACGCTCAAGGTAGAAAGGCCAGAGTTGAGATTTGAATCCCGAAACTCAGATCTGTTAGGCAGGCGTGCTAATGACAAGGCCACTGTAAGAAAGGTCCTTTTTACAAAGGGTAGATTCACACGTACACTTACTGCATCGATAGGCTGATCTTCACTAAGGTCGATTAAGATGTTGGTCTTTGCAGAACCTTTGCCTCGATCAATGAACCACCCTCCCGTGGACACTTGACTTGCATCTGGCAAATCTCCAACGGTCGAGTAGGGACTAGTGTCAGATGTTCCTTTCCGGTATAGAGACGTAAGGGAGCTGTTCATGTGACTGGTGTTCTGCAGAAGGTATAAACAGTCAGTTATTAATTTGAAAGATTTTTGGGGGGCAGTACTTTATCTCCTTCATCATTGAATGTGTTAGTCGGGTTTACTAACAAGTGTAAATATATTAAATGATAACAGCTACCAGTATGTTCTATGAAGTGTTTCTTGTTTAGGTACTGATTGACAAAGTGCCAAAACAACAAGACGACTACAAAGAATACAAATAAATTAATACACTTACTTTCCATTGACAATTTTTTTCCCACTGGCATGTTTTCATTTGCCACATTAAAGTAAAAAGACTGAAATAAAAAAAGAAAAAGAGGCTTCTTATGGAAGAATATTTTGGCCGCATGTTTTCATTTGCCACATTAAAGTAAAAAGACTGAAATAAAAAAAGAAAAAGAGGCTTCTTAATGAAGAATATTTTGGCCAATTCTATTGATATTAGTGATGTGGATAGAGAATAATATTAATCTTAAGCACCAACAAAGAATACTTTTCAGCAGACTTCATTGATAATTGTATTGTGTTCTTGTTATGCCTTTTCTCACTGTGAATTGTGGCAGAAAAAGTAACTTACAGTATTCTCCGGTACGTCTTCAGAACTGCTGCCGCTGTCGTCACTATGAAGACCAAACGCAATGATGAAAGCATGCACGTATATTCCCACGCAGACCTCCCAACATGTGTAACTACCTCGATTCATTTTGGCTATGCTTGGCTCGCTTGGTCAGGTGGGCAGTCTCCAGATCATTGATTTCAGACTCCGTTTTTATTGCTTGGTATACTAGGAGCAAAGTCATCAGGCAATCCATTTGCGAAAGCTTCATCATATGCATTGTTATAAATCCAGCTTTCATTACACACACACACACACGCACACGCACGCGCACGCGCACGCGAAGCAGAAAATTGAAACTGTCAAGTTCTCTGGTACCAGAATAAGTGTCTTCTTCCTGATTGAAGCTATTATTATATATGTTTAATTGAGTACTCTGACAAGGAGTTCGATGGGTGGATCGGTGCAAAATCTGCTGCGATGCATACTTTGTAACGCTCTGTCGTAGTGAAGAAGAAGCTGAACAAAAAGACAAAGCTCTCAATTTACCGGTCATCTACGTTTCTACCCTCACCTTTGGTCACGAGCTATGGGTCGTGACCGAGATTACGAGATCCCGGTGTCTTGTCCAGGGAAACCAAGACAACAAAAGTCTTTGTACAACAATGGAATTTATGTCCAGATCTGTGATGGAGCGACTCCCCAAGCCAGGGGTGGCCAACCCGCGGCTCGCGAGCCGCATTCGGCTCTTTGGCTGGTTCAATGCGGCTCCCGGGCTTTCACACGACAATTGTCGAAAAAGCCTCAGCGCTGGCATTCAAAAAGTGGCGCATAAAACACAGGACTATTGAACTTTACCTGAGTCATTAACAATTGTAACAGAGGCAAAATGAGAAAGAGCTGTCCGTTATTACGTCTCCAAATCTGGAACGGTTACTATTTGGGAATTTAATAAGGATTTAGACCGGGTTGGTTTCGTAAAATTAAAGGCAGTGAGAACTCAGGCGCGTCTTTCTCAGCATCGGTTTATCGGAACTCCTGCCTCCCCGCGATTCCGCACAGGCGCGGGCAAGGAGGCTCACTGGGGGTCAGGAACCCTTGGAGGAGAGTCGATTCGGATTGTACCCAATCCAATCCAGGAGCCGGACGTAACTCCCCTGGTGTAACTGAAAGCGTGCAGTTTAAACTGTGCTTCGTAAGCGTGTCTCTTCATGGGTGCCATTTTCGGGATGTTGTTTTGCACAATGCAACTGTTTACACCTATAGGCACTGTTTACACCTACAGGGTGCTATAGCGTCCTCTTTCACGCCTTCACTTCCCACTCTTAACGTCTGTGTGTTATCCTCAGTGACATCCGCCTTTCCTCTTTATCAGCAACATGTCATCAAAACAGTCAGTTAGTGAAGCGCACTCCTCATCAAAGTCACACAACAGCATTCACAGATTTTGGAACCCTGTGCAATATACAAGGCGACCCGCATTATTAGGCATCACCTGCATTTTGGAGAAAATGTAAGACTTTTATGTGCGTCGTACGGTCGTGAAAATATAGTAAGTTAGCATCGAGGCTCCCTCCCCAGGTCGGTTATGAGCATACTGGTTAGGTTACGAGTAGATAGCGCAAACGCTTGAAAGCCCAAGCATCTGCTCGCAGGGGTGGCTTCCGCAATGTTCATGTGTGGCAATGACCATGTGTGCTCGCCTTGCATTTCAGTCTTTTACCATATTTTTCTTTCCCGCTCCGTCAACTACATATATCCATCCATCCATCCATTTTCCGAACCGCTTGATCCTCACTAGGGTCGCGGGGGGTGCTGGAGCCTATCCCAGCAGTCTTCGGGCAGTAGGCGGGGGACACCCTGAATTGGTTGCCAGCCAATCGCAGGGCACACAGAGACGAACAACCATCCACGCCCACACTCACACCTAGGGACAATTTAGAGTGCCCAACGAGCCTGCCATGCATGTTTTTGGAATGTGGGAGGAAACCGGAGCACTACATATGTCAAATGAACTATTTTTGAAAAAAATTATATGAGGAAAAGATGAAAATACGAAAAGCAAACACAGCTAGGGTTTGAACTTCGTATGCCCGCTGCATACAATTGCTGTGCACCGAGAGAGTGAGAGTCTGAACGTCCTCAAACACACAGCTTGCAGGGAAGTGTGGTCACAAAAAACTGATTGCATTGGGGTTTTTTGCTTCATGTATAAACTCAAGTGATTCACATGAAAATTACAATCAAACAAAATACAAGAAAAGTTGGGGCTATCCTGATCCTACTTACCTTTCTCAACTTGAATTCTGAATGCAGTCTTGTTTCTTCTACCATACTCCATTCTGCAGACATATAAATCACCAAACAAGATCTTCAAAATGAGCATGATAAAAGAATAAAATGCCAGACTTAAATGTATTTCAAAAAGCATTTGGATTTAACGATCATTATAATTTAATACATAACTTATTGTCTAAATCAGGGGTGTCAAACATACAGCCCCAAGGAGGTTCGATCCGGCCCGCGGAATCACTTTAAAGTGAAAAAAAAATGCATTTAAGACACAGAATGAATATTTTAAATAAAATGCAATTCGTGGATTATCCGCTAGGGAGGTACACTGTTTTGATCACAGTAGAAGACAACATTGTTTTGATCGGGGAAGAAAGCAGCAGTCTCGGTCTGTCACCGAGATAGACCCAACACAGCAAATGATATGAAAGCGCCAATCAATGTTTCTTGATACCAAAACAAAGGAAAGAGATGATATTTTGGTGATTCATAGCACAGTATGGTATAATGTTAATGGTTTGGCCCACTTGACATCTACCGAGTCCGTATGTGGCCCACAATGTGAAATGAGTTTGACACCCCTGGTTTAAATATCACTGTTGATTTAAGGTTTTTGGAATGTGCACATTTACAATTTTACAATGTTTATTAGAACTTTGTCCACTTTCAATGTAACTAACATTAACAGCACCCTGTACCAAAGAAAATGCAACAGTAAAGTCAATCCTTTTATTTTTGCTGACCTTGAAAGATAAATTTGACAAATAAACAAACAAATAAACATTTCAACTTTTTTTTTCTAAAACGTGTCGCTGCTTAACAACTTAGTCAAGAGTAAGGCATTGTAGCCTATAGCTGACGATAGCTATAGAGCCAAAACCTCCATAGATCTTAGGAGCTAAGTTTTCTGGGGCTTTCTGCCCCCAGTCAGGTCACCCATGGCAAACACAACCTAGGTGAGGGACCACACCAAACACCGTTCCTGCGGGCCACATAAAATGATGTGGCGGGCCACAACCCTCGTGGGCTCACATCCACAAGGGGCTTAATATCCTTAGAAGTCTTGCTTGTCTCCTCCTTACTTCATTTAGTCAGTAGTGAACTACAGTATGCTTTTGGCATTATCTTTGTTTCTTAATGGGTGCACAGAGCTCACAAAGTAATACTGCAGTCTGTTTGAGTGGGTGTTGGTGAATGCACATTGTCAATTAGCGTCGCGCAGAACCCTTTTATTTTACAATTGTTTTCTGTTAATAATCATCAATAGATGGCATAGTAACACTAACAGGGAAACAACTCAATGGGGACTATCAAGAGACTGTAACTAATACCATATATAATTTGCATCGGATTGTAGGGCGCATTGTCGCCTTTTGGGAAAATTGAATGCTTTTAGGTGCGCCTTACAGTGCAGAAAATACAGAACATATGTATCGTGTTTTCTGAAACTAAGTGATATATAGGCAGTGGTAAAGCGATTGATTTGTTTGCATTATTGTTGTAATCCGCAGTTTAGTATGTGCCTTTACTGTGTAATATATACTAATATTCTGCTTGATACTCTGCACATTTTCGCACAGCTGTCATTGGGTGGTACCAAGGCACAATGGTAATCTCACATTACAGAAAGTTTTTCAAAGCTGATATGTCATGTCCTTATCGTAGTTGCTTGTTATTGCAATACTAGAGTAGCCTGTACTATTGGGGACAAATTCCTTGTGCGTTCTACATACTAAAAAAGATTATTCCGTTTCAGATTATGTTGTTCTGGTGTATGCTTCCCAAATGTCAAAGTATTTCGTAAGCTTGTATCTGTAATTGTCATTGATAAACTGTCTTTGACATTCATTATTGCTTCATTTGCCTTTACTACTCTATAATGCCAAATAGATCTGATATTTGCTGAAATGAAGATTAATTGTTGAAAATTACATTAGAAAAAGAGCTTGAAAAAAAATCGCTAATCAGATCGGAATCGCGGTTTTGAGGGCGGGGGTGCAATTAAATTCCATCCATCCATTTTCCGAACCGCTTGATCCTCACTAGGGCCGCGGGGGGTGCTGGAGCCTATCCCAGCCGTCTTTGGGCAGTAGGCGGGGGACACCCTGAATCAGTTGCCAGCCAATCGCAGGGCACACAGAGACGAACAACCATCCACGCCCACACTCACACCTAGGGACAATTTAGAGTGTCCAGTCAGCCTGCCATGCATGTTTTTGGAATGTGGGAGGAAACCGGAGCACCCGGAGAAAACCCACGCAGGCCCGGGGAGAACATGCAAACTCCACACAGGGAGGCCGGAGCTGGAATTGAACCCGGTACCTCTGCACTGTGAAGCCGACGTGCTAACCACTGGACTACCGGGCAGCCCTGCAATTAAAGTAATTTCCTAAATTGTTCAGCTGTACTTGTGAGTGAACTTGAAATTTGCTGCACACTCTTGATATTGATCTTCCAACCTAGCCACAACAACATCCAGCAATTAAACCCATCCCCCACCCAAATACAATTTGAACCAATCTATAACCTTACCTGTACTGTTTTTGAAGGTCTAATGCAATAGAGCACAGATCCACATAATTACTGCTGGAAGCCAAATACTGAAAAACAAATTAAAAATTAATATAGATAAGAATTATGCAGGCTGAATCTTTTGCAACATGTATTTCATGCACAGCATGATATCAAAACAAAAGCATGACGTTGGTGCCACCCAGTATTCATGTGTGTTTGTGTAGCTATATGTAAATATCTAAAACAACATACACAAACACTATGGGTGGACCAATTTTTGAAAATTGTCCAATCCACTTGGTTCGACAGTTTTGGTTCATATGTGTTACATGTGGTGTGCAATGTTTTTTCTGCCCCCCCCCCCACCTCATGAGTGCCAAGCCAAATGGTGGTGTGCATGATTACAGTGGTGCGCCGTGATTCTCACTCAAGGCAGGCCATGACGTGCGTTGTAGCCTGCCAGCGACACAGCAGGGAATCATATTGCAGCGGAGGTCGTCCTGCCTCAGAGGCTTCACCAGTTGGGTTCATAAATGACGCTAGCACCATTGTAATGGTGCGGTCAGCCAACGCTACAGCATCTTTATATGTCCAAGTCAAGATTGTTAAAAAAGATTAATTGGAATTAAAATTGGTTGGAAATTGCTTGGTTCATGACTAAGGGTTTTGATTATCACAGAAACCTGACAATACTAGCATAGAATTAGCCAGCCCTCATCTTTAAAAACTGGGAGTCATATATATGAACTGCGAGAATTGTGACACCACTTAAGTCCCTATCTCACTGAGGGGCGAGCAATTGCGACTGTTGGTAAAGATAGAAAAATGTTTCGTTCTCATCAGGTTTCACTGAGGTTTGCAAAACGTCAGCCTAACGTTTGGCAGATCTTCGGCAACAGTTTTAGTGATGTTTCTTTTTCCAAAGAAAGTTTGAACATGCAGCAAGAAAATTACGGGCGAACTTTTGGCGACATTTGAGACATTGAACGAACCCTGATGAGAATGACACATTCGCCGCCTTCGAAAACACAATTGTTCACTGCTACAACTCAATGGGATAGGAGCTTTACCTGATTTGAGTGTAAATACATCCACTCAAATAATAGGTCTGTTTTGAGTTAACAAACTGTTTCTGGACACCATGACATGGAGCAGGACACGACATCTGTCCTGGGTTATATCAAATTCTGCATAGACATCATCACCATGGACAAGCAGATCTGGATTTACCCTAATGCTAAATCCTGGATTAAATTGTAATAGAACCTGCTCCGGGCAAGGAATACCACCTTCAGGTCTGGTGATGAGACGCTGCAGAGGGCTGTCAGAGCATTAAGGCATTGAGGGGGACAAGGCTGCTTATAGGAGGAGGAGAGAGAACTACTTCCAGAGCAACAATTCCGGGCAAGTGTAGAAGGGTGTCCAGCACACTGTGAACTACAGATCCAGAAGATTGACAGTGGACCATGGTGACATATCATAAGCAAAGCAGCTTTACATGTTCTTCGATAGCTTTGCGGTACAGCCACCAGCTCACAGAACCCACATAAAGACACTAGATGAGGAGTGTGCTGAGGGCAGTGAAGCCGAGGAAAACTCTGGTTCCCGGTGGCATCTCTGGGCAGGTGTTGAGGTACTGTGCTGATCAGCTGGCTGGAATCTTAACCTTCATTTTAAACCGGTCCCTAACTGGCCAACTGTCGCTCCTTGCCTGCCTGAAGACCTCCATCATTCCCGCTCCCTAAGAGGAACATCAGTAGATTGAATGACTGCCCCCCAGTGGCTCAGACACCCATGGTCATTAAGTGCGATGGAAAACTGATCAGATTCACGTCAGTTCCTGCCTCACCCTGTGTCTGACTCTCACCAGTTTGCTTTTCGAACCAACAGGTCCATGGAGAATGCTCTGGCGAAAGGTCTCCACTGTGCTCTGTCGCACCTGTAGGAGCAGGGGAGTTACGTCCGGCTCAACATTTAATACCAGCCTCCAAAGCAGACTGATGAATATGATGTCAGGCCCGGGGTGACTCACTCAATATCCCTTTGGATTTTGGATTTCCTAACGAATGGGTCCCAGAGGATGAAAATAGGCTCCCACTTCTCAGCCTTTAGGCTCCCACCCCGGGCTTTGTATTGAGTCCCTTACTTTTCACCCTCTATACTTATGAACTTGCCCCCCCATCCACCACAACAACAGCATTATAAAATTTGCGGACGACACTACTGTGGTGGGGCTCATCTTGGCAGTATATTTAATGTGACAAACAATTTCATCAACCACAATGTGTTTTTTACGGTGTGTTTCCACAAGGTGCTTTCGACGGTGTGTTTTCAAAGATCCATCATGTTGGGGGGGGGGAATGAAATGATCAGTGAAATATAATGCATTAAGTAATGACTATACAAGGAAAGTACCTGGCAGGGCCACCAACACATGGCTCTACTTCTGTACTTCAATAAATACAGTACAAGCAAGCAATAATAAATAAAAGACATACTTCTTCCAATCGCTGTTTGAGTCGAACATCCAGGTAGCCATTACCTCGGTTCTTCATGTCTGGAAGGGTTTTTTCGGGACACTAAAATGAGAAATAAAAGCAGGATTTACTTCGGTGCTTTATAGGCCTGGCAGGTCATCATCAGTATGTACAGTGATCGACACGTGATCGATATCAATAGAAAATACACTTTATAACGTGAGACAGAAAAAAAATCTGAAGGCAAACCCTGACTGCAGGATTGTGTGTGTTGTAGTCAGGGCAAAAAGAGTGGTTATTTTCTGTGAACGGCAACTACCCACCGAGCATTTTGTTGTGAATCACATGAGAACCACAAGTACAAATTCTGCATCTTTGGAAGTGTACCAGTTCATGATGTAGTGGTTATAGTGGTTGGCCGAAAGCTTTTGTTTTTTTCTCTGCATCACAGGTTCAAATACCTCTATGTCCCTTTTTATTTTATTTAAAAAAATGTTTTCAAACAAAGTTAAGGTAATGCAATGATTTGGAAACACAACATCACTGGATTGACATTGCTCGAACAGTGCAGTGACCCTCTTGAGGATTGAAGACAAGTTCTCAATAAGGTAAAAGTCTGGAGAGTTTCCTGGCCTCGGACTCAAAATGTCAATGTTTTGGTCTCTGAGCCACAGAATTATTACTTTTGCCAGAAACGTGTACATTTTGTACGCAGCCTACGTAATGGGTTAAAAATTAAGTCAACATCGTGATTTTGCTTTCTTTTACTGTACGAGCAAATTTTAATTTTCCTGACACAGGGCACAATAAACGTTTCAACAAACAACACAAACACGCTACTCAAACAGTAGATGAAGATTTATAAAAACACATGTTCTTGTGACTGAGAAGACGCTACAATTAGAAATAAAACAAAAACCGCATGGAAACAAAACAAAAAGACCCCTTATCGAAAGCCATGATCGTAATAGGTTACAAGATAATACGTAGAATTTATTAATGTACGTTCTTACCTTTTTGAATTCTACTCAAATTGTTCAAACTAAATAAAAATTTTATGAAAACCTCACGTACAGGCTAGCTTTGCTTCTTCGTTGTTATTTTTCTTCTTCTACTACCTCTTCTTCTTCTTCTTCTTCTCCTCCTCGTTCTCCTCCTCCCCTCCTCCCCACCCCCTCTTTTCTTCTATTACTACTGAAAGTTGGCAAACAATTTTTTGGGTACGCTACCACCAGCTTCTGAACTAGAGTTCCACACTGCCCCCACGGTCCACAAACAGACGGTCAAATGTCATCGCATCGTCCCCTCATGTGGAACCCTCAGGAACGGCGCTTGGCATACGCTGATCACGCACTGCGTGTAGGGCACCAACAGCAACAAAAAAAAAATCAGTCGTAAAAAAAATCGGAAAAATTGGAATTATAATAACAACAGTATATAATATTTAGAATAAAGGTTTGTAAAATATGTTTATAAACATAGGTGGAAATATGGGATGTGACGAGACGATGTTGTTTTTATATATACAGTACTGTATCTGTTTCTTACGGAGCCTTTTCTTCCATGTCCCTTTAGGGGCTCCGTAGTTTCTTGTACAGTACTGTATTTGTGTGTTCGAGGGCTGGGTTAGTTGAGTCGTGGGTGACGTCATAGAGAGGGGACGAGCCAGGTTGGGGGGACATTGGATCCGGCAGTTAGTCTGAGACTGAGTGTGGAGCGCACGGGCGTGAGTTGTGGCTAACAGCAATTCCAATGAATGTGTGCTAAATTTGTTTATTAAAAACGAACACATTTCATCAGCGATTGCGTGCGTCCATATTGAAGGGCATGACAAACTGTATGCAAATACCATGCCGACATGTTCGAGAGGTTCCGAGGCCAAGAGCGACATCTATTGGTAAATCTGTAATTTGGAAAATAAATCGATTTTTAAACTGTGTGGATTTTTCTCTTTCAGATACACCAGGGGTGGCCAACCATCAAAGATTAAGAGCCAATTGTTCAGTGTGTTACTGCAAAGAGCCACATTATACACATGGTCACACAGAATCACCGCCGCATTCCTTCCTCGCGCACGCACATGCACTCACGCACACAAGTTGGAACCGGAGGGGATCCCAGAAATGCAGACCAGGAGTGGATCGAATACCAAAAATAATTTATTATGACAAAAACTTGCCGCGAGGCAAAGTACAACAGAAATCACTGGAAGCAAACCAGGATAAAATATCACGACTAACGAAACGATCTTGCAAAAGGCAAGATAGATATCCATCCATCCATTTTCTGATCTGCTTAATCCTCACAAAGGTTGCGGGGCATGGTGGAGCCTATCCCAGCTGTCTTCAGGCAATAGGCGGAGGACACCCTGAACTGGTTGCCAGCCAATTGCAAGTCACACACAGAAGAATAACTATGCATGCTCACACTCACACCTAGGGACAATTTTGAGTGTTCCATTACCCTGCCATGCATGTATTTCGGATGTGGGAGGAAACCAGAGTACCTGGAGAAAACCCACAAAGGCACAGGGAGAACATGCAAACTCCACACAGGGAGGCCGGAGCTGGAATCGAACCCTGCACCTGGGCACTGTGAGGTCGACGCGCTAACCACTCGACCACCGGGTGCTTACAATCAAATTAAATTATGGAAAGAAAAAAAACGGATAGCTTTCAAAACAAAGATACAACTCTATCAGGATTTTTTTTTTAAAACAACCCAAAAAGATCAAACATGGGATGGTTACAGAAAATGTAGTAATTTAAAGGGAATGAGCAAGCAAGTTGGTCACTGGAGGATAATTGATGCGGTATTTAGTTCCCCTCTGCACAAAGCTCGTTTTCAGCCCACAAAACTCAGTGCATCAATTAGATAAACTAATTCCATTCATTCAGGATGTTGTGTCTGTTCCTCCTTAATCTTTCAGTTGCTAAGCAATTGCTGAGGCTCTTTTATGATTTGGTCCTTTATTCTGTCATATAATATTGGTGTCTCACAGTATAAAAACTCGGATTCCTCAGAGACACCTCACTGCGTCAAGATTTCTCCCAGTCTCTGTAGCTAGCCATGCTCTCTGTAGTTACTTTGTATTTTCGTACATAAAGAATTTTACTTTTCAACTTTTGTGTTGTCTCGGTTTCTGGGTCCAAATTCCGCTCTGCATGTGACATAATAGAATGACTGAATTGCTCAGTCATTCCCAAGCAAAGTTGGGGCAAGGATCACCTGATTGTCAACAAATGCATGAGAAAATCGTTGAACAGTTTAAGGACAATGTTCTTGAATGTACAGTTGCAACGAATTTAGGGATTTCATCAACTACGGTCCATAATATCGTCAAAAGGTTCAGACAATTTGGAGAAATCACTGCATGCAAGCTGAAAGTTCGAAAACAAACATGAATGCCCACGAACTTCGATCCCCAGATGGAACTGCATCAAAAAGCATCATTGTGTAAACGATATCGCCACATGGGCTCTGGAACATTTCAGAAAACCTATGTCAGTAAATACAGTTTGATGCTACATTCGATAGTAAAACTTAAAATTTTACTGTGAAAAGCAAAAGCTATTTATCAACGTCCAGAAACGCTGCCGGCTTCTCTGGGCCCGAGCTCATCTGGGATGGTCTGATGTAAAGTAGAAAAGTGTTCTGTCGTCTTTTGTAAATTGTGCATGTTGCCTCCGGGGTAAAGAAGAAAAGAACTATCCAGACTGTTATGGACGCAAAGTTCAAAAACCAGCATCTGTAATGGTATAGGACTGTGTTAGTGCCAATGGCATTTGTTACTTACATATCTGTGAAGGCACCAATCATACTGAAAGGTATATACAGGTTTTGGAGAAAGATATGCTACCATTCATACAATGTCTTTTTCATGGACGCCCCTGCTTATTTCAGCAAGATAGTGCCAAACCACATTCTGTAGATGTTACAACAGTGTGGCTTCGTAATAAAAGAATGCAGGTACTAGACTGG
The DNA here is from genome assembly GCA_018466805.1 of Hippocampus abdominalis. NCBI lineage: Eukaryota > Metazoa > Chordata > Actinopteri > Syngnathiformes > Syngnathidae > Hippocampus > Hippocampus abdominalis. The sequence continues at coordinate 21,448,649 of CM031702.1, forward strand.
CCTGCTTGGAGTCCAGACTGGTCATTGGAAATCTATGGCACATTATCCATTCATGCATCGTTTATCTCATCTATGGTCATGAGCTATGGGTCGTGACCAACAGAACGAGATCCTGGATACAAGCGGCCGAAATGAGTTTTCTCCGAAGGGTGTCCGGGCTCTCCCTTAGAGATAGGGTGAGAAGCTCAGTCATGCGGGAGAGGCTCAGAGTCGACCCGCTTCTCCTCCACATCGAGAGGAGCCAGATGAGGTGGCTCGGGCATCTAATTAGGATGCCTCCTGAACATCTCCCGGGTGAGGTGTTCCGGGCATGTCGGCAGGAGGCCGCGGGGATGACCCAGGACAGGCTGGAGAGACTATGTCACCCAGCTGACCTGGGAACACCTCAGGATCCCCCGGGAAGAGCTGGAAGAAGTGGCTGGGGAGAGGGAAGCCTGGGCTTCCCAGCTAAAGCTGCTGCCCCCGCGACCCGACCCCGGATAAGCGGGAGAAAATGGATGGATGGATGGCATCCTTTATCTGAACTGATTTATCCCCAGGAGGGTCGCGGGTGTACTGGAGCCTTTCCCAGTGCCAGGCAATCGCAGGGCACACATAGGCAATATCCACACTCACAATCACGCCGAAGGACAATTTAGAGCAAACAATTAAGCTATGGTGCATGTCTTTGGGATATGGGAGGAAACCGGATTACCTTGAGAAAACTCACAGAAGCACGGGGAGAAAATTCAAACTCCACACAGGAAGGCTGGGGCTGGAATCAGTCCAACAACCCCTGCACTGTGTGGCGGATGTGCTAACAAGTCGTCCACCGTGCTGCCCTGTGGCGCCTGGACTGTTGAATAGCTAAGGCTGTAAATCAAGCAAAAATGGGAAAGAATTCCACCTACAAGGCTTCAACAAATAGTTCCCAAATTAAAGTTATTAAAATTCGAATTCAGATTCAGAAAACTTTATTTATCCCGTGGGGCAATTCGAGTGAAGAAAACCTGATGTAACACAGTGGTCAACATGACCCTGTCCTGGCTTTTTAGGAATGTGTTGCAGCCATAAACTTCCAAGTTAATGACTATTATTTGTTTTCAAATCTTTAAATGACCTCGCGCCACCTTACCTCTCTGAACTCATCCGCCCCTACACACCTGCCCGGCGCCTCAGGTCCGCGGACCACACATTATTAGAAGTGCCAAGAACTAAACGGAGAATCAGAGGGGATCGAGCCTTTTCCGTTGCTGGTCCATCTCTGTGGAATGACCTCCCACTGAACATTCGGAAAGCCCCCTCGCTGCCCATCTTTAAAACCCGCCTCAAAACTCACTTGTATTCTTTGGCATTTGACTCAGATTTGATCTTAGTTTTACTGTTTGGTGCCTTCTACCATCTTTGTTACTAATTTATTCCTTTATTGTTGTATTTATGTTCGTTGCTCCATATACAGCACTTTGTATGCAGCGATGGATGTTTGAAAGTGCTCAAAAATTGAGTTGAGTTTATCTGTTTGAAAGTAAATATATTGTTTTTGTAGTGTATTCAATTAAAGATAGTTTGAATATGATTTGCAAATGATTCTATTCTATTTTTTTTATGTTTAATTATATCGCTGCTCAGGCCTTAATAATGGTAAAAGTGCAGTGAAATAAATATGCATCCTCCTTGCGTACAAGTAACAGCTGTTTAATCACCTGGACGGTACTTATTTTTATTTTACTCTACCAAACCATCCTGCGGGCCGGATTAAACCCATTTGCTTGATCCGGCCCGCGGGCGTTTGACACATCCTGCAGATTAAATATAATACAGTAATAGTACAGTAATAATAAAAGGAAGAAGAAGAAGAAGAAGAAGAAGGAAAAAGGGGAAGAAGAAGAAGGCGAATACGACAACGAAGAAGACGAAGTCGAAGCAGCTGCCTTACGTCATTTCCGCCCACTCAAGCAGAGACAAAGATGGCTACCAACGTGGAACGAATTGATGTCCGTGTTGGTTCTTTACCTTCAGATGTTGTGGTACTCAAACAACCATCAGTGGACCAGACTCATCAGAACAACCCACTTTTAGGGCTACCTATTGTGGCCATCGAGGCAATCCTCAATTTTTTGTCTTACGATGAAATCAGTTTGCTGCGCTCGGTAAGAACAACGTGACGGGACAAATAACTATTGTTATTACAATTGTAATATTAGTAGTATTATTTATATTGTAAACATCAGCTAGTAACTATCTGCTGTTTTATGCCTTGTCACTTGCGGCTCGGCATCCTGCCATTGCAATTCTGATCTCGCTAAGACAGCAACACTAGCAACGTTATTGATACACTAGAGCAGTGGTCCTCAACTAGAAATGCTGTAGGTCCACTTTTTTTTTTTTTAATAAGACCAAGGTCCGGTCCCATGCACGGCGGTCATGGGGAGCAGGGCTATATGCCCATTTAGTATGGTCAAGCCAAGCTTATACAAATCAACACTCCTCACAACCAACCAATAATGGGGTGCATGAAAATAACAATTATTCACTTTGCCAGTACAGTACACAGCAAATAATGAGAGGTATTGTGTTGAGGCACAGGAACTCTTTTATTTTGTTAAGTTGTGCCTGCTTAATAATAGAAATAGCCCTTTTAGGGAAATAAGACATTTTTACTTTAACTTTGTTAAACAGTAGTTGTCTTTTTTCCCCCCTTAATTTAACAAAAACAAAACAAAATACTCATTTTACCAAAATAAATACTAAACATGAAAACAAAAATATCCTTTTCATTTGTACAATTCCCCTTTTCACATCCCCTCTGAAATCACTGAAAAATATATCAGAAGAGGAGTTAAGAACCATTTTAAATACTGACACAAGGAGCACAGGAATGTGCAGTGCTGTTCTTCCACTAAAGGTGAATGCAAGTTGCTTTATTTTGGCTGTCATTTGCTCCTTTTCTTTGCCTTCAAACATTGTGTCCATGACTTCAGTCATGCATTCTTTTATAATTTCTGCATCAGAGAATGGTTTCTTGTGCTTACCCAAAACCCAGGCCACTTTCAGTGAGCACTCTATTCCTTTTAGTTGTTGTGTCATACATGTCACAATCTTCCTGCTTGAGTCTTGATATGACCTTTTCAGTTTCTTTATTTTGTTTGTTCTTAGCTCTGAATTAGGAGGGAAATCCCATTCAAAAGTGCTGTGCTCTGTCACATAGTGGCATTTAATATTTTGACTCTTCACCAGAGCTACCGTCTTTAGGCATATTAGACACATTGGCTTGGTGCTCGACAGAGGTAGAATGAAAGCATACTAGTCAGTCCATTCTTCATTGAAACGCCGATTTTCACTGTCCACCTTTCTCTTTGTAGCAAATTTAGAGGACGCCATTGTGATGTGCATTTACCATGTTGCGGTGTTCTGCTGTTTAACAGCTGCAAAGATCCCCGGGTAGACGGGAGCAAAACTGCACACAATCGAAACCGCCCGCGATTCGTCTTGTCTAATTGTCTGTGTGCGGCTCTCCTGGACTGAAGCTGTGAGCACACTGTGGCGTCGCGCATGCGTCTGTTTCCTGACACAATCATCCATTTTGAATGCGTGTGTATTGGGATAGACGCGTGCTGACGCTTATGCATGGGCACACCTTAAGTTCAGAGGAGCCAATCAGCGCATCGTTATCGCCGACATGCCCTGCTCAGCCAGGGTCTCCAGTTAGTCAAACATTATACCACACACAGTCGCGCTGCTGCGGTCCTCAGCAATACATCTGTTAGTGCACGCAAAGAATACAACGGATAATTTTAACAAACGATCGCGGTAATGCGCAGATTATAGTCCACAAATATAAAATGTATAACGTAAAAATCACTTTATAAATTATTATTTTATACAATTTGCCGAGGGTCCGGACAGAGGAGGTCCGGACAGAGGAGGTCAGCGGTCCGGACAGAGGAGGTCCGCGGTCCGGTAGTGGATCGCGGTCCGCCAGTTGAGGTAGACTGCACTAGAGTATACAAATAACATGGATGTAAAAGACGACGAACTGAAACGTGTGCATCAGTGGCGGATGCACACCTCAAGGAGGGGAAGCTCAATTTCGGCCTACATCATAAAATGTGTCCGTTTATTTATACGTGAATTCTACTCTCCGTTCCTTTTCAAGAAAATTATCTGTGACCCTGTCATACCAACAGGGCTTCTTTTCCAGGGACTTAACGAGTGTCCTATCACTACCAGCAACTACAATAAAACCCACCAGAAATAAAATATTAATTTGTCGCTAGTCGTTTTCAACAAAGAGAGTGTTGCTAAAATGATTAGAAGAAGTCTCCAGTTCAACTCAGAACAGAATGAGAATTTAAAAATACTCCCGCGGATGCTTCCACCAAAAGATCAGTGATTGGCTCATTTCGCTGTCAATCAAAAAGAGAGTCAGCCTCAGATAGATCATCCAATCATCATTCAGAGAAGCTGAGTGTTCTGGTCAGCCCATAAACGCCCACTGTCCATAGACTCCCAGAGACGCTGAGCATCTGATGGGCGGGACAAAACCAGCATTTATCCAATGACTCGTCTCGTTTGAATGCATTGGGACGCTCAGCGTCCACACAGTTTAAAGCACAGGGAAGCTGCGGGAATGAATGACAAGAGAGTCGCGTCGTAACGAGTAATAAGAAGCTGATTCGGAACAAAAGTTGAGCGCTTTGTAGCGCGTATGTCAATGTCTTACTTGTTGTGATTGGTCGCTATATCGGCAAATGCAAATCACAACCAATCCGTGTTCGCCTTCCTAAACCCCTTTCTCGCGAATGCCGAATGTTATCGAGACTCGCGACGTAGCTAAAGTGCGCACGTCAGATAGATGCGGATCTGAAAAACACGTTTCGATGGGACTGGTTGGATAGAAATCGGACGGTGTCCCCAGTAGGAAACAGTAAAGAGGAACCATTGTGCTTGTGTCGGATTTCGTGAAAAAGCTCGATGTCGCCGGTAAAGCTCTGTGTACAGTGTGTGACGATGTCATTCTATATGGATCGAGAGGATGGAAAGCTTTACAGAGTCACGCAACCTCGGTGAAACACAGACATTTCTACTGAAAAGTAACTACTCTATCTCATGCGCTTTTCGACAGCCTGGAGCGTGTGTAAAAACAAGAGGAGTTGGCTAAAAAGAGAGTGGAAAAAGACGGAGAGAATCAAGAAAGAATCAACAGCTTTTTATCACATTTACACAACACTTTATCAATACAAGTAATGAACAAATCTTAAATATGGCAGGGAATGTTTCCTTTTTTAGTTTTGATTTTGAGCAGCAAATTTGAAGTTACATGTTGATGCTCACCAGGAATGCAAAAGCAAAATTGCACAAATTTTCACTTGAAAGAATAATGAACAATCTTGGGATTTTTTTCTGTTAAAGTTTCAAATAGTGTGTAAATTGAATACACTTCATCTTCAGCATGTTTAGTGCCACTTTTGTAAGTGGCCCCGCCGCCGTCCCGGCCACGCCCCCTTCCGCTTTTCGTCACTTGCCACTCTCATCCCTGATATAAATATATATATACACACATACATACATACAGGTATGACTGTATATAGGGTTTTCGACCATAATCCATTCCAGAAGGCTGTTCGAAAACCGATTTGTTCGAAAACTGAAACCACGCTCATTAAAAAAAAAAAAAAAACTATCTTTATTGAATACGTCTGTTCACCATGGAACGCTGAAACGAGGAAGCGTCATTTCCTCGTCTACCCGAGGAAGCATCACTTCCTGGTGTAAGGAAGGCGAGAGGAGGCAAGTGACTCATTCAATTGCGCTCAGTTTATTCGAGAACCGAAATTCGGTCGTCTACCGAGTCATTAAAATACTCGAAATTTTTGGTCGAAAACCGATTTGGTCGAGAACAGAGACGTTCGAAAACCGAGGTTTGACTGTATATACAGTATATATAAAATGTATTTTTTTTCCCCCCCTGGTGCAAATTCGCGCTTTGCCCCTGCGTTTCGGAAGTGACATTTTATGGCAGGCCTACCTGTAGTTGTCATTGTGTACTGCTGTTCATTGGTTTTAGAATGTCTTTGCAAACATAGTTGTATACATTTGAGAATAAAGGCAAAATTATTTTTAGTTAACAATGTGTTACAGCATCTGTCTTTTCCTTGGTCTTTTTATCAGACAAGTGCAACAATTGCAGTTGAAACATTTATTGTGATATTAAAACACATACAGCAGAATAATGATATGCACTGTTTTAAGAGTCAGATTTATTTATTTTTTTGTGTCTGTGACATTCAGTGTGGTAGAGAGAGGTGAGTTTCCAGATATAATTTACTGGTTAGAGGACAGTAAGTTAAACTGCTTCGCACACTAATTGCTGACAAAATACAGTGCAGTTCAGCCTCTGGGCATCAGATCTAATTGCTAGAAGTTTACCTTTGGCTGTATGCCATACTTGTTTGTAGGATTGGGTATTTGGTCTAAAAAAATATATTGATATTTAAGAAAAATATGCTACAGCAATATTTAACAAATAAAAAAAAATTCTAATTATGTCCAGCGTACTTTGGGTGTTTTCATGATTTTTGTGAATGCTTATGCCACTTAAATATCTGCTACTACACCATAATGACAACAACATAAGATTAGAAAACCTTTATTTGTCCCACAATGGAGAAATTTGCAATAAAGTAAGTCTACCACTGCCACGAACTACAGCAGTCAGCATGTAGCTCTCTATTTACTGGTCCATCTACGTTCCTACCCTCACCTATGGTCACGAGCTTTGGGTTGTGACCAAAAAAAACAAAATCCGGCCTGAAATGGAAGCGCTTGAAATGAATTTCCCCCGCAGGGTGTTTGAGCTTTCCTGTAGAGATAGGGTGAGAAGCTCGATCATCTGGGAGGGACACAGAGTCAAGCCATGTTGAGAGTAGACAGATGAGGTAGCTCGGGCATCTGGTGAGGATGCTTCTTGGACGCCTCCCTGGTGAGGTGTTCTGGGCATGTCCAACTCGCAGCAGGCTCTGGGAATGACCCAGGCTCTGGGAATGACCCAGGACACGATGGAGAGACTTTGTCTCCCGGCTGGCCTGGGAATGCCTTGGGATCTTTCCGGAGTGTTGGAAGAAGTGGCTGAAGAGAGGGAAGTCTGGGTTTCTCTGCTGAAGCTGCTGCCCACTCGACCTGACCTTGGATAAGCAGTGGATAATGGGTGTGTGGATGGAGGTAAAGAAAAAGTCAGCTGGTGGCAGTTATCACCTGCTGCTGTCATTGGGTGTGAAATGACTGAAAATGTGCAATATGATGTTTCACCTTTGAGAGGTGCTAGACTTGAGCACAGTCTCTAGAACGCGGAAGACAAAAGCTGCTTCAGTAGCTGAAACAATACGCAAACTGCAAGATTTGTCAGTTGATGGGAAAATGTGCACAGCCCGGAAAGTGCAAAATGGATCGCCTTTTCTGATTTGAGCACACCA
>CM031702.1:21461099-21766359 GCA_018466805.1 Hippocampus abdominalis
GTGACAGTGCCTTTTCGTTCTACCTCTCAGCTGGGATGCATAAATAAAATAAAAGTTATTTTTTTCAATGATCAACTAAAGTAATTAGTTGTAATTTTATGTATCACATGTTTTAAAAGCAGCTACAATTATCACTAAAAAGTGCATACAGTACCATATAAACAGAAAACAAATTTAAATCGCCATATTGATTCATCGTGTGAACGGATCTGTGACTGGTTTATGGAAGCCTAATATTTACAATATTAATTGTTATTAATGTTTATTGCTAGATTCCTGTCTTTTTCTCATCATTGGATTTTGTCTTTTTTCCTCTTGCCAGGTCATAGATGAAATCTACCGTGTCCTTCGATATGTGAACGCGACTCGAGCTCCACAGCGAGCTCATGAAGTTTTGCAAGAATTGAGGGACATCTCCTCCATGGCAATGGAGTATTTTGATGAGAAGATTGTTCCAATTCTGAAGAAGAAGCTGCCTGGAGCCGACTTGTCTGGCCGCCTCATTGGTTCTGCTCCTGGTAGTCGCTCTTTTTATTTATTTATACCTTCCTTCTCTCTTGATTTCAGATGGCAAATGAAAACATGGCTGAGATCGAACTTGAGGGAGGGGGGGAACGACGGACATACTGCAGACCAAGGGTATCCAAACATTTTGCAAATAGGGACAGATTTGTTGAGGGGAGCTGACCATTCAGGTTTCATTTGCTTTAATTTTTCATGTCGTTTGATCCCACTTCCCAGTCACCTTGTTTGGATGTTCTTCTGGTACTACCTCTTGTTCAATTCCTGGAAAACAGCCACAGTCTCCACAGAAAATTAGGCAGACACAGTTGTCAAGTCAAGTCACATTTATTTATATAGCGCTGAATCACAAACGGTCTCTAAGGGCTTTTCCCCTTGAGAAGGGGCCGCAGATGGGCGAATCCCCCTTCCAGAATAACCAGGCTGCAATGGATGCCGTGTGGGGCAACATGCCGGGTGGGACAGAGATGGGTCCCCCCTCTGAACATGGCCCAGTTGGTTGATGACGAAAACTTCATAGCAGCGCCTATGAAGATGTGGTGGTTGAGCCAGCTCTTGCTCAGCTCAGTCGGTGCAAATCATATCCATATTGATCGGAGTAGAATCTGTTCAGCGGCATCCAATTGGGACATCGTCACCTAGCCCCCTCTCCAGATCAGGGAGGAAGGAGAAGGACAAACAGAAGAAGCGGGAGGCCAACAAATAGTTCAAGAAAATGTAAGAGTACACAAATGCGTGTGAAGTTGGGTTTTAAACATTCCAACTGAGGTAGCTTCTCTAGCATCCAGAATAGAAAATGGTCTATTAAATGCAGACTACTTTTTGACTCTCAGAATAACGGAAGGATCAGCGTGTTGTGAATGAAGAGTTCGGGGTGGAAAATCTGGTGTCACTAAGTCAACGAGATAGGAAAGTGCTAAGATGTGTAATATTTTATTAGTAAGTCGCAAAACCTTGAAATTGCATCTCACATGGACCAGAGTACAGTAAACATTCTCTAGTATAGACGCATGTTTGCGCTATCCAATCTGCTCTTTTGGGAAATGAGCATGGTACATGTCCTTTATGAACCTGCAAGTATGTTGTGTAACAACACAAGCAATAAAATGCAAAAATATACTGTCCAAAAGCTGTTTGTAAAACAAAAACAGCAGTACAGTATACAGTACAGGTGTAGATTAAAAAAACCACAGTACGTACAGTATTTTAATGTTGATTTGTTTTCAGTCTTGGGAAAAAAATGAGTCTATTTTGGGTTGTTTTGTTTTGTTGGGTTCTTCTTTGTTTTCGATGCCATGATCTACGGACGTAAGTGAATAAAGTTCAAATCTTTCGCAATTACAGTAAAACGCACGCCAATAAAAACTCACTTACACGTCGTTGTTTCGAATCTGATGATCAAAAAATGCGAAGTGAAAATGTGTCTACTGTCGCGTCTTTCCGTCGCATCGGGTGGGCGTTGCGTGTATTTAAGCTCCCGCGGCATTACGTCTCCATCCGGGTTACGGCTAGTGGAATTTTCGCTTACGTAAGTTGTAACATGTAACAAGTAACATGTAATATCTTAGTCAAAATGTTAATGCAAAGGTCTTTATTACGGGTGAAGGATATTCCTTTTCATAGAATTCCGGGGATGGCAATGTTTACTGTAATGTGATCGTACATCCTTGTCCTCGACAGGAGTCTAGTTGCAGCTTTTTGTACTAACTGCAAGGTTTTATCACTGCACATGGGAAGATCAGAGAGCACTATGTTGCAATAATTGAGGAGGGATGTAACAAACACATGAATTATGATATTTTAGCGATACAGTGATCCCTCGCTATTTCGCGGTTCGTTTATCAGTGCATCGCAGATTTTTTCAAAATTTTTTTTTTTTTTGGAGTCTGCAGAAAAGTCCACAAACGGTCTGCGAGAAGCAGCGAAAGTCAGCAAAACAACAATGAGTCAACATATACACTACATGTGGGGTAAGAGGGGGGGGGGCTGAGAAGATGCAAAGGCATGTTGATTGGCTGTGCATCTTATCACTGGGGTTACTCTTTGATCTTTAATCAGTGTCTAAGTGTTGTTTATGATGCTGCTAGTGTGTGTGTGTGACGGAGGGAGTGAGAGGGAGAAGGAGGGAGGGAGTGAGGGAGAGAGAGAGTGAGTGAGTGAGCGAGAGAGAGAGAGGGTGAGAGGGGCTTATAAGAACAAAATCAGGTCTCTTCCATCCTTAAATGTCTAATCATCCTTAATTGACTAATCATAAACACGTCTGCTGCACGCTGCGGGATCGCTGGCCTGTGTGTGTGTGTGTGTGTGTGTGTGTGTTAGTGCGCTCTGCTCAAGCACAAAGGCCCACGTGGAAAACAATAAATCTGAAAGATTATACTTTATATATACTTTTTTCTTTGTGCTCATTTGATTCCAATTCAAGCTGTTATAGTGTGATTCTTCAATGTTAAAAACGGTTAAAGTAACAATACAACACGTTAATTGTTAAAATAAGCAGTTTTTTTACATTTTCAGCTAGTGGTGTGCCGCGAGATTTTTTCAATGAAAGAAGTGTGCCTTGGCTCAAAAAAGTTTGAAAAACACTGCCGTGGAGGATGCTATTGCAGTAGTCAAGGCGGGAGGTGATGAAGGCGTGGATAAGGGTTTGAGCGCCGTTGAAAGTGAAGGGCGGAGATGAGAAATGTTTTTGAGGTGGAAGAAAGCAGTTTTGGTGATTTGGGTGATGTCTTGGTTGAAAGAGAGGTTATTATCAAAAAGACACAGAGGTTGCGACAGTGAGAGTAGGGGAACAGGGTGCAGTTGTCGATAGTGAGGTTATTAAAGTTGGAGGCTGTTTGGGTGAGGGACTGAGGACCGATTATTAGCAGTTGAGATTTAGTGCAGTTAAGAGTGAGAAAGTTTGTTTTCATCCAGGATTTGATATCTGAAAGACGGTTAGACAGGGTGGAGTGGGTTGTTGGGGTAAATGATTTGGCGGAGATGTACAATTGGACGTCATCAGCGTAGCAGTGGAACTGGAGACCATGATGACAAATGATTTGGCCGAGGGGTAGAAGGTAGAGGATGAAGAGAAGAGGACCAACCGCAGAACCCTGGGGGACACAGTGGGGCAGTGTAGGAAAAGCAGTTGTTGATGTGTATGAATTGTTTCTTGTCTGTGAGATATGAGCGGAGCCAGATGAGGACTTTGTTGGTGATGTTTCGGGATTGCAGGCGAGAGAGTAGGATGGAGTGGTTGATGGTGTCGAAGGCAGCTGTAAGGTCGAGAAGGATGAGGATGGAGAGTAGGCCGTAGTCAGAGGAGAGGAGGAGGTCATTGGTGATTTTGAGGAGCGCTGTTTCAGTGCTGTGTTGTGTGCGGAATCCAGATTGAAATTGTTCGAAGAGTTGGTTATTGTCTAGGTAGGTTTTAATTTGAGATGCGACGACATGTTCTATGACTTTGGACAAAAAGGGGAGGTTGGAGATGGGTCGAAAGTTGCTCATGAGTAGTTTGTTGATGGTAGAGAAGAGAGCCTTTTGGTTCTTGGAGTCGGTGTGGATAAGGTTGGAGTAGTAAGTGGAACGGCTGGAGTTGAGTGCAGTCTTGTATAACTGAAGGTGATCGGTGTAGGCAAGGAGATGAACAGTTCAACCGGATTTTTTATAGAGTCTTTCGAGCTGGCGTTTTCGAGATTTAAGATTAAGCCTTAATTGTGCAAACGTCAATCGAACCCTTACAAGAAGAAAAGGAAGCAGTTGACACAGGCTCAGAGAGCACAGTCGTGGTTAAAGAGCTAATATCGCGGCTGCTATAGCTTTGATTGTGGTCACGGTGATGGCCTTGAACTAAGGCTTCAAAGTAATGTTCACATATAGCAGTGCTAAATGGTAGTACCATTGCATTTGCGGTTGCTAGCCAAATCTATAGTGTTACCATTTTTATGGGTTGCTTCGTCTATTATCTGCGTGAAACCAAAAGTATCAATTATTGTCTGAAATGCCGCGACAAGTGGTTACGTCGGGAGATTCATATGAACATTAAAGTCACCCATGATTACTCTACTATCTCCGTGAGTTACCAAGTCAGCCACAAATTCAGAAAATTTATTTAGAAAGCCAATGTAAGGGCCATCAGATGGATGAATCACTGAAAGATAAAACGGCAACGAAGCTTTGGATCGCTTAACAAGGGCTTCAACAATTTTAAAGGCGTTGTTTGAGCGAGGACTAAGTTCGAGAGCAAATTCTGCAATCATGACTACACCCCCGCCCTTCGTACAAGGATGTGCCGCATGTGAACAGATTTAGCGGTAAAAAGTCATTGGGTTTTAAAAAGGTCTCACAGAGTCTGAGCTCTTCAATATTATAGGGATCCGAGTCACAATATAAACAAGATTGCGTTGTCGGGGTCCCGTATTGTTCTTTGAGGAAACAAAGGCGCGACCAGAGGTTACAAATGTAGGAATCTGATAGTTATTTGTCGGCTCTTGAATACTTAGATTGGAAGCTGACACTGTATCTTCAATATGACATATAACGCCTAAACTAGAACTAGTAGCACTGGCTCAGTAGAAAGCATGTCAATATACAATGCAATAGGTAGTGTACCAGTTTGTTGAGTGTGATGTTCTAATCCATGGAGAAAACTATCTGTGTTATTAATGTCTAGCACAGCGCTAGTTAGCTCTAATCTTTCAGATTCCATACCCATCCTTACAGATTCGCTAATAACCTGTAACCTGATCTGCTCTCATGTGGATTGTCATGGGAAGCTCAAACAGTAATCTATGTTTATAGAAAGAATGATGCCGCCTTCACGGTTAGCGTGAAGGCCGTCTAACCTCAGCGTCGGGTCGACCCCAGAAAGAGGGACAGTTATCTCTTAACTCAAGTCCCTGTTCACCTCAAAAGCTTGCCAGCCACCGGTTAAGCGAGAATAATCTGCTGAACCTCTCATCATTACCTCTCGCAGGCAGGGGGGCATTGACAAATGCTCGACTCATCTTTCTGGCAAGATCACAAGTCCTAGCTATGTTCTTCTTTGTGATCTCTGATTGTTTCATCCTTGTGTCATTGGAGCCAACGTGTATCGCTATGTCCAAGTGGCTAGTGTTGTTCACCTTTTGCTGGTGTCTAGGCCTGTTGTGTGCCATCTCCCGAAGATTAGCTTTAGTGTGGGTTCTCTGGCTCCAGAAAAACACATTACTGTGGCTGGGTTTTTAAGCTTTATGTTACGGATGATGGAGTCACCTATAAATAAAGTGTGGGAGCCAGTTGACTGAGGTGGAGTGGAACTGCTTTGCATTTTAGCAGGCTTACTGCAATTAGCAGGCCGCTTGGAGCTAATGCTAACCGGATGAGCAGGCTGACTACAATCCACGCTAACTGTAGTGTCCGCCACGTCTACGGTTACATTATTCTGCTCTCGCTGACGGACACGACCCTCTCAGCAGGGTAAGCCTCTGAGTAAGAAGGATACAATTAATGCAAGTGGAACATGAAGCCATACTTGCATTTAATTGTCCGGTGAACGAAGGCACCTCAAGCAGGGGGATCAGCCATGGACTCCTCCGCTGATGCCTGTGGAGAAAAATGGAAGCAAAATGGATCCTATCTTGACAGGTAATGAAGGGTGGAGTCCGTGTCGCTCGCTCACTCTTGTTTGTTCGTGTGGCTCGCTCGCTCGCTCGCTCTTGCTCATTCGTGTGGCCCACTTGTTTTGTATTTCATTGAAAAAATATGACAATTTCCACTTGCTCTGGAAGTGACGGCCTTGTCTATCGACTTTCCTTTTCTTTGCGTCTCCTTTTTACAAATTGGCTGGAAAGGGTAACACAAAGGTCATGCAGCAAGGGATGCTTTTGGAAAATCACTAACCTAACACGCCTGTGTGAGAGAGTGGTGTTTTCTGAGAGGTCGAGCACGCTCGGAAAGCATTTCTGAACGCACCCAAAAGCGTGGCCACGGGTTTGCTTGCCATCTTCTGGTGAAATACAAAATAGCTTTTTTTGTCAAAGTATTTTTTCTACTCTCGTCAACAGTGCTGATGGGCCACACATTATTGATTTTATATTATTGATGTTCACAGGTGCAACGAATGTATGTCTTCTACAGGGAAACCAAGACAATGAACGTCTTTGTAAAATGATGAGATTTATTTCAGCTACAAAAAATATGGAGGAACACCATTGTGTTCCCTTTTTATTCCATTTTTCTTTTCTTGGGAGGGGTCAAAGTCAGACCACACAGGCCAATCACCACTTTGGACAGCTTCATTTACAGATTACAGGATGGCGCATGAACAAGCAACTTTGCCTACCTGCAGATAACATGGCTCACAATGATACAAACAGTACAAGATATATTTTAGCACTGTTAAATTCTCATTACAATTCAACTCCATGTAACAAATGTCAAGCAATTCTCAGAAATGATGATACAGAGATACCTCTACTTACGAAATTAATATGTTTTGGAAGAAATTTCTTAGCTAGAAAATTTTGTAGGTAGACATGTTTTCCATGTAAATGCCCTCCCTAATCCGTTCCAAGCCCCCCAAAATTCAGACATAAATGTTTAATGAAGGATAACAATGCATCAAAATAACAAATACATGTTAAAATTAGATCATTTCACAATAAATGAGAGTTGTGTATAATGTAAAAAAAAATTAAGAAGAGTGAAGAATAAAAATATGGTCATTTAACTTCAAACTGCACCCTCATCTTTTTTTGCCCTTTCGTTCATGTTTTCTCTCAGAAGTGGTTTTTGCTTGGCCTTTGGTAAAGAACTGATCCAAGGACGTTTGCTTTTGTTGGCTTTTAAAAATCCTTCGAAAAGGTCCAAGGCAATCATCAGCATAGTGAGCGATCCCCCGACTGGTGAACATTTTTTCTGGGTGATTCACATTTACATAAAACTATCAGAACACCTCATGGCCTGAAGGGCAAATGATGAGGATGCTGCACAAACACATATCTATGTATCTACACACATAGACACATACGGTTGAGGTCCCTCTTAGCTAATGGGATGCGAGGAGGATGCTCAGTAGTAGCCAATGGCAGAGCAGCTATACGTATGATGCATTCAGGAAACTCGGAGCTGCGAGTAGCAGCCCATACTGCATTTTTACCTTGCATATTTTGACATTTCTTTCATAAAAAGAGGCAATATTTGCCTGTTGAGGCGTTTCGTAACTTGAAAATTTCGTATGAAGATATGTTCGTAAGTAGAGGTGCCACTGTCCATTAAATGTTAGTTTAATGAATGACAGGGATACTAAGTACTAGACAATTTGAATTTATAAAGTAAATATTCAAATTTGTAAAGAAAATGCAGGCACTGCTATTTTTTTGAAGAGCACAATTTCAGGGTTTGTACTTTTAAAGTTAATAAAAATCAATTAAAAAAGAAGTTGTAAAATTATGTATGTACTTAATTGTCCATAATTTTCAGGGAAATCTTCTAAAATCCATAAATCCATAAAAATTAACCTGCGGTGTTCATTTCATTTGTGTATGTCATTTTCCCCACCCTTCCAATTCATAGCTTTGTCGGAAAATGCAGGAACTGGTACCCGCTCTGCTTTTCTCCGATTAGTTCCGACGATGATCACGTGATCACTTCGGGTCATTCCGGGAAACAACAATAGATTGACGCCATCCTGGGGCAGTGAATGGATGGTTTGGTTGTCGGCTCGGCAAACAATTCCCGTATTTTCTGGAAAAATCTATTCATCGAATTTATCGATATCAACAAGTGACGGACAAATATGTAGCGATGCCACTCGAGCAAAGCGCGCCTCAGCAGTCGACAGTCCGCTGCTCTCTCCTGTGTGTGCGTCAGCTAAGCTTAGCTGTTGTCTCGGCTAGGCTAGCTTTTTGTTGTCGTAGATCAAAGCGTATTTGATTTGTGACGTCGGTTACTTGGGTGAAACCAAAAGACGTGCGCGTGCGTACATGTCAACCTTTTCGTTGTCCTTGTGTGCAAAACACGCTCTGCTCATATTAAATAATCTTCGTGGATTGTAACCCCTGCGATAAACAAGGGACCACTGACCACCGTAGTTCATGAAGATTATTCTCTCTCGGGAATGGCGATACACTTTGGGCTTTTCTTGCGGTGAGCAGTGAGCACGGAGGGAGGCACAGAAACATAAAGAACATACATTACTGTGATTGACTGGAAGGGTCCAAGTCTTTGGGTAAATTCATACCTTCTTTTGAAAATAACGTTTATTCCGTGCATCCCTAGTCGACAGCCATTTTTTGGGAGGTTTGCAATTGCATCATCTTTCCATTTGCAGCTGTATTTATATATACAGTCAAACCTTGGTTTTCGTACTTAATCCGTTCCAGAAGACTGTTCGGAAACCGAAACCATTTTTCCCATTGAAATCAATGTAAAATGTTTTAATCCGTTCCAAGTCAAGAAAACAACTTTTTTAAACCACTTATTTTTACAATTTCACACCATAAACTGTACAAATGTAATGGGAGATTACCAATTTTAACATTAACATAGGAACATAAAAATTGAAGGAACATCTCTCTCTCTATCTGTCGTGGGCCGTGCGCCTCTCCCAGCTGTCAGCAGGCAGTAGGCGGGGCATTTCGGCATCCCGAACTCCTTCGCCAGCACAGACACACGCACACCTGACTCATATTTTGCGATTAAATCTTTCTTAAATTCTATAGTTTTGCGCCCTATTTTCTTCACCAGGTTCACCACTTCCACTTGCTTTCTTTGGTGCCATGATTAGGGGCTGATACACGATGCAAAAATAACAGTCCAATATGACGTAGTTCTCACCAAACACGTCTGCTCTTTAAAAAAAAAAAATCTTAATCGAACAATACAAACTCGTCTGCTCACAAGCTGTTTCTGTACGATTATTGCACAGAAGCCCCCGTGCTGCCAGGGCAAACCATTATGAAAAGAGGGGGATTTCACTCGCGCTAACAGAAGCGTCTCACCAAACACGTCTGCTTTTTTTTATTGAACAGTACAAAAACGTCTGCTCAGTAAGGTCGCTTCCTGTGTCGCGACGCGACACGAGGGAGCGCGGCGACAGGAGGGAGCGTCACTTCACTCCTCTCGGCTTTGCTACCTCCTCTCGGCTTCGCTACCTCGCGAAGCTATACGAGGTAGCGTTGCTACACGAGGTAGCGAAGCCGAGAGGAGTAAAGTGACGCATTCAAGTGCGCTCAGTTAGTTCGAGATCCGAGGCATAAAAAACTCGAAATTTTAGTTCGAAAACCGGATTGTACGAGAACCGAGACGTCCGAAAACCGAGGTTTGACTGTACTGTATGTTTTAATTACAGAGCTCTACTCCAAGATTCTCCACAACGTAATCCCTGACCTGTTCAATGTTTTCCAGTGGCTTAGGGGACTGTTGATTGATTAATTTTATGTCACATTTTATTTCTACGGGGGTACAGTGGTCGTTTGGTTCGCACAGCGGCCTCAGAGTGCAGAGGTCCGGGATTTATTCCGCCTTCCTGTATGAAATTTGCATGTTCTTCACATGCCTACGCGGGATTTTTACGGGTACTCTGGTTTCTTCCCACATTCTGAAAACATGCAGGGTAGTTTGATTGATCACTCTAAATTGTCCCTAATTGTGAGTCTGAAAAGTTGTTTGTCTACGTGTGCCCTGCGATTGGCTCACAACTAGTTCAGCGTGTACCCCGCCTGCTGCCAAAAGGGTCCAGCACGCCTGCGACCGTCGTGAGGATACGCGGATCATATAATAGATGGATGATTTTATTCAAACAGGTGGACTCTATTTCCTAATTAGGTAAATGGAGTTGGGTGGTTGCAATGGATTTTATTTTGTGATATCAGATATTTACTTTTGAATACATTTTTTTCCGCTTTTTGTTTGAATTTTACTTAAACCAATCTTTACACCTGACAATTTGCCACCTCTTTCTGTTTACGTATCTCATAAATTCATAAATTTAAAAAAGTGTTAGTTTGTATGACTTGACAATGTGGAGAACTTAAAGGGGTAGAAAGACTTTTACAATCCAATGATATAGCTCACCTGTTTTGGGTTTGGTCTTGTGATGTTCCCAATGTGAGTTCAAGGGTCCTTTGATGTCAGTTTTAGTAGCCAGCAATGGGTTCTGCTACATAAAATGTCAACCTCCCCAGATGGCTGGAAACAGGTGGATTAATCGTCTTAATTCTTATTCCACAAGCATAATGTCAATTAGAATACAATGTTGAGACGAGTGGGGGCATATATAATATATTATTGTATAGAAAATGCCAGACTTGGCTTCTTTCTTTGAGTGAATGCTACAGTAATCCGTGTGAACTACATTGAAGAACACAGTCATAATGCATTTTGTTTCTTTCAGTGGCTGGCCCATCAAGTTCTCTCACCACCATGTCCTTGCTGGCCAAGAATGCGCCATCACGCTCCGAGATGACCAAAGTGCAGCAGCAAGTGAAGGTCAATGGAGCATCTGTGACAGTTTTGCGGCGGGAGATGCAAGAAATTCGTGTCAAGCAGTTAGAACAACAGAAGCAGCTGCAGGACCAAGAGCAAAAGCTGCTTGAACAGACACAAGTCATTGGTGAACAGAATGCCCGCCTTGCCGAACTGGAACACAAACTCCGTGAACTAATGGACAGTAGTGCAATGGGAGGATCCACGGCCAGAACATCTGTCCCCTCCACATCCAATGCTGCTGTGCCCTCCACTGCTTCCAGTATTCCTGCCATGGGGTTAGAAAATGGGAGGGCAGAAGCCTCCTCTACAGCCAGAGCACTGGCTTGTGAGGGAGAGCCATCACTGAAACGCAACAGAAAAAGCTCAGACCTTTTACGAAAGTCAAAACGTTTGTGTAGCAAGAAATGAAACGGTGTTATTTAAATATTCTGCTTTGGTTCTAAAATCAGACTGTTTATTCTTTATCCCTGTTTGATTTTCTCCCTGTGTTATGTTTTCATGGTAGTTAGAAAATGATGTTTTTATTCCTCGGGTTCCCTAATTCATGACTCATCTCAGCTTCACGGAAAAGCTAAAGAAAGAATCTTGTGTCTAAAATATGTTTACAATTGGAAAAAAAAATGAATGAAATACATTCATAAATTACTCAATATTGGGAAAACACACATTTTTGGAACTTCGTAGTCTGAAAAATATCATGTTCGCAGAATGGGTGAAAGTTACTTTCGTGGACAAATTATTGGTACCCCTCTGTTAATCAAAGAAAAACCCACAGTGGTCATATAAATAACTTTAACAAAAGTAATAATAAACTAGAGCTGCGAGCAGCGTTTGACAAAGTGGTTCACAGTATTCTGTTGGCTCATTTGCAGCACCAGGTGGGCATTAGTGGTAGTGCCCTTGAGATAAAGTTGTACTTGGCTGACAGAACTTTATCTTACACTTGGTTGCTCCGAGTCCACCACTGCACCACTATCGAAGGAATGTTCCACAGGGTTCAATTCCGGGGCCTCAACTATTTTCTTTGTATCTGCTTCCTTTGGGTTCCATCTTAAGGAAACATGTTTTTTTTCCTTGCATTGTTATGCAGATTACTGTCAGATCTCTGTCCCACGGATCAAAAAAGACACTTTTTCACGGAGTCCACTTTTGTCCTGTCTGGAGGAAATAAAGACCTGAATGGCATTAAATCTTTTGAATTTCAATGAAAAGCAAACAGAAATTATGTTATTTGGTCCTAGTGGCTCTTGTACATCAGCCTGCTGACTTGGGCTCCCCGGCTCATTATCTAAAGCCAACAGTCTCAAACTTGGGTCTGAAACTGGACATTGATATTGAATTGGACCACGAGTTAGTGCTGTTGCTAAATCCAGTTTCTTTCATCTTGCGCAGCTGGAAAGCCCCTCCTTTCTCTACAGCACTTTGAAACAGCTATTTATGCCATCCTCACATCTCTTCTCAGCCCCTATGCACCTGCATACCTCAGATAATAATAATAATAATCTGCAGACCAGACACTATTAGAGGTAGTGATAACTAAGTGAAGGCTCACATGGTATCGAACCTTTTCCATTGCGGGCCCTTCTCTTTGGAATGACCTTGTGGTTTTTATTGTCTTTGCTATTGTTTTTGTCGTTTGTTGTTATACCACTTATTTGTGCTCCATGTACAGCACTTTGTATACAGTGGTGGTTGTTTTAAATTGCTCTATGAATACAGTTGAGTTGAGTTGATTGATGAAAAGCCATGGCAGTCCAGACCAGTTTCGGGTAGAGGAACATTGGAGTAATAATGGCACAATAAACCGCGAACATGTTTTTTTTTTTCCTTTACTTTTTTTTCCCCCTGGCCTGATGTGTGTGCAAAATCAAATGAGCTTTCAATTTTCGACCCACAAAATCAGCATAATTTTTCATGGTAAATAGCATGTCACCACCACAATAGCATTCAACAAAAGAAATACCGTGGCTTTTTATTTTTCATTTCAAAAAGTTTAACATGAAACACCCACAGTTTCAAGACATCCATCCTGTTTCTGATCCGCTTATCCTCACAAGAGTCGCGGGGAGTGGTGAAGTCTATCCCAGCTCTCTGGCAGTAGGGGACACCCTGAACTGGTTGCCAGCCAATTGCAAGGTGCACATAGACGAAAAACAGTTTCAAGACAATCACATTAAATATCTCTAAGGAGTTCTATAAAATGTGACCTCTGTAATAAGCCAAAAATGAGGCCAAAGAAAAGAAAATTCAAAATGGTAGAATTCCTTTTAGGGCTAGCATATGGCTCCAAGATACATTTTTATGTAGATTTTGGGCTGTTACATACTGTATCCCTTTAACTGTTCGCAGTTCTTGGTAAAACATACAAATGAGGTTGCTAAGTTAAAACTTTCTGGGGTGGGGGAGCGCTACTAAGCCATTTCCATCCTTCCAATGTCAACACCGCTTATCCTGAACAGGGATGGAGGGGGGGTTGGAGACTATCCTGGCTGACTTCAGATGAAAGGCAGACTACACCCTGAACTGATTGGCAGTCAGTTGCTCCGAACGTAGACTATAAAGTAGGTCCTAGTCACCGATGCCAAAGGTGGAACTGAAGTGCCTGGCTGAGTACCACTGGAAAAAGATGAGCACGAAGATGAGAAGCAGCCCCCAGAGAAGCAGTCCCAAGATTACCACGACGACGAGTGATATTGTCAAGGTAAAACCACAAAACAAAACCAAGCAAGCCCGCAACAGTAGGATTGCTGAAGTGTAATTCCTCTTCACTGTTAAAAATTGAAAGTTAAAAATGAAGAGAAAAAAGAGCATTCCATCCTATTTCTACATGAAAAAGAAACTAAATGATTCAGACACTGAGACAGAGCCAGATGATGGTGGTGATAGAGCTAAAGAGGAGCAAGTTGAGAGCCCCACAGAGGAGTCGAGGTCACGGGAGACACTTATTTTCAGAGAGAGGACACAGAGCAGCAGAGAGACCGATGAAAATCCTGAGACTGTCCATGCAAAAATTATATTTACATCTATTCGGTTTGCCTTTCTCCACAGACATCAGCAAATGTAAAGAAGACCTGCCAATGCAGAACAGAGTTTTTCCACATTAAATCTTGGGAAAACATACCTCATGTCCACTATGAATGATGATAGATGAGGCAATCTTGGTGGACTTTGCATTGAGTCTCGGCGGTCAAAAGCACTGAATCTTGAATCACATTGGACGGTTTGCCAGAAATCACCAAAATTTCAGAATGCTGTTGCTGTAATAGTACGGGCAGTTTAATCATGCGTGATGGGCCAGGTACGGCCCCAGTGCAATGTTCAAACAGAAGCTGAAATACGTGCAACAGACGCAAGTGTTAGGAACACGTTCAAGTGGTGATGGCTTGAGGAAAAGGACTTGAACGCAAGTTTTCTTCCTACTACCTTAGAAAAGTCGACAAACCTGGTAAAGCAGTCAAAATCATATATATATATATATATACACACACACACACTCACCGGCCACTTTATTAGGTATACCTGTCCAACTGCTCTTAACACTTAATTTCTAATCAGCCAATCACATGGCAGCAACTCAGTGCATTTAGGCAAGTAGACATGGTCAAGACAATCTCCTGCAAACCGAGCATCAGTATGGGGAACAAAGGCGATTTGAGTGGCTTTGAATGTGGCATGGTTGTTAGTGCCAGAAAGGCTGGTCTGAGCATTTCAGAAACTGCTGATCTACTGGGATTTTCACGCACAACGATCTCTAGGGTTTACAGAGAATGGTCCGAAAAAGAAAAAATATCCAGTGAGCAGCGGTTCTGTGGGCGGAAATGCCTTGTTGATGCCAGAAGTCAGAGGAGAATGGCCAGGCTGGTTCGAGCTGATAGAAAGGCAACAGTGACTCAAATAACCACCCGTTACAACCAAGGTAGGCAGAAGAGCATCTCTGAACGCACAGTACGTCGAACTTTGAGGCAGATGGGCTACCGCAGCAGAAGACCACGCCGGGTGACAATCCTTCCAGCTAAGAACAGGAAACTGAGGCTACAATTTGTACAAGCTCATCGAAATTGGACAATAGAAGATTGGAACAACGTTGCCTGGTCTGATGAGTCTCGATTTCTGCTGCGACATTCGGATGGTAGGGTCAGAATTTGGCGTCAACAACATGAAAGCATGGATCCATCCTGCCTTGTATCAACGGTTCTGGCTGGTGGTGGTGGTGTAATGGTGTGGGGAATATTTTCTTGGCACTCTTTGGGCCCCATGATACCAATTGAGCATCGCTGCAACGCCACAGCCTACCTGAGTATTGTTGCTGACCATGTCCATCCCTTTATGACCACAAGGTACCCAACTTCTGATGGCTACTTTCAGCAGGATAATGCGCCATGTCATAAAGCTGGAATCATCTCAGACTGGTTTCTTGAACATGACAATGAGTTCACTGTACTCAAATGGCCTCCACAGTCACCAGATCTCAATCCAATAGAGCATCTTTGGGATGTGGTGGAATGGGAGATTCGCATCATGGATGTAAAGTAAGTAAAGTAAGTAAAGTTTATTTTTAAAGCACATTTAACCACAGCTTGCACTGACCAAAGTGCTGTACATAGTGCATAAGCTAAAACAGGTTAAAAATAGAATAGATAAGTAAAAAATAAAATACACATACAGCACAGTGATTTAAGCTAAAATGATAACAACACAACACTTAATTACAGACAGCAGGGTAAGACAATTAGGGCACAGGGAAGGCCAATGTAAAAAGGTGCGTCTTGAGCTTAGTTTTGAAAAGTGTTATTGAGGGGGCATTTCTGATATCAAGCGGCAGTTGGTTCCATAGCTGAGGGCCAGCAACAGAAAATGCTCTATCACCTTTTTGTTTAAGCCGGGACCGTGGGACATGGAGGAGGCCTTGGCTGGAGGATCTGAGGGACCTGGGGGCTACATGGGGGTGAATGATATCAGCTATGTAGGTGGGTGCCAGGCCATGAAGAGCTTTAAAAACCAACAGCAGTGTTTTAAATCGTATTCGTGACTGGACTGGAAGCCAGTGCAAGGAGGCTAGGACAGGTGTGATGTGTTCATGCTTTTTTGTGTTGGCGAGCAACCTAGCTGCTGCATTTTGGACCATCTGAAGCCGTGCCACCAGTGTCAGAGGGAGACCAGATAGAGGGAGTTACAGTAGTCTAGACGGGAGGTTATGAAGGCATGGATGACTTTTTCCAGATCATTGTATGATAGAACAGATTTGAGTTTGGAGATTATTCTTAATTGATAAAAACTGGTCTTTACAACAGATGAAATTTGCTTGTCCAGGTGGAGATGAGAGTCCAAAATGATACCCAGGTTACGTGCATGGGATTTCACATAGGGGGCAAGGGGACCAAGGTTTGCAGGGATGGAATTTTTGATCTTGAAGGCCCAAAGACAATGACTTCAGTTTTGTTATTGTTTAACTGAAGGAAGTTGTCAGCCATCCAGATTTTTATTTCTTCCAAACAGTCTAAAAGAGGCTGCATGGAATTGCCAGACTTCAGTGGGATGTACAGCTGGGAGTCATCTGCATAGAAATGGAATGAAATATTGAATTTCCTGATGATGTTACCTAGGGGGAGCATGTACAGGCAGAACAGTACTGGACCCAAAATGGATCCCTGGGGGACACCATAAGACACAGGGGCGGATGATGAAGTGTACTGGCCTATGGATACCGAGAAAGTTCTTTGGTGGAGGTAGGAGTGAAACAGTTAAGAGCTGTACCCTTAATGCCAACCCACTGTTCAAGACGCTGTAGTAGTGTGCCATGGTCCACAGTGTCAAATGCAGCGCTGAGATCCAACAGGACCAGAATGGCGTTATCACCTGAGTCAAGGGTGAGCAACAGGTCATTTGTCACCTTCAACAGGGCTGTCTCAGTGCTGTGGCGCGCTTTGAAACCAGATTGGAATGGCTCTAGGATCTCTGTTGAGTTGAAGAATGGAAGCAGCTGTGTAAACACCACCTTCTCCAAGATTTTCGAGAGAAATGGCAGTTTTGAGATTGGCCGGAAGTTATTAAGACATTTTGCATCCAGATTATGCTTCTTAAGCATAGGCTGGACAACCGCATGCTTGAAACATATAGGAACTGTGCCGGTGGCAAGGCAGGAGTTGAGGATAAATTGGATGGAGGGACCAATAGCATCAAAAGCATCTTTGGTGATCTGTGAAGGGATAGGATCGTGTGGAGCTGTTGATGGTTTCATGTGGTTTACAATGTCCCATAGATCAGTGCAGGACACTGCTTGGAACTTGTCAAAAGTAGCTGTAGTAATGGGGATATGGGGTGGAGTGTCTGCTGCAGAAGGTGTGAACTGTGCTCTGATGTGGTCAATTTTCTCAATAAAAAACTCAAGAACTCTTCACAGCTATTGGGAGATGCCACGACCTCTGGAGAGACTTGGGAGTTTACAATTGAGTTGATGGTGTTAAATAATATTCTAGGGCGATTTGAATGTTTGCTTATGATGTTGGAGAAATGCTTAGCCTTAGCTTTTTTTGCTGCAGTTTGGAAGTCAGCCAGGGAATTTCTGAATAGTTCTAGAGAAACTAGAAGGTGATCTTTTTTCCACTTGCGCTCAGCTCTTCGGCAAACCTGCCTAAGATGGCGGGTGGAGTCGTCAAGCCACTGTTGAGGTTTAAAATTAGGGCGTCTGAATTAAGAGGGGCCACAGTTTCAAGGATAGCTGAGCAAGATGGTTGAAGAGGGATATTAGCTCATCAGGGCTGGAGCAGGGATCATGGGCAGTGATAGAGGCAGTGATAGCATTTCCCAAGTAATGTTCAGAGAACTTATTTGCAGTAAAAGAGTTGATATGACGAGAGTAGTGACCAGAAGATCTGGCTGTAGACAGTGAGTTAAGTAGTTGAACATCAAACACAATAGGCATATGGTCAGAGAAGGATGCATCCTCAATGCTTATGTTATCAATGGAAAACCCATGGGATAGAATCAGATCTAGGTAGGGTGTGCAGCTGACAAATCTGCTCCAACTGTGTGATGTCATCATGTCAATATGGACCAAACTCTCTGAGGAATGCTTCCAGCACCTTGTTGAATCTATGCCACGAAGAATTCAGGCAGTTCTGAAGGCAAAAGGGGGTCCAACCCGTTACTAGCATGGTGTACCTAATAAAGTGGCCGGTGAGTGTACATACCGTATTTTCACGTCTATTAGGCGCCCTTAAAAGTCTTAAATTTTCTCCAAAATGGACAGGGCGCCTTTTAATGCGGGGCGCCCTGTGTATGCGCCGAGTTCCAAAGCCTGACTGAGAGCACGTCTGGCCGACACGCTGGTTATATAGAGGAAAGGCGGACGTGGGTGAGGACAGGCATGCGGAAGTCCGCCAATTTTGTTTTGTTTTTTCATTGTCCGCCAATGAGTGAAGGGTGGGCGTGTAAGAGGACGCCAAAGGTACGCCCCCTAGCAGGTACCAGTATATAGTGTGGGTATGTGCATTATTGCAAAACAACTTCGGTTTGGTTTCTAAGGACCCCGAAAATGACTACAACAAAGAGACACGCTTAAGAAGTGAAAGCAAACCAAAAGGGCTGGATGTACTTTGATGGATTTGTGGGTGATGATGGATCGAAAAACGTGAGTACATTGTTTCAGAATGGTTTGCCCCAGCAGCAGGGGCTAAGTATGTGCACTTGTTTGTACGGCCGGCAGTTTTGAATACAGCGGCACATAATGAACACTCTTGTGTCTCGTTATTCTGCAATAAACATACAGAAACATACATTGTAAAATAGCTAAATAAAGTACAACCGAACTCAGTTTTGCTTCCGTCGCCTTTTTAAAACGTGTTTTTAGCGTGTGTCCGTATGTCTTAGCGTGCATGCATGCTACCGTATGCTTTAAGCTAACGTGTTTTTGGCGTGCGTGCATGCATGCCGTATGTTTAAGCTGGCGTATGTTTTACCATGCCTGGTTGCGCCCAATAATACGGTGCGCTTTGTGTATGTGTCAAATACAGAAATGGCACCCGTTACTGAGACTGCGCCCAACAATATGGTCGCGAAAATACGGTATATATATATATATATATATATATATATCGGATATCGTGATCATAGATAAAGTGCAGAGGAAAGCCGTTGTAGTTTGTAGTGGATGTAGCGGTCCCAAGTGATGGAAACATCAGAAAGAAGGAACTCGAGAAATACCAAGGGCTCAGAGAGGAGCTGGAGAGAGCCTGGAAGGTAAAGGTGACAGTCGTGCCTGTGGTGGTCGGAGCACTCTGGGCAGTGACCCCCAAACTAGATGAGTGGTTGCAACAGATCCCGGGAACAACATCGGACATCTCAGTCCAGAAATGTGCAGTGCTGGGAACAGCAAGGATACTACGCAGAACCCTCAAGCTTCCTGGCCTCTGGTCGAGGACCCGAGCTGTATGGGGGACGGACACCACCCTAGGGGTGAGATGAGGATTTTATATATATATATATATATATATATACTGTATATATATATATATATAATGTATGTACTGTATATATATATACACAGTATATACATTATATATATGTATATACTGTATATATATATAATGTATGTACTGTATATATATATATATATATATACAGTATATACATTATATATATGTATATACTGTATATACATTATATATATGTATATATATATTTACTGCAATGCTCTCCTCTTCGGCCTACCTCAAAAGTCCCTCCATAAAATCCAGCTGGTCCAAAACGCCTCTGCCCGCATCATCACAAAAACACCCTCCCACCAGCACATCACCCCTGTCCTTCAGCAGCTCCACTGGCTCCCTGTCCAATACCGCATCAACTATAAACTGCTCCTATATACATACTTGGCCATCCACAACCTGGCCCCTCCCTACCTGTCCGACCTCCTGCAGGTGTATACCCCCACTCGCTCCCTCAGATCCTCATCCTCCCTCCGACTGTCAGTCCCCCCTGCCCGTCTGAGCACCATGGGAGCCAGAGCCTTTAGTCGGGCTGCTCCAAAACTATGGAACAGTCTACCTCTGGACCTCCAAAACGGCACACCTCTTTCCACTTTTAAGTCCCGTTTGAAAACACACCTGTTCAGGACTGCCTACAATATCTAACTTATTCCACTTCCCATGTGTTGTGTTTTTATGTCCTGTTTATATTTAATATTTCTCTTATTTATTTTTTATACTGCATCTCCTCTTTGTCTGTACAGTGTCCTTGGGTGACATGAAAGGTGCTTTTAAATAAAATGAATTATTATTATTATTATAAGAGTTTCCGAAATGGTCGGAGTGATCCAGTGTGCGCTCGGAGGGTATTCTCGAACACGCCCCCAAAGTTCTAGTCGGCTGTCATAAACGACCGGCTTTTCCGAGAGTTATATCC
Source organism: Hippocampus abdominalis (assembly GCA_018466805.1). NCBI lineage: Eukaryota > Metazoa > Chordata > Actinopteri > Syngnathiformes > Syngnathidae > Hippocampus > Hippocampus abdominalis. Next base: position 21,481,470 of record CM031702.1, read on the forward strand.
TAATGTTGTAAACAACGATGATGTTCTATGCTATGTACAGTAAATACAGTTGAATAAATAAGAGGAAAAAACTGCGTTCTTTTGATTCCGTGTTATGACTTTTTTTTAATTTTTTTTAATTTTTTTTTTTTTTTTTTTTCAGACAATCTTTATTGAACAATTCACAATACAATTCTCAGTAAATACAAAACAGAACAAAACGAACGTGTTATTAATACATGTACTTATTACAAACATTTAAACAAAAAGAGAAGCCAGGGGATTTTAAACAAAAATTTCAAATAAGGAGCATATAGCCAGAGTCTTAACAGCTTTCTTGTTTTTGGAATCCTTAATAGAGCTCAAATACTGTTTTATTTCTGCTTGTAAAATTAAAAAAAGAGGTTTTGAATTACTCCATTTGGATTTGTGGATATGGAACTTAGCAAGAATGATTATTAAATTTATTATGAAAGTTTGTTTAGTGTTTTTTTCCTTACTTTTGTAGAACCCAAATAGTACATTTTTCCAGTATAACATAAAGTCAGAGTCAATACATTCAATAATAAATCTAGATACAGCTTTCCAAAATGTGTTGGCATACGGGCATTGCCAGAACAAGTGAACCATCGTTTCAGGGTACATTCCACAAAATGAACAGTCAATACAGATGTCTTTCTTGAACCTGAGAAGATAATGCTTGGTGGGGTAATATTTGTGTATCATTTTAAAAGAGATTTCCCTTACTTTATTAGTCAGGAAGTATTTGTATGGGAGAGACCAGATTTCTCCCCAGGGTAGATTATCAACAAAACCAGACCAGTAAGTAATAATATGAGGGGTTGTTGAAATATCTTTTTGAAACAGGGAACGTATGTTACGGTTGTTATTTCTAGCTGATGTTGACGTAAAACAGGATTTGCCAATAGCAGTCATTTTGGGGTCCAGGGTTGGTGTGGAGGTTGTTCTGTCTACCCCTTTCAAGAGAGTCAAAATTCCAGAAGGAATAGCATCCATGACTGTAGCAAATTCCCTTGGGGTGACAGGTAGGTTAAATTTATTTAAAAATTCAGAGTAATTTAAAAGAAAACCTTGATTATTGATTAGTTGACTGACCAGGATTATTTTATTCCTGAACCAATTATGGAGAAATAATGATCTATTCTTGTATAAGATGTAACGATTGTTCCAGATAAAGCATTTATGAGGGGAAAAATTATGTTTGTATATCAAGGACCAAGCTAAAAGTATTTGTTTGTGGAAATTAGATAAAGCTGTGGGAATTTTTTCTATTTTATAGTCACACAAAAGTACAAAGTTCCGTGTTATGACTTCCGACTTACAGGAACGCTACTTCAGCACGTCATATGGGCGGGGTGGCAAAGTGGAAAGCAGAAGGACCACCATTTTATAACGCCGTGGATTTTAAACTCGTGTGTCTCGGGGAATACATTGAAGCTATTTCTTCCAACATGGGTAATCGGGTAACCCGTGAGGACTACGAATGGGTCTATACCGACCAGCCACACGCTGACAGGAGGAAAGAGATCCTTGGTGAGTTAGCTTTTCTTTGCAAGTTGGATACATTTGTCGTTTGAGCGCAGTCGTTGCTGTGTCACTCCAGTTATAATATTGTTCGCCGATTGCTATCAAATGGCGCATTTTAACAAAGTTACCTACATAGAAGCCTATTTTAGTAGAACACGTTAGCTAACGGTTCTGGATCAGTGGACGCAAACGTGATAGTTACATAAATCCGTGCGATTTCTGCTTCTTTGTGAATTGATGTGATGTACTGTACTGTACAAGATTTCGGTCAGACCAGATCTCTCCGAGTCTTGTTGTGGAATCGTGCAGTCTTTCACTTGGGTCAAGCTACCACCCACACGCAAAGACGACGTCATGCCAACCGCCACAGAGATTGTTAATACTGTGCATTACGGTAATCCGCCACCCTGCTTCAGAAGCGGAAAAACTAATACATGACATCAGTGCTTTGGATTTAATGTAATGTTATAAATAACCTCTCTGCGGTCAGGTAACTAGCTCTCCGCGGGAGAATGCAAACTGTCTCAGGATTGCACTCAGAAATGTTCTGGAGTTAAGTTACAATACAACGGAGAAGTTAAATGTTAAAGGGGAAGGCAACCCAAAAACGTTCTTTACAATAATGTTTTATGCCGCCCCACTAGTCTCAACACGGCATTCTGATCAACATTGCGTTTGTGGAAGATGAGTTTTAAAATACACCTGTTTTTGTCCATCTCAGGGGGCGGCCATTTTGCCAGTTGCTGTTATCTAAAAATGACATCACAGTTGCTCAGGCCTCAGGTAACTACCAATCATGGCTCAGCTTCAGAAAACAGGCAAGCCGTGATTGGTCGTTACCTGAGTGACTTGTCATTTTGTGGCAAAAATGGTCCCTGAGATGGCTACAAATGTGTGGATGTTGCTGCTTAACTTGTATTCCACAAATGTTCTGTTAATTAGAATGGCATGTTTGGATTAGAACATATTACTGTCACGAAAATGTTTGAGTTGACTTCCCTTTTAAATCTGCATCCATAACTGCACATACATCTGAAAATCCCACAACCAGACCAGTTTAAGTGTACACTTGACCAGAGGTCCCCAACCTTTTTTGCCCCACGGACCGGTTTCATGTCATACAATATTTTCAGGGACCGGCCTTTGAGGCCGGTTAGAGACAACAATATAATATGATATGACCTGCACAAAAAGTGTGGTATTTTTTAAACATAATAATAAACATGAGTCATGAAACCAGTTCATGAAAATAAGGGTGAATTGTAGAATATTACATTTACATGTAGTTTCCATCCTCTGAGCGAGATGCCACCTTCAGATAGGCTCTGTTCACACTACAGGCATGATGAAGCACTTTTTATGTTCTCAGTCACATTACAAAAAGAAATGCATCCTCTAATGTAAACTGAATGCCTCTGTGATGTGACATGGATGCGCACGTTGAGTGATGAGTGATAATCAAGAGACAACGGCGACACGCGATAGTGCTTACAGACGTAATTATGATCCAACGTGTGGAGCAGGCATGTCCAGCTCCTGCCCGTTTTGCATCTCTGCAACACACCTGATTCACGGATCATCTCATCAGCAAACTCTGAAGAAGTATGACAACAATCCTCATCATTTCAATCAGTTGTGTTGCAGCAGAGAGAGATGGAAAATAGTCAGGACAGTGGCCCTTGGGGAGTGTGTTTGGACACTACTGGTGTAGGGGCTCATTTTTTTATCATGTTATATTGACGGAGGAGTGATGTGGGAGGTAGTGGAATTATTATGGGGAAATGAGACGACGCTTTTCATACGGCCTTATACCAAACAATACATCCTGATTTCGATAGCACGTTCACAACAGCTGCAGCTGTAACAAAGCGCTTTACAAAACGTAAAATAAAATAATAAACACAACACATAACATAAAAACATGGACAGGCGTGCAATCGCCACCACTTTTCCTGCATAGGCTTTGATGACGCGGTTCTGGATGAAAGAGAAGAGAATCAAAGTGTCCTTTCACAAGTGTATCAGAGAGAGGCCGTATGTTTACAAACCTCTTTGGTTCATAGTATGAACTTTACGGCTATTTGGAGAGCGTAATGTAATGATTAGATCAGAAAAGTGAGTGTGTGCGTGCACGTGTGTAAAATAAATGTGTGCATATTTTTTCAATAAAAATTGTTTTTCTTTTGTGTCCCACAGCGAAATATCCACAAATCAAGTCTCTGATGGGTCCTGACCTCAGCCTGAAATGGATTGTGTGCTTGATGGTGGCTATCCAATTTTTAGCTTTTTATTTCATCAAAGATATGGACTGGAAATGGGTTTTGTTTTGGACTTACGCTTTTGGGAGCTGTATCAACCATTCAATGACTCTTGCTATCCACGAAATCTCCCACAATACTGCTTTTGGAAACAACAAAGCCATGTGGAACCGATACTTTGCCATGTTTGCCAACCTCCCAATCGGCTTGCCCTACTCCGCCTCGTTCAAACGCTATCACTTAGACCATCACCGCTACCTTGGAGGAGATGGTGTAGATGTAGACATCCCGACTGATTTTGAAGGCTGGTTTTTCTGTACACGTTTCCGCAAATTCATCTGGATTATTCTTCAGCCTCTTTTCTATGCCATTCGACCTCTTTGTATCAACCCGAAACCGATAACACAGTTGGAACTGACCAATGTTTTTGTTCAACTCGCCTTTGACGTTCTGCTCTTCTGGGTGTGGGGGGTCAAGCCTGTGGTGTACATGCTGGCTGGCTCCTTGCTAGGTATGGGTATACACCCGATCTCCGGGCACTTTATCGCCGAACACTACATGTTCCTCAAGGGCCATGAAACCTACTCCTACTACGGCTGCCTCAATCTGCTCACCTTCAATGTTGGCTATCACAATGAACACCATGACTTCCCCAGCATCCCGGGACGAAGGCTCCCTATGGTACGTATACTTCAAAATGTCGCTAGTAATCACTTGGCGGTGGAGTGGTGGCCAAAGGCAGCCAACCTCCCACAAAAGCACCCCTGTGCTCATTGACAGCACACACCAAAAAAAAAAATCATCACTGCGATATTGGCACGTGCAGTATGTGTCGAATTATTTAATTGTTGATTTTTTTTCCCCCCTAAAATCAATTTTTATCTTTGAAACATGAAGTGTGGCAAAAGGTGAAAATGTTCAAGGAGGTGGCTAAACTTTTTCAAGGCACTGTAGAGGTAGAGAGAGAGAGAGACACCCATCATCGCCTGTCATCTTCTCCAAAACGTCAATAATCCTCATTATGTCAACAAATAAGCGAAAATAATAATCACTTGAGGTGGACGAGGAGCAACGAAGCTTGCAACACGCAGAGCAAGAAATAAGAATAGGAAAATATGGAGCAAGACATGATCAAGTAAACACGACCGATGACGACAATTATCCCCACTCATGAATAAGACATGAGTGGCTGGAGGCAGCTAATTGATAGATTCAAGGAACAGCGTAGATGAAAACGGTTTGAAATGAAACCCTAATGAGTAAACATGACATGAAAAAAAGGGACACGAGAGAAAAGGAGACATAATATGAAACAAAAATCTAATCAAAACAAAGTAAATAAAAACCAGCGATCAACACACTCATGATATTATAACTGGTCCACAATGTCATAAAAGTCCTGAATCTATAACTCAATAACTTTTGAGCATTATTATATTGTTTTGGGGGTGGTTATTAGATTTTAGTCCTGGTAAAAAAACAAAAACAACAAATGTAGTAATTGAGCCCATAATGTAATCATATATTAAGATCACTAACTTTATTTTTGGATATAATTGTGAAAATTCATGCCCCCTCGCCCCCCCCCCCCTTTTTTTTTAAATTTGATTGTTAGCATGACATCTATAGTCGTCTCTGCTGCTCCTTAGCCTGTCAAGCTATCTCCAAATGTAGTGGAAGCACATCCAAGATAAAAAGTTATTAAGTGGTATTAGTATTAGCCAGTCAAGACTAAATTTTCGATTATTATGTTAGTGCTGTGACACAATGCTGTTCATTTTGCATTTGTTTCTTGGTCTCTTCTGCTATAAAAGTGTCCAATAGCGTCATTGAGTATTGCCATAATTTTAGTTAGTGGCTCACACAGTGAACCTGCGTACTATGCTATGTTGTGCAACTAGTCCATTACGCTTGCATTGCGTACGAAAACCAGGATAGCTCCTCACCAACATTAACGTGAACATATGGAGGCGTGTGATAATCATTGTTAGAAAAAAGACAATATTATTCTACAGTGGTACCTCTACGTACGAAATGAATGTTCTGGAAGAAATTTCTTAACTAGAAAATTTTGTAAGTAGAGATGCATTTTCCGTGTAAATGCCCTAATTCGTTCCAAGCCCCCCCCCCCCCCCCAATTCTGACATAAATGTTTTCTAAAACATAAAGATGCATCAAAATATGTAACAAATACATGTTACAATCAGATTATTGCGCAAGAAATGAGAGTGGTGCATAATGTAAAAAAACAAAGAAGAGATTAAGAATAAAAATGATGGTTATTTAACTTAACTGCGTCCTCATCATTTCTTGCCCTCTTTAGTTCATGGTCTCTCTCACAAGTGGTTTTTGCCTGGCGTTTTGTAAAGAACCGATCCAAGGACGTTTCCTTTTGTCGGCTTTTCGCAATCCTTAGAAAATCCATCTATTTTCATTTTCCGATCCAATTTATCCTCACAAGGGTCGCGGGGGGTGGGGGACACCCTGAACCGGTTGCCAGCTAATAGCAGGGCACACATAGGCGAACAACCATCCGCACTCACAGTCACACTCGCACCCAGGGACAATTTAGAGCAGGGGTCCCCAACCTTTTTTGCACCACGGACCGGTTTATGTCAGACAATATTTTCACGGACCGGCATTTAAGGTGTGGTGGATAAATACTACAAAATAATATGGCAAGAGCTGCATGAACACTGCGGTGTTTTTGAGAAATAATAATAAACACAAGGAGCGTCTAATCTGGCCGCAACACTGATCGCTATGGTAATGTTTAATGCCTTCAAAATACGATACAACGCAAATTCAAAGTGCATGAAAATGTCAACTCACCACAATGCTGAATCAGTGCGAGCCCCGAGCTTGATTTTCTGCAACCGGGCGGTCCCATCTCGGGGTAATAGGAGACAATGACACCTGAAGTGTGTGCTTTATGTCGAGTCTACTTCATAATTTTGTTTTAGTTGCCGTTGCTGCACAAAACCCCCGCCTCACACAGGTAGCATATCAGAAATAGCAACAGTGCTATTGTGGCGATCTGAGTATTCAGTCATAACTTGAATCCAGAACACCGGCAGAGTTGTCGTCTCAAATGTACTTTTAAGGCCGCCGTCATTTGCGATTTCCAGCAGTTTATTTTACTCATTTAGCAAGCTCCGGCGTTTTGTTTTTAGCGTAATCAGTCAAAAACTCCACACAGGAAGGCCAGAACTGGGATTGAACCCACGACCACTGCACTGTGAGGTCGACACGCTAACCATTCGACCACAGAGCCGCCTCCTTCGAAAATGTCCAAGGCAAATATCAGCATTGTGAGCGATCGGCGGACTGGTGAACACTTTTTCTGGGTGATTCTTTCACATACGAAAAACTATCGGAACGCCTCATGGCCCGAGGGGCGAATGACGAGGACGTGACATAGACACATCTATCTACACACGTAGACACATGGACTCGTAATGTAGTCTCATTTTAGCCAATAGGATGCCAGGAAGATGCCAGGTAATAGCCAATGACAGAGCACCTATAAGTATGTTGCATTCAGGAAACTCGGAGCTGCGATGAGCAGCCCATACTGTATTTTTATCTTTTGTATTTCTAAATTTATTTTGTAACAAGAGGCAATATTTTCCTGTTGAGGCGTCTCGTAACTTGAAAATTTCGTATGAAGAGACTTATGTAAGTAGAGGTACCACAATATTCACATTGTAAGGTTGCCTCTCGTCGCCTCACAGAGGCAGAAAATTAACTCAATGTCCATAAAACATGACCAATTGGCATCAACATTTATGCGCCATAATTCAACATAATTATTTAAAAAATGACTTCTTATCAGGGAGTTTTTGTATATCATTTCTATGGCATACTTCAAAATACTCTAAATGTAGGTAGTTGATCGCATGTGAGTTTTCTTTACTAATACAATGGTCAGTTTTGGGCTGTGCACGTTCTCCTAATTCTCATTTATTCTATTCCAATTTTGCAGGTGAAGAAAATAGCTGCAGAGTATTATGATGACCTTCCTCAATACACATCGTGGGTGAAAGTGCTGTATGACTTCATCATGGATGACACATTAAGCCCATACTCGCGTGTCAAGAGGAAGCTGAAAGGAGATGTCAAAATGGAGTAATTTCAATGAGACCTCTGGAACAAAACAACAAAAAAGACGTTTTGTTCACTTTTTAATAGAAAGGTATTAACATTCAAAATGTTGATTTCCCCCACCCCAATTCACAAGAAAATATTTAATTATCAAGGTCTGAAAGCCTATAAGTATACTATAATCCATGCACAGTTGTTGGGATATCAATTGAAGAGACTGCCATGAGATATTTGTTACTGTTGATGGACATTGTTGGTTGTGTCTGGTTTGTGTGTAGGGCAAATATTTTACTGAAATTAGACACCTAACAAAGATTTTGTTGCAGTAAATCTTTTTTTTCACATTTAAGAGAAAAAAAGGAATCCATTGTCAATGTGTATTTTCAATATTTTAATGGGCTCTGCAACAATTTCGACCATGTGTGTCTCCTTTTTAAATCTTCACTTTCGCGATTTCATGTGCCTCAACATTTTAACATTTTTCTTCTACATCAAATGTAATACTAACATCAGTAAATTAACACATTGAAATTAATAAAATGCACCTTTGTTTAATGACAATTGTCTGCTTCATTCAAATGTTTTGAGTAAAACTTAATTAAAAAATTTGCTTTGTTCATGATTTATATACAGATGGATGGATCGATGAAAGACGGATCCAAAAACCCAATTCCAGTGAAGTTGGGACATTGTGTTAAAGAAAAGCAGAATACAAGATTTGCACATCATGCGTAACCTTTATTTAATGAAATACACTACAAAGACAATATATTTTACTCCCCATATGCCAAGCCTACCCATGATATCTGTATATGTCATTTACTTTTTTTTTTTTTTGCGTCGTAGAGTGCAGAAGGGTCTGACTAAGGAGTAGTTCCTGATTGTAAAGTGTCCTTGGGTGTCTTGAAAGGCGCTTACAAATAAAATGTATTATTATTATTATTATTATTAGGCCTGTCTGGATGGAAATCATTTAAAACCTGTCCAGCAGGTAGCAGTTGGTTTATATTACACCAACCGCCACAAGGGGTGTCAAACTCATTTTTGTCGTGGGCCAGATTTTAGTTAGTTAAACTTGGAGGGCCGTGACTGAAACCATATCAATAAGTCAAGAATAACGGTTGATGCTTCAATTGTTTAAGTTACTATATTAAGGGGTTTGGTAACAAGAAAATGCTTACTCTTATTACAAATGAGAATTAGAAATTCTCATTTGTTTCTCATTCTCACACACATACAGAGTACTCATTGTTTCACTTCTGTTTATAGTTCATTTCATTATTAGTTCACTCAAGTGCAGATCAATATTTTTGCTATCAAAAGCCCTGTTGTGGTGGTGTCTGTTTTTTGTAGAAGGAAAGTCTTATTTAGATGTGTGAGGTACCACAAAAGCAAAAAATATAGGTGCCATGAAGGTATGCTTGAAACTCATGCTTTTACACAAAGCATGTGGGGTTTTTCTCCCTCAGGAAATGGAAAGCTGAAGACATTTAGCTATTTTCTAATGCTGATTGCTAAAGAATGGAAAAAGAGAAACTTGTTTTCAGCTGAAAGAAGAAATTCTCGCCTTTTGGTAGGCTGAATGTTTGTATCGCAATAAAACAATCTGTGATCCTTGCAAATCAGTCAAACGGCTTGGATTGAGGGATTTGCTCCAGTAAAAATGGTCGGGATTAAATGAGTTGATGTTCAAACTGAAAAACATTGTTTTTTTTAAGCAAATAATCACTGAATTAGAATGTGCGGAATGCCAATCGCTGCGTGCAGTGCTTGGAAGGGAGACACAGACAATCATCTGAATCTTCAACAGTGATTTTAGGAACAGTTTAGGAACATCAAGTCAAGACAACTATTTGTCAAATGTGTGACATGTGCAACATACAGGACAGATGAAATTACATTCCTCAGGGGAGAGAGGAGCTGCTGCGGGTGCCCGGGCCGCAATCAAAAGTGAACAGTGAACATAAAACCTTTTTTTTCCCCTAAGATGGCGCCCGAGTAGGCAGCCGTCAGCAAGTGCTCTACAAGAGCTTTGCGTTTTTGTTTTTGTCTTTTGTTTTGTTACATGGTGTTGTTACGTCCAGTGGACCTGATGTGGACTGTTTTCAGCATTTCTGGCCACGCCATTCGTCAAAGAAGAAGAATCTGTGCTTGGTGCTCACGCCTTCTCGGTGGCACCTGTGTAACCAGCACTGATTTTGATTGGGAGGAATGTCAGCGCCATTTGACTGTCGTTACTGGACAGCTCCAGGGCGCTTGTGTCTTGTTCCTGAAATAGGCAGCATTTTCACAGCCCCGCTTTGTTCAGCAAAAAGCTCGGTGCTGATGGACAGTCTGCGGCTTGATGGATGCATGGAGGAGCCGACGATGAGAAGAAAGGAGTGCCCGCGCAGAGCGCCGATGCGTATGTGGAACTGGGAGTCGCGGCTTGGAATTGAAGCGGATTTACATGGGACAGGAGAAGAGAGCCAATCTCTTTTTCGTTAATGGATACTACAGCTTCGGTTCGGTTTTCGAACTAAAATTTCGAGTTTTTTATGCCTCGGATGCCGAACAAATTTCGGTTCTCGAACTAACTGAGCGCACTTGAATGCGTCACTTCACTCCTCTCGGCTTCGCTTCCTCGTGTAGCGTCGAGGTAGCAAAGCCGAGAGGAGTGAAGTGACGCTACCTCGTGTAGCCGTGCTCCCTTTTGTAGCAGTGCTCCCAGGGGTGTAGTGGGCGTGGTACGCGGGGGTACGCCGTCCACCCACTTCTCCCGACGCCACATTCAATTTTTATTTCGGTGTTAGCCCTGCACTAAAATGACAGAGAAAAAGCAGAAAAACATTGATTTTTATCTTCGGAAAGAGAAAGACGCCTCCAGTATCCAGACACCCAATTCAGAGACTTTGTGTGAGAAAGTTGAGCAACCAGTCAGCGCCAACACCGAAGTCACTTCGTCAACTAATGCTAGCCATGGTGATGCTAGCACGGAGGTGGCAGGGAGCTCCAGTAGCTCACCGTTCGCGATTTGGGGTGAAGACATGTGGAAGAGAAAGAAGGAGGCCTATCCCTGGATCGATGGAAGGAGGGTTTTTTTTGCTTTCGAGGCAGCGCTGTCTGCGGGTTATTGAAATGTTTTATTGATCATTGTTCAAATGCGAGTTATGCTTAATAACGTTGGCCTGTGATTATTTGTAGTAAAACATTAAATTTAACGTTAGTTCAACTGGTGTTGTAACCTATGATTGATGTTCTGTATGTATATATAGAACATCCCAGAATCGCGTACACCCACTTAAAAAATCCCCACTACACCACTGGGCGCTCCCTCATGTCACCGCGCTCCCTTGAGTTGCGTCGCAACACAGGAAGCGACCATTGTGAGCAGACGTTTTTGTATTGTTCAATAGATTTAAAAAAAAAAAGCAGACGTGTTTGGTGAAACGCTTCCTAGTGTAGCGTCCATTGTGAGCAGACGAGTTTGTATTGTTCAATAAAAAAAAGCAGACGTGTTTGGTGAGACGCCTCTGTTAGGCGAGTGAAATCTCCCTCTTTTCATAATGGTTTGCCCTAGCAGCACGGGGGGAGGGGTGAGGGGTGCGTGCGTTTGTTTACGGCCGGCATTTTTCAATGCAGCGGCGCATAATGAACACTCTGGTGTCCGGTGTCTCATTATTAAGCAATAATCATACAGAAACAGCTTGTGAGCAGACGAGTTTGTATTGTTCGATTAAGATTTTTTTTTTTTAAAAGCAGACGTGTTTGGTGAGAACTACGTAATATTGGATATTATAATATTATTTTTGCATCGTGTATCAGCCCCTAATCATGGCACCGAAGAAAGCAAGTGGAAGTGGTGAACCTGGTGAAGACAAGAGGAAAATCGTGCGCAAAACTATAGCATTTAAGAAAGATTTAATCGCAAAATATGAGTCAGGTGTGCGTGTGTCTGTGTTGGCGAAGGAGTTCAGGATGCCGAAATGCCCCGCCTACTGCCTGATGACAGCTGGGATAGGCGCACGCCCCACGACAGATAGAGAGAGAGAGAGAGATGTTCCTTCAATTTTTATGTTACTATGTTAATGTTAAAATTGGTGAAAATAAAACCTATTACAGTTTGTTTGTACAGTATTTTACATATTACCTGCTGTCCTATTACATGTGTACAGTTTATGGTGTGAAATTGTAAAAAAAGTGGTTTAAAAAAGTTTTCTTGACTTGGAACAGATTAAAAATGTTTACATTGATTCCAATTTGGTTTCAGAACAGTCTTCTGGAACGGATTAAGTACGAAAACCGAGGTTTGACTGTACCAACATTCTCCTCGTCCAAAATTCAACGAACACGCGGAGAAGAGGCCGCTCTTCCCCCAACAATATATATATATATATATATATATACATACACACATACATACATACATACACACACATATTATTGTTATCTCATGTTACAATATGGGCACCTGAGGCTTATAGACTGGTGCGGCTTGTGTGTGTCCAAAATGTTTTTTCCTTTAAAAATTAGGAGGTGCGGCTTAGAATTAGGTGCGCTCTATAGTCCGGCCTCAGAAACCTGTCTCTACTCAGCTGAGATTTTTTTTTTCTGTGGTTCTGGTTGAAGTCGCGCAATCTGAAAATAACTCACTTGAACCTCTACTTATCTTTTTTTAGACAGTATTTCACAAGTGGACCTCAAATGAAACATGCCTGAAAGTGAAAGTCCTTAGGAATAGTGGAAAAGTCATTATTAGAGACACACACAAACACACATGCACATAGGGGAGAGATGGATACACATACACTTATCTGGTTTAGCTAGGGATGCACACACCAAGCAGAGACATTTTTACTGAACTGAGGGGGAGAGAGAGGCCCTCTAGAACATGCCTGGACTTGTACTAGTGTGCGCAAGGTATTCTACATGTTACAACCAGAAGTACTACATCATCTTAAATCCAAATATGAACAAAGGGGAGGGGTCAGAAGGTTGACATTCCCCAGAGCATATCTGGATTTCCATCATAGAGTGGGTGGAAGTACTACATTGGCACTCCAAATATGGGTACAGGGGTGATGTTTGACGTTACCCAGGACAAGTGTGGAGTTGATGTCACCAAGCGTTTACATCATCTTGAGTCCAAATATGGACATGGGGGTGGGACTCGACGTCATTTGGGACATGTTCTGTATTTGTTCCCAATTGTATTACGTCCAGATTGAAATTGTTCGAAGAGTTGGTTATTGTCGAGGTGGGCTTTGATTTCGGATACGACCACACGTTCTATGATTTTGGACAGAAAGGTGAGGTTGGAGATGGGTCGGAAATTGCTCATTATGAGAGAGTTGAGTCCAGGTTAGGTCCAGAAGGAGGTGACGGGCCTTGCGCCGCCGGAGTAGGATCGGAGGATGGCTGCAGGGTGTGCGCCGACAGAGCAGGTTCAAGGGTGCCACCGGAACTGAATCGGAGGGCAACAGTAGGGCTCGCACCCCCAGAATAGAATCAAAGGGTTGCTGCAAGACGTGCCTAACTGGAACATGATCGGGCGACCCCAGGGCTTGCGATGCCAGAGCAGGTTGGGAGGGCGGCTGCAGAACTTATGTCGCCAGAGCAGGTTCAGAGGACACCCTCAGGGCATGCGCCACCGGAGCAGGATTGGGGCCTTGCGCTGCCGAGGACCCAGGACGGGTGCCGAGTGCAGCTCTCGAGTAGCCGAGACGTGAGAATGAAAATACAAAGTAACTACAGAGAGCAGTCCTAGAGGCAGAAGACACGTACATAAGAGAGCTGACACTCTGTCTGGGAGAAAGCTCGACATACTGACATCATCCATCCATCCATTTTCCGAACCGCTTTATCCTCACTAGGGTCGCGGGGGGTCCGGCACCCCCCGCGACCCTAGTGAGGATAAAGCCTATACCAGCCGTCTTCGGGCAGTAGGCGGGGGACACCCTGAATTGGTTGCCAGCCAATCGCAGGGCACACAGAGACGAACAACCATCCACGCTCACACTCATACCTAGGGACAATTTAGAGTGCCCAATCAGCCTGCCATGCATGTTTTTGGAATGTGGGAGGAAACCGGAGCACCCGGAGAAAACCCACGCAGGCCCGGGGAGAACATGCAAACTCCACACAGGGAGGCCGGAGCTGGAATTGAACCTCTGCACTGCACTGCACTGTGAAGCCGACGTGCTAACCACTGGACTACCGGGCCGCACTACTGACATCATGTCACAAAATAATCCAAATTCATATACTGGTATACATTATGCCTATGTGACATCATAAAGGCCGACAGCAACTCCACTGCAATTAACACATTAAGAAACAGTTACACCACCACCTTTGTCTCGATCATAATTATATGGTGGTGTCTCATTTTATGTTGCGTCTGCCTCACCCAAGACTATGCTGTAAGAAAAGGTAACATGGTACATGTTTTTTCTGTACCAAATAACCTATATTTTGTTAAAAAATAAAACTGATTGTGTTCAACGGGGGAAAAAAACGTATTTTTCCATTTTAAAAAAGGTACTTTTAGAGCTGCATTTTAATACTGTGAGACCATAGTATTTTTGCTCACAATTACCATACAGTCAGAATTTAACATCCTAAATTAGGCCCATGTCTGCTTGAAACGATTGAGATTTAATTCTGACTTGCACATGCGACTTACTCCCACCCCTGGCTATTTCAGTAAGTCCACTTGATCATATTGCACATAGCTCTCATAAAATCAGGGATGAGAGTGGCTTGTGATGAAAAAAGCGAAGGGGCGTGTCCGAGAAGGGGGCGTGTCCAGGAAGGGGCGCGGCCGGGACGGGAGGCGGGGCCACTTACAAAAGTGGCACTAAACATGCTGAAGATGAAGTGTATTCAATTTACACACTATTTGAAACTTTAACAGAAAAAAATCCCAAGATTGTTCATTATTCTTTCAAGTGAAAATTTGTGCAATTTTGCTTATGCATTCCTGGTGAGCACCAACATGTAACTTCAAATTTGCTGCTCAAAATCAAAACTAAAAAAGGAAACACATTCCCTGCCATATTTAAGATTTGTTCATTACTTGTATTCATAAAGTGCTGTGTAAATATGATAAAAAGCTGTTGATTCTTACCTCATACAGTGATAGTGAAGTCCCACACTGTTTACTATATATGGGTTATGAATGTATTTTATTATATAAAATGGATGTCTATCTGACAGTATATACAACAACATATAATTTCATGAGGTAGAATACTTTATTTTCTCTTCATTTTAAGCTTTTTAGCAAGCGCTAAAAGCTTATTGGTCCTCTCTGTTTCGCTCTGTTCTGTTCTCTCTAAACAAACAGAGTGGACGGTTAAAGCTTTTGCTTACTTGTCTTTAATAGGCATAACACTGGAAGCACAAGTACGTAACTCAGTCTCGTAACATCGGGCGAATACACGTCACTTCCGGTTCCCTCACCCAAAGCGGTCCCCCTAGCAACAACTCTATCTAACAATACTATTGTTACATCTTTTCTTTTTTCAATTTGAAGCATTGACTTATAATGTAATCATATAACTTTCTTAGCTTCAAAAAACTACTACAGACATATTCGAAAATAATGACATGCATAACTGTCAACATAAGTGTCACTTTCAGTGCATTACTTGTGAATGAACCCAAAATAAAGTGTCAAAGTACAATCTTTGTAAAGACTCAAATTGTGCATTTACTTGCTACTATCTTCATGCACCACATTGTCAGTATTCTCAAACTCATATATGCAAACAAATTATACATTGACATTTTTTCCTCTTTTTTTTCTCACAAATATTCAATGTTCTTGTCCTCATTGCGTGTAGTCCTCCAAGTATTTCGGCTTGTTAACTTGACGACCTGATCTGGTGACGATCTTGGTTCGGTCCTCAGTGTCACAATGTTCGGTAGTGACCTCACATGGAGCAGTTCTCTGAGTCTCGTTAATCATCGAAATGATGGAAGCTGCGTCACTTTCTTGTCTGAGGTGTCGTCGATTTCGCCTCAGAACACCTCCTGATTCCTGATATAATCTGTTGTCCACAGGTCTGACTACTCGTGCGGGTTTCCATACTCCATGAGGATCCAAGGGCTGCACTCTCACCTTGTCTCCACTTCTCAGAGCATTCAAATTCTTTGCTGTGCGGTTGTAATATTTCTCTTGACGGTATTGGTTTTGTCTGATTCCTTGCTCATTATTTTGAAGCTCTGGTTCCAAAAGAGTATCCTTTGTTGGGAGGAGGGTTCTCGTCCTCCTGTTCAGAAGCCGTTGTGCTGGGCTAGTCGCAAGACCTTGGCTCGGTGTGTTGCGATGGTCCAATATTGCTAGATAAGGGTCCCGTTCATCCATTGCAGCTTTTCTCATGAGAGCTATGGCCGTCTTTACTGCTGATTCCGCCTTCCCATTACTCTGCGCGTAACCCAGCGATGATGTTCTGTGTTTGAATTCCCATAGCCGGCTGAAACGCTTGAACTCTTGGGAGGTATACTGTGGCCCATTATCTGATACCACAATATCCGGGATCCCTTGTCTTGCAAAATGTGCTTTAAGTTTTCGGATAACTGTCACGCTTGTTGTGTCCGGAAGATAATCCACTTCCCAGAAATTGGAATAATAATCCACAGTTATCAAATAGTCCTTCCCATGGAATGAGAACAAGTCTGTTCCGACCTTTGCCCAGGGTCTGTATTCCATGTCATGCGGCTGTAGCATCTCTTTCTGCTGTCTGGAGTCTACAGACCTGCACACATCACATTTTAATATAAAAGTCTTTATCTGTTGATTCATCCCTGGCCAGTATACACAGTCTCTTGCACGCCTGAGACATCCTTCAATCCCAAGATGAGAAGAGTGGATGTGACAGGTGATATCACTTCTGAGTGCTCGGGAATCACTGCTCTCTCTCCTTTGAAAACAATTCCATCCTGATAGCTTAACTCATCCTGAAATGATTGGAAGTGTTGTATATCTGCCGGGATTTCTTTTTTGCTCTTCGGCCACCCTTTCTGGATCACTTGAATCAAATGTTGCAATCTTTGGTCCTCTTTAGTTGCCAATCGAATGGAGATGAGTCTCTCTGTAGAGATGGGTAGATGATCAATCATGTTGACAGTTTCCATCTCAGACTCAGCGTCCCCTTTCTGACAGTCATATAAATATGCTCTGCTCAAAGTGTCAGCTAAAAACATGTCTCGGCCTGGTACACAAGTCACATGAATATTGTACTTCTGTAACCTGAGTAACATTCGTTGTAGTCTCTTTGGTGCACTTATCAATGGTTTCTTGTGTATGTTTTCTAAGGGTTTGTGATCACTCTGGACGGTCACGGCTCTGCCATAGGTGTACTGATGAAATTTCTCTAGTCCAAACACAATTGCGAGGCATTCTTTCTCTATTTGAGCGTAGCCCCTCTCTGTGGGTGTCAGAGCTCTGCTTGCATATGCCACAGGCCTCCCATTCTGCATGAGGGCAGCTCCCAGTCCGGTCTCCGATGCATCACACTGCAGCGTCAGGTCTCCTTTCTGGTCGTAGTATTTCAGGACTGGAGCGTTCGCTATTTTGTCCTTCAGTCGCTCAAATGCCTCTTCGTGGACATCTGTCCATTCCCACATGTTGTCCTTGTGTGTCAGTTGTCTCATGACTTCACAGTCATCTGATAAGTGTTCACAGAATTTTGACAGGTAATTCACCATCCCTACCAGTCGCTGTACTCCTTTCACGTCTCGGCATCTCACTGATTGCTCGCACTTTTTCTGGATCAACACACAGTCCTTCAGCTGTCAGTAGATGTCCTATATAAGGTACCTTTGTATGTCGCAGCTTGAACTTGCCCTTGTTCAGTTCTATGTTTTTCTCCGTGCATCTCTGTAGGAAGCGTCTCAGTTTCACATCATGGTCTCGGGTAGCTTACTCTTGGGTTGACCCTTCTCCTGTGATTAAAATATCATCAGCAATAATATATGGAATGGAATGGAATGGAATACAACTTTATTGTCAAATGTGCTGTACGTATGTGTAACATACAGCACAGATGAAATTTCTTCCCCCTCAACATAAAACAAGAGGAGCCGCTGCGGGTGTCCGCGCCGCCATCAAAAGAAAAGTTGACCAAAAAAATGACAAAATAATACAAGACAACACATTAGACACAGACAATCGTGCAATCTTAACCACTTTCCTGCATACATTCCTGTTGTCTGAAGCAGTTATAGATGAAAGAGCGAATCAAAGTGTCCTTTTCACCAGTGGATCAAAGACGTCATGCGGCAATGTGCACACGTCTGCTACAAGCTAAGCTGTAGCAACAAGAAGCTGTAGCAACAAGAAGCTGTAGCATCCATTAACGAAAAAGAGAGATTGGCTCTCTTCTCCTGTCCCATGTAAATCCGCTTCAATTCCAAGCCGCGACTCCCAGTTCCACATATGCATCGGCGCTCTGCGCTGACGCTCCTTTCTTCTCATCGTCGGCTCCTCAATCCATGCATCCATCCATGCAGCACCGACCTTTTCGCTGAACAAAGCAGGGCTGTGAAAATGCTGCCTACTTCAGGCGCAAGACACAAGCGCCCCGGGGATGTCCAGCAACGACAGTCAAATGGCGCCGACATTCCTCCCAATCAAAAAAATCAGTGCTGGTGCGCGTGTGCTGCCGAGAAGGCGCAACCACCAAGCACAGATTCTTCTTCTTTGACGAATGACGTGGCCAAAAATGCTGAAAACGGGTCCACATCAGGTCCACACGACTTAACAACAAACACAAAATAACAAAACAAACCACAAAAACGACAAAAAACGCAAGGCTCTTGAAGAGCAATTGTTGACGGCTGCCTATTCAGGCGCCATATATGTACCAGGTAAGCCCTCCAGTGCATTTGTGAGTTTCCTTTGGAAGATCTCTGGCACTGGGCCAGTGTCAGGATGCCAATGGGAATAACCATTGGCATCCTTAACCATCTAAAGCAGGGGTCTCAAACTCAATTTACCTGGGGGCCGCTAGAGGCAGAGTCTGGGTGAGACTGGGCCGCATCAGGATTTCCACAAGAAAAGCGCTGATAAAACATTCCAACGTTATCAAATATCTTTATTTTTTAACAAAAAATAATGAATTAAATAAATTAACTTAAAGATGAATAAAAAATAAATCAATCAGTAATAAAAAAATAAAATAATAATAATGAGCATACAGTAGATATACACTGGCTGGCTAAGTAGAGAAAACGAATTATTTTTATTCCGTTTCAAATGTCTGTATTAACAGCTCTTTAACCTTTAACTTTCTGAACTTGAATGGAACATTGAACATGAAATATTCTGAACACGGCTTCTCTTGCCTACTTCTTGCTGCTAGAGACCTGGCAGCGCTTCTTCTCACATAGCTGAGTCACATTTCGTACTCCTCAGCATGTCTCGTAGTATAATGACGTTTTAAATTGTATTCCTTGTGCACCGCAACTTTTTCAGTGCAAATGAGACACGTCGGGGTGCCCATGTGCTCAACAAAGAAATATTGCACTCCCCACTTTTCTTGAAACTGTCTGTGCTCATCACCGACCTTTCTCTTCACGGCAGGCTTTGAAAGAGACATCTCTGGGGCTCTGTAATATGTGTTTCCACTTGGAATGAGTCTCGGGTTGAACTTTAACTTTCAGTCGCGCGGGTCTGTGGCGCATGCGCACTTTCGCTCTCCGATCGTATTGGATTACGGCAGTTCTCCGAATTTCTCAAGTGTCATGTTAACGCACTTACTGTTAAGTTTCAGTTTCACTCGCGGAGATGGCTACAGACACAGACACAGGCTGGATCACGGATCATAGCGCCTCATTCAGTTCTATCCTGAGAGCAGCGGAGGACTGTGCGCGCCGAGCGGAGTGATCGGCTTCACGGCTTCTCCTCCGCCCAGCTGATTGAAGGAATGAATGAGTGAGCGAGTCACTGGACAGCCCACCCGATGTCCCGCCCTCCAGAGCCGTATACCTCACCGTGATTGGTTCATTCAGCTCCGAACACAAGTGTCATTCATATCAATCTTGCGGGCCGCACGAACATTAATCTTTCATATTAAGACGGGGGCCACAAATGATCGTCCCTGGGGCCGCAGTTGGCCCGCGGGCCGCGAGTTTGAGACCCATGATCTAAAGCGTCCAACTGGGTTGAGAATGTTGTGAGGTAACTTGACTCTTCCTCCAGTTTAATGTGCCAAAATCCATGTTTGACATCGCAAACGGTGAATACTTTTGCATTTGCAAGCTCTGGCAAGATGTCATCTATTGTTGGGAGTGGAAAATGGCTTCGTTTCAGTGCTCGGTTTAATGGTTTGGGGTCTATGCAGATCCTCAACTTCCCACTTGGTTTTCTCAATGAAATCATGCTACTAATCCAGTCTGTACTTCGTTCCACCGGAGCAATGATTTCTCTTTTAACTAGTTCTTTAAGTTCCTCTTTGAGTGGTTCCATCATTGCAACTGGCACTCTGCGTTTTGGCAGTTTTACTGGTGGTATATTATCATCTATCTCAATCCTGTATTCTCCTTCCATACAGCCATCACCAGTGAAAACAGAGAATTCTGTTTCTATCATTTCCATCGTCATGATTTTGTTGCAATGTTCTTCTTTTGGTATCGGTGTCAATTCTTTTGTTACAATGCTGTCCACAGTCATGATGTTCTCATATTGTACTCGGATCAGCTTCATGTCTTCACTTGCCTTTCTGCCTAGGATTGGGACACCTCCTTCCATGTTCACTACTTGAAACAGCACTCGGTACAGTTGATCATTTCTGGGGTTCCTTATCTTGACTCGACACTGGCCCAATGGACTCATTTTTGATTTGTTGTACATGACCAGAACTTTGTCAGAATGTTCCAACCTCACATCTGGGTTTAGAAGATGTAGAGGGATGACATTACAGCTCGCTCCACAGTCTATTTGAAACTTAACTTGTCTCGTGTCAATTAGCATTCCAGCAAATAGTTGTTTTTCTTGCTTATGCTTGTCACTCATCTGATTCACTTTCTCTTCTGTCACCATTTTATGGGTTATCATCAGAACATCTTCATATTTGTCTTTATCTTGCTCCTCAACAGCATTTAGTGCTCTGTCATTCTTACTGTGTGTATTTTTCGTCTTACACATTACAGCAAAATGATTATCCTTTCCACATTTTTTACACTTTTTTCCGAAAGCAGGACACTTCTTTTTATTTCTCTCGTGTGTCTTGCCACAAAATTTACAGCAAACCTCACTTTTGCTTGTCTTCTCCTGCTCGAGTGAACACACTTCATTCTCTGTCCGCCCTTGCAATGTCTTACAGTTTTCTCTCGACAGTTCTGATGCTCTGCAAATCTTGATGCATTTTTCCAACGTCAGATTATCTTCTCTTAGCAGTCTTTCTCTTAGCCCATTGTCGTTTGTGCCACACACGATTCTAACTTGGAGCAAGGAGTCTTTTAACTGCTCGAAATTACAGGTGCTGGCCAAAACTCTTAATTCTGTGACGTACTTGTCCACATTTTCTCCCGTTGTTTGATCTCTCCTGAAGAACTTGTATCTCTCCACAGTTTCGTTTAGTTTAGGGTTACAATGTTCATCAAACTTTCTCATCATATCCCTCACGGTGTTCGTTGGAGACACATCATCGCTCAACCACGTGTTCATCAGTTCTCTACCTTCTTCTCCGATGAGGTAGTGAAACAGCTTGCATCTCGTGGCTTCCTCAGTGTTGGGCATCGTCAGGTCCACGTACCATGTGAATTCCTCTCTCCACGTCTTCCATGTCTTTGCCAGATTGCTTGAATTCAAAGAAAGAATCGGCGGTGGTCTCAGGCCTTCCATCGTAGCCTCTGTCCGCAGTTAGTTTCCGTGCTAACGTCCGCAGTTAGCTTCCGTGCTATCGAGCTAGCGTTTCGTTCTACACTCTCTTCACGTTGCCAATCCCTACACACACGCTGCCACCATGTTTCGCTCGGTTCTGTTCTCTCTAAACAAACAGAGTGGACGGTTAAAGCTTTTGCTTACTTGTCTTTAATAGGCATAATACTGGAAGCACAAGTACGTAACTCAGTCTCGTAACATCGGGCGAATACACGTCACTTCCGGTTCCCGCACCCAAAGCGGTCCCCCTAGCAACAACTCTATCTAACAATACTATTGTTACACTCTCCGTCTTTTTCCACTCTCTTTTTAGCCAACTCCTCTTGTTTTTACACATGCTCCAGGCTGTCGAAAAGCGCTTGAGATAGAGTAGTTACTTTTCAGTAGAAATGTCTGTTTTCGGTGTTTCACCGAGGTTGCGTGACTCTGTAAAGCTTTCCATCCTCTCGATCCGTATAGAATGACATCGTCACACACTGTACACAGAGCTTTACTGGCGACAGCGAGCTTTTTCACGAAATCCGACACAAGCACAGTGGTTCCTCTTTACTGTTTCCTACTGGGGACACCGTCAGCTTTCTATCCAACCAGTCCCATCAAAACGTGATTTTCAGATCCGCATCTATCTGACGCACTTTAGCTTTGTTGCGTCGCGAGTCTCGATAACATTTGGCATTCGCGAGAAAGGGGTTTAGGAAGGCGAACACGGATTGGTTGTGATTTGCATTTGCCGATATAGCGACCAATCACAACAAGTAAGACATTGGTTTTAGCCCATATAGGAAGTAACGACAAACTAACGCTTCGCGATAAAAAACGTAATTCAAAATGGATGCCTGCAAACGTTACTTGTAAACATTACGAGCCCCGAAATGCTCAAGACAAGTCCCGACCCCCCCCCCCCCCCCAGAATTTTTTTGCGGATTTGGAACAATACAAAATAGGTCCATTTTGACTGGAAAAAAGCGGAATTCCGCCAAAACGCGGAAAAATCTCATCCCTGTAAAATGGATTGCGATCTGAATAAAGATGTATTGTAACATTCGTACATCGACAATAAATGAAATCCATGTAAAATGTTTTTCCCCAAAAAAGTTTTATTGAAAAAGCAAGGTATAAAGTCATAACAGTGAGACCCCTGCATCACTATGATACATTTCATTCACATGATTTCACTATGGGTCAGCAGAGTCCAGTGCATTCAGGAATCTCTGACACTTCGCCATGAGGACTTTGATAGCTTCTGTGAAGAGGACATTTGGGGGCAGAATTCCTGTAGACTCCACAGAAACTGAAAATGAAAAGATTAAATAAAGAACATTACAAATTAATTGAGATGAATTTCAACAAAATTGCAGAGCAAATTTGTTGTGGATGACACACACACACACACACACACACACACACACACACACACTTGTTTGTTAGGTCAGGTCAACCGAGTGTGATTTATATGGGCCATTGGGAACAAATACCATCACTTATGTTTTCTTATCATTAATATTCAAGTCAAAACTGCATGTTTTTAGGCAGAACTGAAGTTACAACTTTAAAATGATTTTCCCCGTTGCTAATGAGAGATCGCCCCACAGGGACTAATTGATGGCTGCATCAGTTTACAAGTTCCAATACAGTGTGCACATGAAATGCAAGAACTAAATTAACTTACAGATAAAGTGGTCTCGCACACGTCCAAGTTTCACCACATTTTTTAAGTCATCATGACGGAGAACTTCTCTGCTGCATGTATCCAGGCGACTGTTGACAACTTTAGCGACCTTGCTCCCTGAGGAAAAACAGATATTAAATGTGATAACCTTTACATTTATTATCGAACTAAATACAAGTACCGTATTTTACGCACTAAAAGCCGCACTGGATTGTGAGGCGCACCTTCAATGAATGGTCTATTTAAAAAAAAAAAAAATCATATATTGGACGCATTGGATTATAAGACAATGCATCCACTAGATGGAGCTACACTCATTCCTTTCGACTCCAGAGGCGTTCATGACCGCCTCCCAAAACGTAAATTAACGATCACAGTACTTCAATGAAACTACGAACATTGAAAATAATGCATCAAAACAGAAAATGAAGCGAGGAAATCACAAATTAATTCTATAGCCCCCCCCCCCCCCCCCTTGGCATTTCCTTGAGCATCGCTCCAACAGAACGATCAGATGTTCGTTAAATGATGGAGACTGGACATCTCCAAAGTTTTTGTTATTTATTCTTTTGTTGTGTATTCGTAAACAAGGAAATTACTAAATAAATTCTGTAAGGGGGGCTGAACAGCTCTCAAGTCAAACAGAAGAGAAAGCACGGAGACGGACAAAGACGTACTTGCATTTGTTGAGACTGAAAATCATTAATAAAGTGTGCGTTTTAAAAAAAAACACCACAGCTCTCCTTTTTTCAGAGCTGCAACAAAAACCTATTTAATAAAGCAGCGACACAGTTCACTCAACCAACAGCAAGTTATAACATTGTCAGCATGTCTCCAGCAGGGAGCCATTTTGGGCCGACATATTACCGTAATGACCATACACAAGGATTTTAAGGCGCACAGTGAGCTTTTAAGAAAATGGAAGACTTTTTGGTGTGCCTTAGAGTGCGGAAAATACGGTACATTATGGCAGGGATTGGTAGTTAAATTTGGCCTCGGCCAACATTCGCTCCTAACAATTCAATCACCAACCAAAACATTTACATCAGACAAACTCATATACTAATAGAAAGATTAGATTAATGAGAGATAGATAGATAGATAGATAGAGAGAGAGAGAGAGAGAGAGAGAGAGAGAGAGGGGGGGGGGGGCGGTTTAGGTAGGTTGGTAGATCAGTAGACCCTAAAATTTTCAAACACCTGCCTTCAAGCCTTGGGCCACTAATTTCAGTGCTTCTGCCATGATTTGATTTTTTTTTTTAAACCCTGCCCTAAAACAGCAACACCATCATATACATGGACAACGTTACTATTTCATAAAAACAAAGACCAGCTCTCGTTAAGGCAGCATTGATTTTTTGGTGATCTTTTTGAAAATCCACCTTTTGTTTTAGGATTGACTGAGATGCTTCCTATCAGTAGGGAAGTAACAATATCACAGTATGAATCTCACGATACAAACAACGCGACGCGCACCAACCGACCCCCCCCACGTAACGCCCGTCCCCCCTCTCTCCCTTCGACGTCGTCGCCGCCGCCGCCGCCGTCCTCCTCCGCCCTCGGTTTTTACTCGGCCCGTGGTGTTCATCAAATAGTTTGCTGAATTTTTTCGATACATCAATGGATGCTATTTTCTTAACATTTATTGTTCTTGTTCCTGATTGTAAAGTGTCCTTGGGTGTTTTGAAAGGCGCTTATAAATCAAATGTATTATTATTACGATGCGAGCATGCGACTGTAACACAGAAAACGCGGTTTAAACTGTCGTCGGAGATCGCGGCCGCCGCCATGATTCAATGTTGTTGACAGACGACAGGGCAAACAACGCACGCGCTCAACGTGAATATTGCGAGAGTTTGCACCGATGTAAACCCTCTACACAAAAATGTAGAGGATTGTTTGAAAAAATGCCGACCGTAAAGTTTTTTTTCGACGTAGAAATTCTCGGTCGGTCGGGTTACCGGAAACACACTACTTTTTTTCTCCGCCTTATAGAGCACTTTCAAACAGCCATCGCTGCATACAAAGGGCTGTACATGGAGCAACTAACATATACAACAGTAAAGCAACAAATCGGTAAGAAAGACAGTAGAAAGCACCGAACAGCAAAACCAAGAACAAATCTGAGTCATGCTGAGTCAAATGCCAAAGAATACAAGTGAGTTTTGAGGTGGGTTTTAAAGATGGGCAGCGAGGAGGCTTGCCGAATGTTCAGTGGGAGGTCATTCGGTCCGCAGACCTGAGGCGGTGTGTAGGGGAGGATGAGCTCAGAGAGGTAAGGTGGGGCGAGGTCATTCAAGAAATCTAAAATGTATAGGGAGCCAATGAAGGGATGCCAGAGTAGGAGTTATGTGCTCCCTCTTACGAGTAGCAGTCAAGAGGCGAGCAGCGTCATTCTGGACCAGCTGGAGGCGCTTAATGGAGGATTGGCTCACTCCAAAGTAAAGGGCATTGCAGTAATCGAGCCGGGATGTGGCGAAGGCATGAATTATTGTCTCCAAGTGTTCATGAGAGAGGAGAGGTTTTACTTTGGCCACCTGTCTAAGGTGAAAGAATCTGGATTTAACAATGGCACCAATTTGCCGGTCAAGTTTAAAATCATTGTCCAGTTTAAGACCCAAGTTTGAGACTGTTGACTTAAGATAAGGGGAAAGGGGGCCCAAGTCTACAGGATGCGATGTACAAGGGCCACTGGGACCAAACAGTATCACTCTTAATATAGACAACATAAGAACAGAAAGAGCGAAGTAACAAATAAAATAATCAACAGCCCGTCCGTTGTTGCAGCAACCAAGTGGCGTAGAGAACATACTTAACTATGTCACACGCATGCGTAGCTCGAGTGGGCATCCAACCAAATTACCAAAAAAAAACTACAAAAAAACACCACACTAGCGGACGGCGACCGCCATGAGCTAAAATGTACTCATTGAGAAGAGGGGGGTCCTTCCAACTTGCTAATGAGCTTATTTAATACACCAAAAAGATATAAGGCACATTATAACTGAGGTTAACAGGAACAAATGACAATATGCGCTCGGCCAATTTCGCATCAGCTGACGCTGCCCCTCTTGCTTGACCTCAATGCCACAAGCACCCCCCCTCCCCCAAAACGGATTTGGGCTCATCTTGAGAATAGTCATTTTGGTCCAAAAAGGTTGGAAATCTGCCCGTCGGCAGAAAATTACACAGTACCGTATTTATTCTAGTGTTCACTCATTTCCTAACTTTCAAGTCCCGGTAATCTTACCGTTATCATCTTCCAGTTCTATAACTCCTTGTGAAAAGCAACGTTTGAGGCGTTCTGCCTTCTCTCCCTGCACTGTTTCAAGGAGGGTGATCTCTGGCAGGAGGCGGTAACTTGCTGTGGCCACAGGAGAGAACTTGGCGTGATCCTTCCCTGGTCGGAGAACAGAAATACTTCAGTATTTAATATAACGCATTGATTCCACAGTACCTGTACAAGCTCGAATAAACCCATTCATTCCTAGTCATAAGAAACACAATTGAGTTCTAATTCTCAAATTGGCAGTTCTGAAGTCGCAGCACAGTATGAGTCGACATCAGTGGTCCCCCACATCTTATCTGCCATGGACCGGTTCATGGAACGACTGAAATTTCCCAGACCGGCAACCATCTGTTGAGTACAGTGTGGCAGTGGGAGTTCTTTCCCACATTGACGCCCAGTAGCTGACATACATATTATGCTACAAAAAATACTAAACAAGAACAACAAAAAAAGAAAAGAAAAGCAATTTTGGACCACTGGTCTACATGTTTTTAAATTCACTGCACAAACTAAAATGCCTCATTATTATACAGGATGCAAACTAACATCAATTCAACAAAGATTTGTAATTTATTTTGTCCACAGCAAGACTGTGTGACCTGAAAAGCATGGCCTTGCATTTCCAAAGCTCAAGTTACTTCCTCTCCAAAAGTACAACACAATGCAGATCTGGAAGTCGATGGAAGTACTTTAAAACAAAGTATTATAGCACTTAAGCTAAAACTTGTTTAGTTACACATTGTTGACCATCTCATTTTATAATGTAATTTTTAAAAAAAGCGAAATAAAACTGTACTAGGATTCCCTCAATTTACTGTTGCTTTTTTTTTAACTGTCTGTTCTAAGGTAATAAGAAAAGGCTATTGATACAAAATCAGTGAATTATCTTATTTCTTGTTTAATGGCAGGGTCCTGAAATGATTATCGTGAATAAACAAAGACACATTTCTTAAATTGCCCATTTCTACAAGATTATCTTTCAAAAAGGCCAGTAATTGGTCCATTCCCGCATGAGCTAAGTGCACTTTGCAGATTCAAACTTTACAAACGATTCATGTGTGAAGCACAATTGGCAATCAGTTTGCTTCAAAGTTCAGAGTTCTTACCAACTCCTTTGACACAGTGCATGACAATGTCGAGTTCCTGTCCGGGACGGAGTAGCGCTATAAGGATGTCATCATGTACGGGTTCAATACTGGAGTCAGCAAACACATCTGCCTGGTTACCAATTGGGACCCATTTTAAATCTCTGGAATAGACTACAAAATAATGACATGTGACAATTAACAATGAAGACAAGATGGCAAAAAGGCTTGCTAAACTTCAGCTTTATAAGTGAATGGTAAACTTTCATTCCATGACACTGAACAATCGGGCTGTGGCTATCAAACATTTTTAGGATCCAATATTCTACTTTATACCATTGCTTATGGTAGTTTCCAATTAATTCACCAACTAACTGGATTTTTTTTTTTTTAAATGCATGATATGCGTGTGAGGTACAGGTATTATTTTCTGTCCAAAATGGCTCACCAGTCCCACATCCTGCTGTTGTGTGAGTGACATTGATTGTGCATGGTTTAAAAAGTTAGTGCCTGGCCGGGTGAATTTACAACGCTGTCACTGAATGAGAGTGTAGAGTTGAACGGCTAGCCTGTTTACTAGTCTGCATGTTTAGTGATTCGGTAGGAATTGTGGCCATTGACAGCATGTGTATGAATGTGCTTATGTGTTTGTTTACTCACCGTTGGTTCAATAAAATGATTGAAAGTGCATTAGCGGCAATGCCAGTCCTTAGTCAGCTATAGGGGTATTACAATAGGTGATAATTGGCAGACAATACTAAATTGGCTAAAATCGACTTGTTACCTTGCGCTGATGATTGCAGACATGCTCTTATAGGACATGTTGTAATTTATCTTAGCTTTGTTGTTAAAGTGGAAGTTAAGTAAAAATGTTCATTTCAAGAACAAGGTCCATGGCGCCCCAACTAATCTAAACACGGTACCCTGATTAATATTACATTTGGGCAATACAAATTAAGCAGAATAATCCACCAAGTTTTATCCTTCTCAGGGGACTGCCATTTTGTCCTTTCCTGCCACCTGCTGGCGACTGAAATTGAGGTCAAAGTGCTCACGGGTTCAACTTGTGAACGTCACGGCTCATCTGTTTTCTGGGTTGGGTCACAAAGTGTATAAGGCACGTTGAATAGAGATGAAAGTGGACTTTCCTGAAAATTCCGGAAAATACAAATGCGAGCATATATATATATATATATATATATATATATATATATATATATATGATAACCAGGTTTGCCGACCTTTCTAATCTAGTCGGACAAAAAATCTCAATTCAAGTCGTTTTCCTCAAACCAGGACACAACACTTGAACGTGTTCCTAACACTCACGTCCATTGCACGTATGTCAGCTTGCCTGTCTAGCTGTTTGAACATCGCGCTGGGACCTGGCCGATCACGCATGAATTAGTTTCCACAAAACGCTATTCAAATACTCAACATTCAATGTAATCATTGAATCTGCCTTTTGTGTGCACATGCACACCCTTTGTGGCTTCCGTTCTCGCCGAAATTTCGAAAGCTCCGAGATATGGACGAGGCCATGAGAATGCGAGCGGAGGGGTGTTACTGTTACTAGTGTTCGTGTCTCAACATGGCTACGCTCGTGAAAGCAAAACAACGAACTCAAACGCGTGTTCGTTCAATGTTGTCAACTAATATCCAGATTAATTTTAGGCAATTTTCCGGAGGAATTTTCATGAAAATGTGAAAATCCGGAGGACCTTCATCACTGCTATCTGTAAGAGTTTGTTCGTAACTCAATATGGGTGACTTCCTGGTAGGTTTAGCATCTGGCTCCATAGACTTTTATGTACGTCTTGGGCTGTTACTTATTCCTCCCAGTTTTCATAGCTCGAGGTCAAACGTAAAACCGAGAATGCTTTGTTAAAGTAGGAATTTTTAAAGTCAAAATTTAATGGCCCGCCCCCATCATACATAACGAAACGTTTTGATTATTTCTTCTGTTGCTGTCACAGGTGTTGAGATGATGTCAACCTCTGTAGGGGGCACCGTTCATACAGGCCCAATGTCAGTGCAAAGTTTGGGGTGTTTTCATTGATGTGTGGGGCCTCAAAAATACAAATCTTTGCAGACTACTAATAATAACACCATCAGAAAAAAAGGGTTGCTGTTTCGGCCCTACATGTACATGATTGAATATTGAATTAAAAAATAAAGTGCTTATGCGTGTAGTGGTTGAAAATACTTGACTTCTGACTTCTTTGAAAGCCCAGTAACTTGGTTAAAACTTGGGTATAAAAAGGTGAATTCATTTTGAAATTCCTTATTGCACTTAAAAAAAAAAACATCTTGGCTTTGTTGTTAACCTTACCTTTGCTGTTTGAATAAAGTTCCCGTGGATCAGAAGAATCTTTGCTTGCGCTAGCATCCTTGTTGCATTTAATCTTCAAGCGTAGCTGAATTGTGTCTATTTCCGAAACTTCGTCCTCTGCGGACTCCTTATCTAAAATAAAACCATAACATCAGATGTCCTGTAAATTTCTGACATAAAAATCCCAAACAAAAAGTGCCACTACAGTGATAATTTTACAGTTTGAGCCATGCGAGTCCCAGAAAAGTATGAGTCCCATTATGCATTTAGAGAGTCCCAAATTTCGAATTCCGAAATGGTCTACTTATTCAATTGCATATGATAACACAAACAACAATATACATTGATAATAAGTTTATTTCTTATAAACAAATGCTGCAAACATTTTAATAATTCAGGCATACAAGATTTGCTGAGAAATAGGTTCTTATGTCATCCCATGGTTCAGTCTTTGAGCTCATAAATTCTCCTCTCTTTACTCTGCTTCCAATGATGCAAGGCTTTCTCAAAGTCAACTTATTATCGCAAAACACTATCCAACTTTAGCTGCTTCCTTTGTGATATCTCCGCAATAAACTTTTGCAACACTTGTTCACAACACTTGTTCTAACGTTACACAACTTGGCAATCGTCTGCCAATCTCGCCAATCTCGTCTCGTGAGAACGGAAATCTCATCACACGAGATTATTAATGCGAGATCAAAACAACAATGGCGGCGATTGTCAAACTGCGATCGATGAAAAGATGTACCATAGTTTTGTTTTGTTTTTGACTGAGAAATTTCCTTGCGTCCCAAAAGCGCACATTATTTGGAACTGTGCGTCCCGCGGGAAAATTATGCATCTAAGACGCGGGACACAGAGTTAACGAGATGGCTCCCACTATGTACAATATCCAGCTGCAAAGAGCAGAAAATGCAAAAATATCGTCTGATCCGATCCAGCTGATCAGATTGACGTAAAGTCTATGCATAGCATACAAAAATTGTTCATCTGCATTTAGCGTCGTGATATATAGATGATGTGCCTTTAAGCACATGATTATTAAACAGCTTTGGTGATTTACATGTTGAAACTTTTTTTTGATCTTTGAAAATTACAACTTTGTATGAAAATTCTCACAAAAAGTGCTGGTAACTCCCAGGCTCAGGTGCATGTCTTATGAAGTTAAATGAAAACAAACATCTCCTTAAAGTTTACCAGAGTAAATATTTTTCTCAAAAGTCAATACAACTGAAATGTTTGTCATTCACAGAAAAGTGCATCTTCAACATAGCTACGGACCAGAAAAATAAATGTCTCATCCACAATTTCTGACATTTTTATACGTGAGGGAACAACTAAAGTTGAACATGATACCGTGGCTTTCAATTTTTTTGATGAGAATGTTTAATGTACAGTCAAACCTCGGTTTTCGAGCGTCTCGGTTCTCGAGCAATTGGGTTTTCGACCAAAAATTTCGAGTTTTCTTATGCCTCGGATGACGAACAAATTTTGGCTCTCGAACAAACTGAGCGCACTTGAATGCACCATTTGACTCCTCTCGCTTTCCTTACACGAGGAAGTGACGCTTCCTCGTGTTGCTTTCCATTTCCAAAAAGAAACCGTGATAGGCGAAATCCGTGAAGTAGTCAGATTTCTTTTTTACAGTTATTATACAACACTGAACTATGTATACAATGCAGAGGCGATTGCTCTAAGACTGCAAGGGAAGCCCAGCTTCCCCTAAAATGTCAAAAAGTAAGTGATCAAATATGTGTGTACGTACAATTGTGTGTACATGTCATTGAATAAATATGTGCTGCAATGCGCTCAACTTTTGTTCGGAATCAGCTTCTTATTACTGACGCAACTTTCTTCTCATTCATTCCCGCAGCTTCACTGTGCTTTAAACTGTATGGACGCTGAGCGTCTACAGCGCAGGTGCTGGGCGTCTAGAGAGTTCAGAGACCGTTGTTCCAATGCATTGAAACGTGACGTGTCATTGGATAAATGCTGGTTTTGTCCCGCCCACTGGACGCTCAGCGTCTCTGGGAGTCTATGGACAGTGGACGTTTATAGGCTGGCCCGGAAGTACAGCTTTTCTGTATGATGATTGGATGATCTGTCTGAGGCTGAATCTCTTTTTGATTGACAGCGATCTTATGGTGAAGGTATCCTTTTTAATTGGAATTCACGTATAAATAAACAGACACATTTTATGATGTAGGCCGAAATTGAGCTTCCCCTCCTTGACAGACCACCATCCGCCACTGATACAATGAAACCAAAGACCAAAAGGAGGTGCGGAGACTGTCCCTTAGCCAATCAGGATGCAGAACACAATTCACTGTTTAAGAAAAAGCATTTTTGTAAAACATTGTAAGCATGTCTCCAGCAAGGAGCCATCTGGGGTCCTTGCTGGGGGTCGACATACTGTATTACCATAATGACCATACACAGGACGGCTACTGCACTAAAAAAAATCCATGAAACAGCGAAGCCGCAGAAGGTGAACCGCATTATAGCGAGGGTTCACTGTACTCAATTGAACTACACAATCAAAATGTGGAATGCACCTTTAAAAAAAAATATTTTTTTTGCATTATTTTTAGTATTACAAATTAGTATATTTTAAGAAACTAGGTTATGTGTTTTATTATAAGTTGCCGTTGATGGCTTCTGGCAAATACATCATTTTCCGAATGCTCCGATTTCCCCAGTCGTGAAAGCAACACTCACGACTGTGTGCTATTTCTGCTTCAATGGCAACAGCGGGCATACAAAATCTGTCTTGTGGATCAATGTGAATTCAGTGATTAATGCCTCCATAATCCATAGTAGATGTTAAAATACCAATGAGGGCATGGTTTTACAATTGCGGCAAACACACATGATAAATCAGGCACTAGCCACAAAATGCTTCCTTTTTCGATGTCCAAGCATCACTGACTAATGCCGCCATAATCCATGAGTAGACGCTCCAATTTGTTAACGTGCAACGGGACATTGCATTACGATAAACACACACGGTAGCCAGCGTGTGCTCATATTAGCTTCCAAACACGTCCCTCTGTCAGAAATACAGTATAATCATGAATCAGCCACAACGTGCTTCTTTTTCAACGATCGATTATCACCGACATACTACATTAAAGAGAGGTTTGCATAGTATGATGTATTTTTAGTGAAATGCAACCAGAAGTTCAGACTCTGTTGCTACATCGCGGGCCAAGCCATGACACCGCATTACCCACAACATTTACATCTCGGTTGATCTGGATAATCACGACTGGACGTGTGCGTCAGAGACAGGCATACAGCCAGCAGGAGGAGCGAGAGGTGAGGCAGTTTCATGAAAAAAAGCGGCAATTTACGAAGTGCCTACTGTAAATAAACGACTGGTTGACCATTTAACCCTTTCAGGGACAGCGGTTACTACAGTGGACAGCTGATCATGTTATCAGGTTACAGGTTATTATTATTGGTGGACGAAAGTGTTGTCGATTCTGATCATCGACGTCATCGTGACTAATCGTTGTTCATTCAGTCAGGTTATGCATTTCAGGACCAAACTCTTGATTTACAATCTCATATATTTTTCATTGATTATGCGGTTGACGTGGACATTTCAAAAGCATGCTCTAAGTAAATGATGCATTGCTCTCCTAAATCAATGTAAAAAACATAATAGATATGTATGAGGGCTTACCAATACTTCTGTACTCAAACAGAGAGGGGTCAGCTTTGATGGGGATGAGGCCTAATCTCTGTGCCAGGACTTCATCTTGGACGATCGATGTGTTGTTATAAATAAAAACCTTTTCAATGGCCATGGTGGGAACCTGGAAGCATAATCAGATATTCTCACACAAAGCAATACATGACAATGAACACTTCTTTTCAGCTTGTCCCATTAGGAGTCGCTACAGAGTGTCCTCCTTTCCCATCGAAGTCTATCCTATAAAAACAACCTGCCCTCCTGTCTTCCCTCACTACATCCGTCATTCTGCTCTTAGGTCAGTGGTTCTTAACCTTGTTATAGGTACGAATCCAACCAGTTCATATGCACATTCACCGAACCCTTCAATAGTGAAAAATAAAAATATGATTGTCTTTTTTT
Source organism: Hippocampus abdominalis (assembly GCA_018466805.1). Classification (NCBI taxonomy): domain Eukaryota; kingdom Metazoa; phylum Chordata; class Actinopteri; order Syngnathiformes; family Syngnathidae; genus Hippocampus; species Hippocampus abdominalis. The sequence continues at coordinate 21,515,706 of CM031702.1, forward strand.
ACAACTTCAAGACATTATAAAAAGCCTTTATTAAAAACTGAAAAAAAAGTCAACAAAATTAGTATAAGTTTTTTAATTGTGCACAAAATGCCAGTGACGGCCAAACGGGCATGTCATAACCAACTGACATGTTGAGTCGGGTGTGTCTTAACCACCGTGGCAGAGGTTCTGTCGAATGGAATCGAACATGGTACTTCTGCACTGTGAGGTTGCCACCCTCTCTTTAGCTTTTGCCCCAAAATATCTAACTTTGGCTGTCCTTCTAATGAGCTCATTTCGAATCCTATCCACGCTGCTGACTCCTAAAGAACACCTCAAGATCTTAATTTCCTCCACCTGCCCGCCCTACTTCCTTTCGTTTCTTCAGTGTCAGTGTCTCTAATACGTACATCAATTATAGCCGACCACCCCAATGTAAATATAATTTCAGAAACTTTCCCCTGCAACACACCCATGACACCTACTCCACCCGTCAGTGAAATTCAAGTACTGTATTTCACATATTGTTGAACTGTAAATTTTTGCTCACTTCAAGAACTACATTTTGATTTTACCTATTTTTTGTAGTTTATTATTGATTTTAACTGAGCAAGGCACAGGTTTACCGATGCAGAAAATATTCAACCTGTTGTTTAAACATGAAATAGTTTTGGCTCAATGAAAAACGTTATTTACCCTAAATATTCTAAATTTTACATTTTAGAACTGCAATATCAAGCGGCCGAAATGAGTTTTCTCCGCAGGGTGTCCGGACTCTCCCTTAGAGATAAGGTGAGAAGCTCGGTCATCCGGGAGGGGCTCAGAGTCGAGCCGCTTCTCCTCCACATCGAGAGGAGCCAGATGAGGTGGCTCGGGCATCTGATTAGGATGCCTCCTGAACGCCTCCCTGGTGAGGTGTTTCGGGCATGTCCCACCGGGAGGAGACCCCGAGGACGACCCAGGACACGCTGGAGAGACTATGTCACCCAGCTGGCCTGGGAACGCCTCGGGATCCCCCGGGAAGAGCTGGAAGAAGTGGCTTGGGAGAGAGAAGTCTGGGCTTCCCTGCTAAAGCTGCTGCCCCCGCGACCCGACCTCGGATAAGCGGTAGAAGATGGATGGATGGATGGATGGATGGAACTGCAATATCGTGAAACTTCTGCAGTGTCCCAAGCTAAAAGGATACGTTAGGTACTATTCATGCATCTCTACTTTCTTTGCATTTTTTTTTCTTCAAACTTAGTGACACTATTGCAAGCTGGTCATTTTGATCACTAAAGAGAAGATAAATCAATCGAAAATCGGTATTACTAAATTAACTGTAGAGCAAAAAAGACTTCATATGGCATCATGAAACTGCATCTAGAAAACAAACCTCTGCTAGTAAGATCCTTCTGAAAGCATTGGCGATAGCTGCATCGACCCCCACCATGTCAAACTCCATCAAGTTTTCAGTGAGCTCTCCAACATCAATTCTGAAGTGCTGCAAAACATGTGAGTATGTAATGACTGCGATACATTACACCCCCCCCACTCCCCCTCTCCTCTGCACAACAAAAGCAACCAGGGCAGGCAGGTCTTAATGGAAACATAAATGCCCATTTCATGTGATCCAAAACACAAACAACGAATAGCTAGGAAATATGTTGTTAATCTTGAGTTGGGTCCTTTGAAGGCAGGGTGTATTAATTAGTGTGGGATAAAAATGATGGTAAATACCACTATACACATAATTGTAATATGGCCTTAAAATCAAATCCCAGCTCACCCCACTCAGAAAAAGACTTCCAATTTTAATTAGCTTCAATGAATAGAAAAAGAAAATATGCAGAAAGTGGCCCTTTAAACACAACCCTGACTAGATATTTATTAAACTTAAAAAAAATAGTTCCCTAAATGAGTGCCCAGTGTACAGAAAAGCACCATTGAAATCAAATGCATTATTAAGATTATTAAAGATCAGATTTTATTCCGAAAGCAAATGCAGTTTGTTTAAAAGTGACACAGAGGATGAGGATTTCATTGGAATTATTAATTTGGAGTGACACTGATAGTTTGGTAAACTAGCATGTTCGTTATCTGAATAACTCTTAATATGTGACGTGAACATACCAGGCACGTTCTCAGTTGGTTGTTTATGCCTCAAGTTACATTAGCATATCATACACTTATTCAGCCTATTGTTCTCTATTTTTATTTGTCTTTCAAGATGACATGGCTGTTCTTGGTGAAATACGTGAAATGCTCTTTTATGCCGCACGCCTCTTTCTTATCAATGTGTGCAGGTAACAGTGCATGAAAGGGAGACGATACAGACAATCATCTGTGAATCTGCAAAGGTGTTTTTATGAACAGTTTAGTAACATGCTCTAAAAGGTGGATTTAATCATACGTACATACATACACTTATTTTCTGTATGGGTTTCTCAGAAAGCGTGGTCCAACCGGGTGGTAAAAAGCTGACCCATCTCGAGAGTCATTATTTTCTCCCCTTTACAATCAAACACCAGATTTCACTGCTTACAATACTCAAGGTATTCTGAAGACATAAAATGAATAACTTGACTGAGATATGTGCTGTTGTTTGCACGTGAATGTATTTTGAGTGGTGAAAAATAGCATTCGTGGCCACTTCCCCTTCATATGACTACACAGCCATGCAATGAAGAGGCCATTAGACCCTTAAAATGCATCAGATTCAAAAATAGCTATTACCAATGGACTGGCAGAATGTCAAAGCAACAAAATACTTCATCGAGGAACATGCTGTCGGTGACATGATAATACATCGCCAAAAAAAGAAAAACAAAAAAGGTTAGGTTCATTTGTTTCCAAAAGGTAGCATTCATGATCTACTATTAGGGCTGAGTTTAAAATTGAGCATAAGCGGTTCAGATAATGGATAAAGCACTGAAATCAGCTACGAATGGCTTGAAAGCAAATGTCTAAGTTTTTTTGGTTTTAAAAAAAATGCAAAGACAGCAATGGACTCAAACTTTGCGAGAAAGTTAATGGAATGTTGAATGCGATGAATACAGGATGTTTTTCCCACTTTTTTATTTTTACACAGCTTGTTGGGTGGCTCGAATTGGTTAACATGATTATTTATCATTTTGATCCGGTCACGTTCAATAAAACATACATGATTAATGTAACCGTATTGGATTTAATTCATAATGTAAATATTAATATTTTTCAAATGCACCAAGTTAGAGCAAAAAGTTTCTACTATTTTCAGCAATGCTTCTTCTAAGAATGCCTTCCATATGAAAGTAAAATTGGTACTGCCCGAAATCCTGAACTGAATCAAAAATCTGTAAAAGTGAATAATAAATTGTATCAAATCGTTTTGGAAATCTAAGTTGATACCCAACCCTATCTACTACTGCAATTTGCTGTATACTTCCAGCGGAACGACCTTATATAAATTGAACTGAAAGTTAAATGGAATCGATGTGAAATACGACATTACCATATTTAAAACTTTTTTTTTTAATTCTACAATGTGTAAACTATGTGTCAAGTGGGACATCCTTTTTATTGGTCATGCACATTCAACAAAAACCACCACTACATGGTTTCATGCTACTTGCGCACACAATTTTTTTATGTATTCTTGCGTGCATCACGATTTTAACAGCGGCCAATTCTTTTTTTCTTTTTTTTTTACGAACAAAGGGTTGAGTGAGAGTGAGAGTTTATTCAGCGCACACTGCAGGAAGGTTTGATTTAGAGTAAAACTCGTTTCAACCTGGTCCTGAACAAGTTTATTTTTGGGCTCTCATGTCACACTCCATACTTACTAAGAACCACCCATACACAAAACTACTACTTCACATTGTGACATGACCAACACTGACTCAAGTTTGTATATTATGACCTACATAATATACAAACTTTCAGTAAAATAATTTAAAAATGCAACCTTTCTCATGACTTTCTAAAAATACACATTGTTGATGCTGATAAAAAATATAATTAGGTTTCATATAACATGTTAATATTGGAATAAAATGTCAACCAACTGGAACCATTCAGTAATCATAAAACATAATTACTATTCGTGTACCTTTTGGAATTTCTGCATATCCCAAGTGTCATTATAGCCGGGGTAGTTTCCAGGGAAATCAGTTGTGTGAACCTGAAGTCAACAAGTGTATCCGTAAGCTTAGTGAATTATTATATGTACATTGTGACAATGCAAACATTTAAAGGTCATATGCACACGTGTAGATAGATAGATAGATAGATAGCACTGATGCTGAGAATTTGTGTAAAATTAACATTTGCAATCCCATAGAAATTGGGTGTGAATGTTGAGATGCGAGGAAAAAAAAGACTAAAATGCTGGTCATAAACTGTGCTAAGCAAGAAGTGCAGGGAACATTTATTTCGGAATTTAGATTTACAAGAGCATAAGAAACAATGTTTTGACGAATGTTGCAACGAGTATTACCAGTACCATGATTTTTCATACTTGCCGAACTAACATAAAATTCAGTTGTTTTAGTTAACGTGGAAAACGGGGAATTCCTACGGCAAAACGTAAACATAACTTACATTTCTCACGCAAAATTCTCCTAAAATAACGCGATTACGGACGTCCTCCACGTTTCCACGGTCGGCCATTTCCGTTTCTATCTTTTATTTATTTTTTTCTTCTTCTTCTTCTTCTTCTTCTTCTTTCTCTTCTTTTTCTTCTTCTTCTTCTTCTTTGTCGATATAGTTGTCAAGATGGAGGGTGTGTCCAAATTCACAGGCTGAGTTTTCAATTTCCTCAAAGGGTTCTACGTCATGCAATCTCCGTGGACTACATAAAGTTTGGACACGACGTGCGTTCATCTTGTGCAGGAAGTGACGTCACCAAACGAAAAGCTGGCTTTCGGAGGACCCAACCTGTGAATTCGGACACAGCCATGATCTTTGGGTCCCTGCACAATGTAAAACGAGCATGCGCAGAAGGCTGGCCATCTCTGATCATTAACTACGGCAAACACTATGGCACAACACGCATCATGCCTGCGCAAACAGTGCTGCAGCTTCGCAAAACTATAAAATTCCTCTGAAGCTCCCTCTCGTCTAATATTTGGCATTATCTTTAAAAATGATATTCTACAAATTGAGAACATTTAAGAAATTAATATTTGAATTAGGATTAAATAACTTTTAAAATCACTTTTGATACATTGAAAAAATAAACAATATAAACACTAAAATAAATATATAAAACAACAAACAAATGGAATTCATAAGTAAAAAATTGGCATAAAAAATCAAAAACACTAGCATAATTAAAAGAGCAAAACAATAGATATTTAGCAATGTCTGTGCATATTTTCCTCGCAGAATGGCTTGTTTCTATTTTCATAGGGCATAATGAAAAATATTTTAATGTCAGTCATAAATCCTGAGAAGGAGTGCTTACTAGTTCTCCATTTGGCACAATTTATATAATAATAATAATACATTTTATTTATAAGCGCCTTTCAAGACACCCAAGGACACTTTACTATCAGACAAAACAACAAAACACCAAATGGGTTGAGCAGCGGCAGCCAGACGCGCCAGCGTTCACTCAGCCCGGAAGTCGGAAGAAACCACAAGGGAGGGAAAGGGGGAGAAAAAAACCAAACTTGAACTATCCTCAATTTGAGGATAGTTTAAGTTAGGCAAAAAAACTCCAGCAAAAAAGCATATGACAATTACAACAGGTCACAAGACATAAACAATTAAGTAAATATGATATTTACTCATCAACAAAATTATATTAATCAAGTCCAAAACATAAAACTCGAAGACAGTCATCCATAAAGAAAACAACTCAATAAAAATAACATAATTCAAATTGTGGAAAATTATTACTTTTCAACAACAACCATTTTTTAAATATCAGACCAAAAGCGAAGAACAAGCAAATGATCCCGAGTCTCATCATGATTATATAATACAGTAAATATTCTCTAGTACGGACTCATGTTTGCGCTGTCCAATCTGTCCTTATAACAGAAATTCCTCTTTTGGGAAATGAGCATGGTACATGTCCTTTATGAACCTGCAAGTATGTTGAAAACTGCATGTGTAACAACACAAGCAATAAAATGCAAAAATATACTGTCCAAAAACTGTTTATATAACAAAAACAGCAGTACAGTATACAGTACAGGTGTAGATTTAAAAAACACAACACAGTATAGTATGTACAGTATTTTAATGTTGATTTTTTTCAGTCTTGGGAAAAAATTAGTCTATTTTGGGTTGTTTTGTTTTGTTGGGTTCTTCCTTGTTTTCGATGCCATGATCTACAGGACGAAAGTAAATAAAGTTAAAATCGTTCGCAATTACAGTAAAACGCACGCCAATATAAAGTCACTGACACATAGTCGTTTCGAATTCGATGACATAAACGGCGAAGCAAACACGTTTCTTCCATCTTCTCCAGTTGTGTTGAGTGGGCGTTGCTTTTTAAGCTAGTGCCGCGATCAACAGGACGTAAGTGAATAAAGTTAAAATCGTTCGCAATTACAGTAAAACGCACGACAATAAAAACTCACTTACACGTCGTCGTTTCGAATCTGATTATCAAAAAATGCGAAGTGAAAAGGTGTCTCCGTTGGTGTCTTTCCGCCGTATCGGGTGGGCGTTGCGTGTATTTAAGCTCCCGCTGCATGACGTCTCCATCTGGGTTACGGCTAGTGGAATTTCCGCTTACGTAGTTCCGGTAACATGTAATATCGTAGTCAAAATGTTAATGCATAGGTTTTTATTACGGGTGAGGGATATTCCTTTTCATAGAATTCCGGGGATGGGAATGTTTACTGTATATAATAATATAATTTTCCAGCCCCTCCATGAGCCGTCACCTTACCGTGGTGGAGGGGTTTGCGTGCCCCAATGATCCTAGGAGCTAAGTTGTCTGGGACTTTATGCCCCTGGCAGGGTCACCCATGGCAAACAGGTCCTAGGTGAGGGACCAGACAAAGCATGGCTCAACAGATCCCTTATGATGAGTAAAATAAATGGATTCAAGTTTCCCTTGCCCGGACGCGGGTCACCTCTGGAGCCAGGCCTGGAGGCGGGGCTCGTTGGCGAGCGCCTGGTGGCCGGGCCTATACCCATGGGGCCCGGCCGGGCTTGGCCCGAAGAGATAACGTGGGTCCCCCTTCTCATGGGCTCACCACCCATGGGAGGGGCCAAAGGGGTCGGGTGCAGTACGAGCTGGGCGGCAGCCAAAGGAGGGGACCCTGGCGGTCCGATCCTCGGCTACAGAAGCTAGCTCTAGGGACATGGAATGTCAGCTCTCTTGCAGGGAAGGAGCCCGAGCTGGTGTGCAAGGTAGAGAAGTTCCGACTGGATATAGTCGGACTTACCTCCACACACAGCCTGGGTTCTGGTACCAGTTCTCTCGAGAGGGGTTGGACTCTCTTCCACTCTGGAGTTGCCCATGGTGAGAGGCGCAGAGCTGGTGTGGGCATACTCATTGCCCCCCGGCTCAGTGCCTGTACATTGGGGTTCGGTAGATGAGAGGGTTGCCTCCCTCCACCTTCAAGTGGGGGGACGGGTCCTGACTGTTGTTTGTGCGTATGCACCAACAGCAGCTCAGCGTACCCACCCTTTTTGGAGCCCTTGGAGGGTGTGCTGGAGAGTACTCCTGCTGGGGACTCCCTTGTTCTGCTCACGTGGGCAATGACAGTGAGACCTGGAAGGATTGGGAGGAACGGCCCCCCCGATCAGAACTCAAGTGGTGTTTTGTTACTGGACTTCTGTGCTCGTCACGGATTGTCCATAACGAACACCTTGTTCAAACATAAGGGTGTCCATATGTGCAATTGGCACCAGGACACCCTTGGCCGCAGTTCGATGATTGACTTTGTGGTTGTATCATCGGATTTGCGGCCACATGTTTTGGACACTCGGGTGAAGAGAGGGGTGGAGCTGTCAACTTATCACCAGCTGGTGGTGAGCAGGCTCCGATGGTGGGGGAAGGCCGGTCCAACCTGGCAGACCCAAACGTATTGTGAGGGTTTGTTGGGAGCGTCTGGCGGAATCCCCTGTCAGAAGGAGTTTCAACTCCCACCTCCGACAGAGCTTTTCCCATGTCCCGGGGGAGGCGGGGGACATTGAGCGAGAGTGGACCATGTTCCGTGCCTCTATTGTTGAGGCGGCCAATCTGAGTTGTGGCCGTAAGGTGGTTGGTGCCTGTCGTGGCGGCAACCCTCGTACTCGCTGGTGGACACCAGCAGTAAGGGAAGCCGTCAAGCTGAAGAAGGAGTTCTATCGGGCCTTTATGGCCTGTGGGACCCCAGAGGCAGCTGACGGGTATCGACTGGCCAAGCGGAATGCAGCTTCGATGGTCGCTGAGGCAAAAACTCGGGCGTGGGAAGAGTTCGGTGAGGGCATGGAAGCTGACTTCCGGACGGCTTCGAGGAAATTCTGGTCCACCATCCGACGTCTCAGGAGGGGGAAACAGTGCACCACTAACACTGTGCACAGTGGGGATGGGGCGCTGTTGACCTCGACTCGGGACGTTGTGAGCCGGTGGGCGGAGTACTTCGAAGACCTCCTCAACTCCACCAGCATGCCTTCCTTGGAGGAAGCAGAGTCTGGGGACTCTGAGGTGGGCTCTATCTCTGTGGTCGAAGTCACCGATGTGGTTAAAAAGCTCCTCGGTGGCAAGGCCCCAGGGGTGGATGAGATCCGCCCGGAGTTCCTCAAGGCTCTGGATGTTGTGGGGCTGCCCCTGGTTGACACGCCTCTGCAACATCGCGTGGTCATCGGGGAGAGTGCCTCTGGATTGGCAGACCGGGGTGGTGGCCCCTCTGTTTCAAAAGGGGGACTGGAGGGTGTGTTCCAACTACAGAGGGATCACACTCCTCAGCCTCCCTGGTAAAGTCTATTCAGGGGTGCTGGAGAAGAGGGTCCGTCAGGAAGTGGAGCCTCAGATTGAGGAGGAGCAGCGTGGTTTTCGTCCCGGCCGTGGAACAGTGGACCAACTCTACACCCTAAGCAGGGTCCTCAAGGGTATGTGGGAACTCGCCCAACCAAACTACATGTGCTTTGTGGACTTGGAGAAGGCGTTTGACCGTGCCCCTCGGGGAGTTCTGTGGGGGTGCTTCGTGGGTATGGGGTAACGAACCCCCTGATACGGGCTGTTCGGTCACTATACCACCGATGTCAGAGTTTGGTTCGCATTGCCGGCAGTAAGTTGGAATCGTTTCCAGTGAGGGTAGGACTCCGCCAAGGCTGCCCTCTGTCGCCGATTCTGTTCATCACCTTTATGGACAGAATTTCTAGGCGCAGCCGAGGCGTTGAGGGGGTCCGTTTTGGTGGCCTCAGTATTGCATCTCTGCTTTTTGCAGATGATGTGGTACTGTTGGCTCCTTCAAGCAGGGTTCTCCAACTCTCGCTGGAGCGTTTCTCAGCCGAATGTGAAGCGGTTGGGATGAAAATCAGCACCTCCAAATCTGAAACAATGGTCCTCAGTCGGAAAAGGGTGGAGTGCCCCCTCCGGGTCGGGGAGGAGATCTTGCCCCAAGTGGAGGAGTTTAAGTATCTTGGGGTCTTGTTCACGAGTGAGGGCAGGAGGGAGCGAGAGATCGACAGGCGGATCGGTGCAGCGTCTGCTGTGATGAGGACGTTGTATCGGTCTGTCGTGGTAAAGAAGGAGCTGAGCCAAAGGGCGAAGCTCTCAATTTACCAGTCGATCTACGTTCCAACCCTCATTTATGGTCATGAGCTATGGGTCGTGACCGAAAGAACGAGATCCCGGATACAAGCGGCCGAAATGAGTTTTCTCCACAGGGTGTCCGGGCTCTCCCTTATAGATAAGGTGAGAAGCTCGGTCATCCGGGAGGGGCTCAGAGTCGAGTCGCTTCTCCTCCACATCGAGAGGAGCCAGATGAGGTGGCTCGGGCACCTGATTCGGATGCCCCCTGAACGCCTCCCTGGTGAGGTGTTCCGGGCATGTCCCACCGGGAAGAGACCCTGAGGATGACCCAGGACACGCTGGAGAGACTATGTCATCCAGCTGGCCTGGGAACGCCTCGGGATCCCCCGGGAAGAGCTGGAAGAAGTGGCTTGGGAGAGGGAAGTCTGGGCTTCCCTGCTAAAGCTGCTGACCCCGCGACCCGACTCGGATAAGCAGTAGAAGATGGATGGATGGGAATATATAGCCAGGCTTGATGAGGAAATGCGGCACAGGTGCGCCTATTGGAGGGAAACCCCCTTCATTCTTGCTTGAGCAGAAATAAAAATCAAGACAGAACATGACATGACCAGGCTGAAATGATTAATTCAACGCCAAATTAAATACACATGTCAGCTACTCTCATCAAACACCATCACGAAAGCAGACTCCACCAAGGAATAGGTGTGATAATGAACCAGTTGCGGGTACACGAGATATGGATTTTAGGATGTGGAAGTAAAGGGAAATGCCAAAAAATTTACAAACCATAAATCAAGGCAAGAGACAAAAATGTAAAGAGAGTAATAAGAATTGTGGTCTCCTCTTGAGCCTCCTCTACCTTCAGCTCAATCTCCCACATAAGCGCCCCCAAAATACAATGAGCGGGCAGGATGTTGTCAGGGTCTGTCTTGTCATCATTCATGCCATAAAAACGTGGGCGCCCATCGGCTGTGGTATTCTTTGATCCCTTTCGGTATGCAAGTGTGAAATTGTACCTTGAGTATAGAAGAGCCCACCAGACTTAGCGTGAATTTAGTCATTTCGCAGAATGGATGTAGGCCAAATTCTCATGATCAGTGTAAATAAACAACAAATGCTTCCTTAGTACCCACTAACCAGTGTCTCCATTCCTGTAATGCAAATACCAGCGCCAATAATTCTCTGTTCTCAACATCAAAAAACTTGATTCTGCTGGCGTGAGGCGTTGAAAGAAAAACAACGCAGGGGTGAAATCTCTGGTTGACTGGGGAGCACTGGGTCAGCACCATCCCCATTTCTGAATCTGAAGCGTCCAATTCTAAAAAAACAAAAAAGATCAGGAATAGGGTGATGCCAGATTAGTGGATTCGAGAATGCTCTTTTAAGGTTATTAAATGCGGTATCAGCTTCTGATGTCCACCGGAATTTGGTCTTTGTCGAGCTTAATTTGGTTCATGGTGCTGCTTGTTGACTAGTTTCGGGTAAATCGGCGATAAAAATGAGCAAAACCTAGAAATCGTTTCAAGTGGTTTCTAGAAGTGAGTATTGGTCATTCAATGACTGCCTTGGTCTCAGTGGGATAAGCTCTGAGCCAACCTCATTCAAAAATGAACCCAAGGAACTGAATAGCATCGACATGGAACTCGCATACAAATAATTAGTTTTCCAACAGTGTATGTAAAATGGTAAGAACATGCTGTTTGTGGCTCTGCAGGGTTCTCAACACTCTTAAAATATCATCCAAATTAACAAAACAACAGACATTGATCATCATTGAATAGGCTCTTGAAAACTGCAGGAGCATTGGCTAAACCATGACAAGATATTCAAAGTGCCAGATGGGTGTTTTGAAAGCCATTTCCACTCATCTCCCTCGCGAATCTGTACTAAATGGGAGGCGCTACAAAAATCAGATTTGGAAAAAATCACGGCGGATTGCAAACGAGTAAATGCAGGGTCAAGAACCGACAAAGGGTACTTTTTTTTTTTACCATGATTTCTTTCAAACCTCTGTAATCTTTTCTATTTAAAAAAAAAAAAACAACAACAAAAACACCCCCAATGGGGCCTCAGATGGTCTAATTAGACCAGCAGCAAGAGACGACGTGATATCCTTCCTTCAAGCCTTTTGTTCGATGAGGGTAGTGGCGCATTGGGGACCAAATCGATGGAACAATCGTATGCGCGATGCGGTGGTAAAGCTTGGCCGTGGTCTTTGATGAACACATTACGTAGATCATGATACTTCTTTGACACTCCATCCAAACAAATAATTTCAGACGTTATTCGGGATCTTAAACTCTTCTCCTACAAAACATTCATCAGCCCCAGAATCCACCAGAGCACGCACACGGTGTCTCTGATCATCACACGAGACCTCCCCGTCCAACTTGTTGTCTGTGATTCCTTGAAACCCTGAGCTTGGTCCGAGGGACTTTGGTGACTCTCGCTCAAAGTTGGAGGATCGGCGCCTGCAGAGAAGCTCACTTTACAGTTGCATAGTTGGGTGGCTGGTCGGTTGATGAGTGATGTGGCCGCGTCGGACATCGGGAGACAAAGTGACCCGGTCGGTCACAGTGGGACAAGCCCCGGACTAGTAACGTCTCCGTCTGTCCTCCAGATCGAGATGACCCCTCCATGGGCTCGTCCAGCGAAGAGGCAGGTGTGGTCGGTGGTGCAGGGCAATCCTCCGACACAGGGGCTCTATGTCACTCAGGATCGGGGAGTCAGCGGACAGCATCCCGGTAATGCTCAGCTGCGCGCTCCCGATGTCGCTCATGAATGCGGTTGTCTAACCGGATGGCCAGGTAAATGTGCTCCTCCAAAGAATTTGTGTCCTCATAGACGGCTGGCTCATCCTTGAGGGATGCACTTAAACCCCAGCGAAAAATGGTACATAATCATCTGCGAGAATACGAAAATGGATGAATTAATCGGCGACAGATGATCCTGTACACAGTCCATTAATTGTCCTCGGGCCTCCTTTCCCTGAATTGGATGGTGGAACACTTGGCGAAACTGAGAAATGAAAGCCGAGAAAGAGGACCGAAGCCGAAAAAGAGGACCGCAGCTGAGGTTGCACATTGCTCACCCCGCCATAGCCCATGAACTAGCTTGGCCCATCAACAGTCTCTTAATGAAAGCTACTTTAGTGCTATCTAAAGCATAAGTGGTGGGTAAATAATAATAAGACCACAGTGATGGAAAAATTGGCCACAATGGCCAGGCTCTCCACCGTAACGGGGTGCGTGAGGGAGCCTCAATTTCCTACTCATGATTGCCCAAGACGACACCACAGCCATAGACAGTAATGTCACTGGTGTTGGCGGAACATGGAGACCTATCAGATCCATACAGGCACCGAATGCCTCAAACTGATGGGCCAGCTGGGCCGCAGCGTGGCAAAACTCCACAAGCTCCTTGCTTACCCACCAGTGTCCTTGGCAGGCCAGGGTGTGCATAACCTTACCTGAGTCTACAGGGTCTATGGTTGTTGTATAATTCTGTTAATTCTGGAAGGTTCCAGACAGAATTAGACCCTACAAATGTAGACTCAGGAAAGTTTATCGAACAAAAGTATTTATTTACAAAAAATATGTGCAAGGGTGACAAAGTACAAAAAATGTGATGCTGCACAACAAGCTAGGAATAATGCGAAGAAAATAAAAGGCACTTGAACAAGGCAAGGAAAAAAAACACAAACGAAAATAGCATGTAACAAACAAACCAGAAAGACCAAACCGCGTGGAGAACAAACCATGGATACACTTAAACACACCAACTTGAATAATGAAGAACATAAAGCAAATCAAGAACCCAAAAATGGAGAAAACATAAATCAAGGCAGAGCCAAAAACAGTGTCGAGACAAAATACACATGAAGAATGACTTGAGCGAGGTGAAATTATCGGACGGCTTGACGTGGGTCACTGAGATCCTTAAATAATCCCAGTAATTGAGGTGGCAGACAGGTGCGCAGCAGGAAAACTGCCAACACCTCAGCCCCCTGCTGGACATGAACAGAACGTAATCATGGTTCTTTGTTTTTCAAAAAGGTATGATTTCATCAAGTCTAATCTTATAAGGTGCTATTTTCTCATTACAAAATAATTGTTTTTTAGAGGGTAGGCTGGAATGGATTAATGGCACTTCCATTCTTTTCAAAAGGGAAAGAATATTTCAGTTATAACCGCAGTCATGGCACTCAAGGCACCACTGCACACATATATCCACAAGTGTGGCCTGAAATAGAATTGCCTTGGCATACTGAGTTATAAAGATGCCAAGTCCAAAATTTAACCTTTAATAAATCACTGGCAACAATTGAATGAAACTTTTATGTTCTGCATTTCAAGACAAATAAATGGTTTCCCCCCCAAAAATGACATGGTATCAGTCTGAGTCAATACACAGACTGTACTCTACACTTAAATGTTAAAATAATGCAAAAATAAGTACCAAGTATGCTAATGCCATACCTTTTCATATGCTTTGGAAATAGACTGCTGTTAATGAAAATTGAGCGTCATGTTTTTGTGTGGACAATTATGTTTAAGATGTTCAAAAAGTAATGCATTTATAGGGCACATCTAGTTAAATCTGAATCCAATTTCAAGGTACAAAATATTAAAATACAGGAACAAGAATTCTCAAGAATTTGTCTTTACTTTCCTTCCTCTTCTTTTTGCTTATGGGGCACGAATATTTCAGGCTATAAGTATTTAGAATTACAGAGCAATTGTTGTTTTTGCAAAACTATTAGACATAATATGAAGCAATGGATAGATGTGACTTTTGGATTCTCCAATCAGGAGACTCACCACAGTTGAATCACTCGCATGATTTATTTGGCATAATGTTTATGCGTCCTTCCTGATGCAAACACAGCCATTTTTATTCATCAGTGGCTGGGCGTTGGGACACTGCCCAGGAATCAACCCCTGTCCAAAAGGCAACAATATATTTGTCAAAAACTGTAATGTACTATTATGTTAATGTAAATAAACAGAGAGGGATTACCCCAAATTGCAAACTGCTACAGGAAAAAGAAGTTTATGCTAGAATTTTAAAAGCCTTCCATGTTACAGAATCCAATTCATGGTTAAAGAAAAAGTGTGAAAGCAACTTTCGGCAAGTAAATACCCATTAACACACAAAGTAGTGGAAGCTTAGGAAAGGAAACTGCCAGGTGATGTCCACAGGTTTCAGATTCCAGGGTCTCGTTGGACCTCATTTGCTAATATGTGGTGTATGAATGTTTGTACTCTGCACACAAATTGAGCATACAGTATATGCAAAATCACCATCGGATTAACCACACGTGCATAAAAGCACACGTTCTTTGCACTACTGACAGTGCATGCCCGCGATGCACTAAGTTGCATATACCGTGCCCATATTTTTTAAATGACTATGCGGAGGTTTAAGGTTATGAGTGATGGGAAAAAAAAGGTGACGAGAGAGGACCCAAAAACATTCATAACTTTCTCAATATTTATCCTTTTTCAAGAGGTTTGTATCATCGGAAAGCTGAATGAATATGGGGCCATTATTGTCGCAAATCCAATTCCAAATGCGTATTTCAATCCATAAATATGTAAAACGAATCTGTATTTGTTACCATAGTAACAACATGAATTTACACATGCGTGACTGAAGTCCCAAATGTGTAACGAGAATCTACAAATACCTAACAAGAGAAACACCCATCCTTTATCTGAACAGCTTATCTTCATGAAGGTCACAGGCGTGCTTGAGCCTATCCCAGAGCCTGTCTTTGGGCAGCAGGTGGGGTACACTCTGAACTGGTTGCCAACCAATCACAGGGCACACATAGACAAACAACCATCTGCGCTCACACTCACACCTAGGGACAATTTAGAGTGTTCTATTAGACCTGCCATGCATGTTTTTGGAAAGTGGGAGGAAACCAGAGTACCCGGAGAAAACTCACGCAGGCATGGGGAGAACATGCAAACTCCAGACAGAAAGGTCGGCCCCTGCAACTGTGAGGCCGATGTTGGGCCGATGCCCAAACGTTTTTGATCGACGATCTACTTTTCCGTCAACCAACCTCCCGCGATCGGCCCGTTACCGCGCACGCGCACATACGCACACACGCACGTACACACGCATGCCATGATGAGCAATAGCCTTGCCCGTCCCCTCAGTGAACTGTACAAAACAAACTCTGAATGACAATAATGATAACGATAAAAGATATAGCGCAACAACTCTGATCACAAGCTGCAACTGCAGACTGCTGAGCGCTAACTCCCGGTGACGCGGTCACACGTCCTCCTTGATTTTATTTTATTTTTTAAAATACTTTTTGTGAAAGATTGAATGATTAGGGCGCAGTGTGCATGAACATAAAAATATATATAACTAACATGCACAGGGACACAAATGTTTTTTTTCCCCCCTCTACAGTGGATTGACTTGGGACCAGTCGTTGATCTACTGGTCAATCGCGATCGACGTAATGGGCTAACCCGGGGGTCGGCAACACGCGGCTCACGAGCCGCATGTGGCTCTTTAGCACCACCTCGTGGCTCACTAGAGCTTTTCCAAAAATGTTTGAAAATGGAAAAATATATATTTTTTGTTTTAATATTGTAATGCCCTTCAATGTGGTCAAGGATGCACGCAGTCGCTGATGCAGTCTGTTCGCTTTTTAATAAACAAAAAGTTTTGTTCATTTACCTACTGATGACACAGAATCAGGAGCAACTCGGGGTTCAGTGTCTTACTTAAGTACACTTTGACAAGGGATTGATCCCTCAACCTCTGGTTCGGGAGACGCCCACTACCATTGAGCCATGCCGCTCCCAACTACAAATGCCTATTTGCTGGGCTATATTTATTCCCATATATTTCCATTTTAACTTGTACTGTGTTTATTGGTTGGCTTATGTGTGTTTTGTGTCCATCCATCCATCCATTTTCAACACCGTTTATCCTGAACAGGGCGAGAGAGCCTATCTCAGCTGCCTTTGGACAAAAGGAGGACTACACCCTGAACTGGTCACTAGCCAGTCGCAAGGCACATATAGAGACGAACAACTATGAACACCCACATCCACACCATCACTGAGTGGGAACCGACCCCACGCTGCACGCACACAAATCAGGCGAGGGTACCACTACACCATTAGCGGCGTTTTGTGTACAGCATTCTCTAATTTAAACTTGGAATTAATTAAAAATCATTGACATACAGTATTAGGTTCTGTATTTCAAAAAGATTGGCAATGATACAAATCTTTTTAGAAAAAGGATAAACATTTGAGAATGTTGTGAACATTTTCGGTCCATCTCTTGCAATTATTATTTTTTTAAACCTCTGCATAGTCATTCGGAAAATATGGATAGTATGCATAGTCATTCGGAAAATATGGCTCACGGTTCATGCAAGTTATGCGTTGTAGGCATGCGCTGCCATTTTTGTTGAATTGTGTTTCATCAATATATGCACACTAGTGCAAAGCACATGCTGGTACACACGTGTCATGAATCCAATTGTGATTTTGCGTAGCTGCTCAAGTTGTGTGCAGTGTATGTAAACTGTCCACCTCTATGTCACCACGGTCTGTTGCCATGTTACAAGGCACGCATCCCTGTCGGTTAGTATTCTGAAGAGAGATTCACGTGCAAACACAGACGCGCTGTTGTTTCCTCGTGTCTTTAATAGTTCTGATACATAAGTCGGCAACATCAGCAGCAACTTAGGGTTCAGTGTCTTGCACAAAGACACTTCGACAAGGTCACTATGGCCTTGCAAACTCCACACAGTGGGGCTGGGTCTCGAATCGAATTCCTGACCTCTGCACTGTGAGGCATATGTGCTAACCAGTTGTCCACCATGCCACCTTCAAAATTAAAGTAAAAATGAAATCAATAAAAACAACAATTTCAAATGACATGTTGATATATAACAGGTAAATATGAATAAAATTGCCATTAAATTGTAAAATAAGGTAATATTGTGAAATACGTGCTTCTATTCTGTAATTATTATTTTCATTCAATATTTAATAACAATTATGTAGCTTTTTTTTTTTAATGATTATTTTGATGGCCAATAAGATTGTAGTCAAATCGGGAATATTAGTGGTTCCAGCATCCTCTGGTGGTCTGAAGTCTCCAGACAAGCATTTGCAAGTCGTCCCACGCCTTCCTAAATCGTAAATAAAAGACGATAGCAAAAGTCACATGTAGAATACAGACGATTAAGAGGCCCAGTGTTCACTGATCACACACTTCAAGATCCATGGATGCATTTAACCATGTATTTACGCATACAAATCAATGTACACATTTGCAGATTTATGTCATCCATATTGGACTCTAGTTACGTATTTGTAGATACTCATTTCCACATTTGAATATTCTCCTTACACATATATGACTTGAGTCACCCGTTTGTGGATTCTCCTTTCACATTTGTGATTTCACTCATGCATTAGTAGATTGCTACACGTTTATGACTGTGGTTATGGATACAGATTCTTTTGACATATTTATGGATTGAAACACAGAACCCGATACCAAGTCAATGATTTTTAATTAATTATTCATTTAAATTAGCTAATGCAGTATGGGAGAATCAATTAATAAACACCGCACAAGTTGTTGAAATAGATAATTGGGAAAAAATATAGCACAGTAAAGAGGCATTTGTATTTGATGACATCTATGCCCGAGTCACGTCACCAGCAACCCAGCGCTGACAAATGTAGGATCTTCTGAACGGTTGTTTGACCAGAGTAAATTTCCGGAAATGTTTTGTAGTGTGCAAGTATTATACTTCATCAATACAAAAACGTTCAAACCTTGGATAAACCAGGAAATGCAAGCAGTTGGCTGTCTTCTACAAATGGGATCAGCATTCACTCTGCTTGTTGAGTGACAACGGTCGTCACGGAGACAGTGGCGGATTCCTTCATCCAATAAAGAGACACGCACTTGAATGGCAATAGGGTGAAAGTGATGGATGGGAAGTGTCGTTATTTTGGACATTATTTAACTCATGAGCAAATTTTCGATTTATATTTTTGTTAAAATTATTATTAGTGTTTGTAGAAATGACTATAAGGAGCATTGTAGTGTGCATCTTGGGTAGACGATGTGTTTGTTTTTTGTTTCCAGAAAACAATCCTTCATTATTACTAACTACGCCTGGTCCGAGGCTTTTCCAAATGTGTTTGCAGAATACGGGCAAATTCAAATACGTAGATGTTGATGAATCTCTGTGTGATTTGTGAACGCTCGGTTAGTAAATGAAGACTACTGACTGCTGAGGAGTTTAATTTGACAATTCTCTAAATTTTCCAAATTCAAAATTGATATGATTATCAAAATATTTTCCATTCCTTATTTCCTTGTGTTAAACATCTTAAATTAAATCGGAAAGTCTTCACTTCAATTACATTTTTGTTGTTGTATTGCAGGGGTCCCCAACCGCCGCTCCTTGTGTTTATTATTATATTTCGAAAACACCGCAGTTTTCATGCAGCTCATACCATATTATTTTGTTGTATTATTTACGCCACACCTTAAAATGCCGGTCCCTGAAAATATTGTCTGACTTAAACCGGTCCGTGGGGCAAAAAAGGTTGGGGACCCCTGTTGTATTGTTTTCAGTCAAGTCAATTGTGGTGTTGTACAAGGAATAAAATGGAGAAAAAAAAAGCCACGCTCCAAACATTTTGGACTAAACTGTACAGTCTAGGCATTTGTAATCATCCATAACACATTCTGAGACACAACACTTCATGAAAATATTCACAATAATGCAGAAAAAAGGTGTTGACATCATCAAACCCAAACAATTATACAAAACATAAACTCGGGGCAACTGAAAGCATTTCTATCATAGAATTTGTATGTGCATAGCAGTGTAGTTAAAACATTGGGGGGGGGGGGCTCAGGGGGGGGGGAGAGAAAAAGGCTAGCGTGTGGTGTCTTGAGGAATTAACATTAGTGACACTTTTAAGCAAAAATCAGGTACCACAGCTTCCATAAAACTGCACAAGTCCATAAATCCTCTGTTCGGGTTTTGACAATACTGGTGCATTCTTAATCTCTTAAACCCTGGGTCCCACCATGTTACGTGACATAATCCTCATTGTCACTTGGTTCCAATTTGATGTCATCTGGGTGAGGAAGAGGAAAGTTTGGTGTTGTAGTTCTGGTACAGACATACCACTCCTTAATGTTAGGCAACTCAGGTATGGCTGGGTTGACTGACAGCTGGCTCCTTCCTGGGGTCCTGTGAGTCTGCTGCTGTTGCAGGGCAAGGTCGCTCTTTAGTCCCGAAAGAGATAGGTCCAAAGGCATTGCCAATGGAGATGAACTTCCCTGTAGCTTGTGGTTTAATTTGTTGGATGTAGTGTTATCAAAGTCAAAATTGGTGTTATTATTGCTGAATGATGGCGACAGGTGGTTAATTTTAAGGTCGAGTGGTTCAAGAAGAGGTTGAGGTCGTTGGTGTTTTTGGATGGAGTCATATAGGTCAAAAGGCTCAGAGGTAGGTGATGATTTGATGTGGACTTTCATGTGCTTGCGTAAAGAGCTTGGATGTGTATAGGACTTGGTACAGCCCAGAGCCTTACAGTCATAGGGTTTTGAAGAACTGTGGACTTGTGAATGCTTCTTACGGTCACTGCTATTGGCAAATCGTCGCTCACAAAACTCACACTGGAATGGTTTCTCACCTGCAACAGAAACAAAACAAAACAATCATACTGATCTTCAATGAACCCAAAGTAAAACAGATGACATGGACTTCATTTGTTCTGAATATGGGTTAGTGTGTGTCAAAAATGGAATACATTTTAAGCCAATACTTAGACCTACTTTTTATTCTGCAGCCTCATGGTATTCTTATTCATAGGATTACAGGGACCCTCAATGACAAGCGCCTTGTGGCCGCACCTGCATACATGAGGCCCGGCTGGGCACAGTCCTAAGTGGTAACATTGGTTCCCCTACACATTGGCTTACCACCTGTGGTAGGGGCCAAGAAGGTCAGCTGCATATCGAGCTGCTTGGTGGCCGCAGGCAGGGACCTTGACTGCCCACCCTAAGTGACAGAGGATAGCTCTAGGGATGTGGATTGTCACTTTTCTGGCAGTGGAGAAGCCTGAGATGCTAAGTCAAGATATTGCGACTAGATATAGTCGTACTCAACACTCAGGTTGGCCTCTGGTACTACAAACTTATTTCCTCCAGTGCCTGTACATTGGAATTCACCCCAGGAGACAAGAGGTTGGAGTCCTTCTGCCTTGGGGTGTGGGGGTGTCCTGACAGCTGTTTGTGCCCATGCATCAAACATCAGCTGTGAGTACCCACTCTTTTTAAATTTCTTGGACTTAAATGCTTATATGGGCAGTGAAAGTGAGACCTGGGAGGCCGTGATTGGGAGGAACAGACTTTAGACTTTCCAACTCCTGATGCGGCTGATGGTTATCAGCATGCCAAGTGGAATGCAACTTTAGTGGTCGCTGAGGCATAAAATAGAGGTTAGAGGAGTTCAGTGAGGCTATGGAGAAGTATTTCCGGATGGCTTCAAGGAAATTCTAGTCCATTCAGTCGGAGTTTCAGTAGGGGGAAGCAGTCCACCATCAACTCTGTGTGTTTATATTGGTGATGGGATGCTGCTGACCTCAACTGGGATGTTGTGAGTCGGTGGGGAGAATACTTTTGAAGGCCTCCTCAAGTCCAACCAAATTGGTTTAAAATCTCCTTGTTGGCAAGGCCCCAGGGGGTTGAGGTCATAAAGGTGATGTTGTGGGGCTGTCCTGAGTGACGGGCCACTACAACATCACCTGAACATGGCGGCGCGGGCACCCGCAGCGGCTCTTCTCTTTCTCCTGAAGAAAGAAAGTTCATCTGTGCTGTATGTTGCACATGTAGCACATTTGAGAATAAAATTAACATGAAAGTTGACATGAACATATGGGCCAATGCCTCTTGATTGGCACAGAGGGGTGATGGTTCCCCTTGTGAATAAGTGGGACCAGAGGTTTTGTTCCAATTATAGGATGATCACACTCCTCAGCCCTCTGGTAAGGTCTATTTAGGGGTTTTAGAGAGGAGGGTCAGTCAAGAAGTTGAATGTCAGGTTCAATTGGAACAGTATTGTTTTCATCCAGGCCATGGAACAGTAGACCAGCTCTACACAAGATTTTGACTTCCATTCCATACCTGCATAAAATTCCCCAGTTCTCAAACCACTGCAACAGCTGCAATTTCATTTTATTTGTATTAGTAATGAACATACTGTAAGGATACCAATTAGAATACTTTTGATGAAAAATATATATTTTGAGCATTTTCAATACTTTATACAGTAATAATAATAATAATACTTTTTATTTATAAGCGCCTTTCAAGACTTCACAACAACTAAACATGAAATATTTGACATTTTTTTACACACGACTGATATTTTTATCAGTCGGAAAAGGGTGGAGTGCCCACTCCGGGTCGGGGAGGGGATCTTGCCCCAAGTGGAGAAGTTTAAGTATCTTGGGGTCTTGTTCACGAATGAGGGCAGGAGGGAGCGAGAGATCGACAGGCGGATCGGTGCAGCGTCTGCTGTAATGCGGACGTTGTATCGGTCCGTCGTGGTAAAGAAGGAGCTGAGCCAAAGGGCGAAGCTCTCAATTTACCGGTCGATCTACGTTCCAACCCTCATCTATGGTCACGAGCTATGGGTCGTGACCGAAAGAACGAGATCCCGGATACAAGCGGCCGAAATGAGTTTTCTCCCTTAGAGATAAGGTGAGAAGCTCGGTCATCCGGGAGGGGCTCAGAGTCGAGCCGCTTCTCCTCCACATCGAGAGGAGCCAGATGAGGTGGCTCGGGCATCTGATTAGGATGCCTCCTGAACGCCTCCCTGGTGAGGTGTTCCGGGCATGTCCCACTGGGAGGAGACTCCGAGGACGACCCAGGACACGCTGGAGAGACTATGTCACCCAGCTGGCCTGGGAACGCCTCGGGATCCCCCGGGAAGAGCTGGAAGAAGTGGCTGGGGGGAGGGAAGTCTGGGCTTCCCTGCTAAAGCTGCTGCCCCCGCGACCCGACCTCGGATAAGCGGTAGAAGATGGATGGATGGATGGATGGATGATATTTTTATCCATAAACAGTACTGCATAAAAGTATTAGGGCATCAAACAATTTGTTGCTTATTTCAGCCTTTGAGCAGTAGAAACTCAATGAATATTTAACGTTTCACATCACAACCTTTAAGACAAAAGAACATGCAAAATGAAGGATTGAGGCCTACTGATTTAATTATGTATTCTGAAACAGACCATGATGAATTGTCCGACCCATTAATTTGGCCGATTGTGGACCTTAACATTAAGAGGTGCCGAATTACCGCGTTAATTGCAAAAAATTAATTACAGTCATATTTAGCGCGTTATGTTTTTTTAATCGCGTTAATTGAAATTTTAATCTCTAACTTTATTGTTTCTGTAGGTTTTTATAATATCCCTTTTTATGTATTCCTGTATTCGAGTTGTTGAGGGCGGGGAAACAGTGGTCAGTCACAGCCTGAAGCGGACATTGATTGGCTGTCAGTATGTTTGGGCTTGTTTAGCATAAGATGATTGGCTCCCATTGGAGTTGGGAGGGCCAGCTAAGCAGCGTTGAGGAGAGGAGAGGTGAACATGAAGGAGCATGTGAGGGTTTTTGACCCAATAAATGGAAAATTTACATTCCAAAAAAGCACTGACGGCACTATTGATGAAGGTAGAGTGTTGTGCCTAATTTGTAAGGAGTTTTCTTACCACCGGAGCAGCGCAAGTTTAGCCTACCACATAAATGCAAAGCACCCACTCGCGAGTGCAGCCACAGCTAACGTTAGCACCGAAAACGTTAGCAACAGAGCGACCCATAGCAGAGCTATTCAGCAAACTAAACTCGAGGAGAACACCCCGTGGACGAGGCATGAAATCAGCATAGCTCCTGTGTCCTCTTAGCCTACTAGAAGTGATTGATGTTTATTTCAGCACTTTATTTTGTCATGATGAACTGTTATTTCTGAAGTGCTAACTTACAGCACTGTCTTATTTATTTTTTATTATCTGAACCAAGTTCAGTACTTGAATTGCTCAGAAAAGTGTTGTTACTGTTTTTGACATGTTAACCTAAGCACTTTTTATGGACCTGATCTATTTTATTTTTATTTTGTAATTATTTGGAGATTTACAAAAAAACAAAAAACATTAAGATCCCCCTGGTGGTCGAAACTAAAGGTTGCAGGTGTGACTTGGGACTTGTCTCAAATACAGCAGAAGGTAAATGGCTCGGACTGCACTTGTTCAAGTCTGTTTAAAAAGAACAAAATACTTTATAATTCCACTTTTTTGTGATGTCAATCTTTTGATCTGCCTCAATAATGTAATGAATTTAAAATGAAAATAGTGGTTTTCTCAGCAATTTTTAGATGAAATTAAAAAATAGATTAATTACAGATCATAAATTAATCTCCACCATTTTTTAAATCTCCTGACAGCACTACTTAAAATATAATGTTTGCCAGTTGATTTTACATACATTTACAGTTGTTGTAGACAGGTAACAAATTACTACACATAAATCTCTACAAAAATACTTAATACTTAATATTATGACATTTATTAAGGTCATTCTATGGGCCTGTCATTCAACACAATGTGAATCTTAATTTTTACAAGCAATGGTTGGTTGAGCCATGTAAGTTGTGAAAGAAATTGACGTTGAATGTCACTATTTTCACAAACAACCTAAAGCCACGGATTGTGGAGAAAAAAAAAGAAAAAAAATAGTGCAACATAAATCAAATATAAATGTGTTCACTATGACACACATTCAATTACAGGAAACATAAATGCACCTATGACAAGGTGTCCTTATAACTTCATTAATAAAAAAAATAAAAAAATAAAAGATGAAATGTATTGTCCAAATGTATTGCAATGGTGCAATACATTATCATGAAATGATAAGGAAAGTTTTTTTTTTTTGGGTGGGAGGGATAATATATTTACAGTTGACCACTGCTATTTGCAGGGCGTGGGGACCAGCCTGGCAAGCGAATCGTGAAAATCTTTGCCGTTTGAAAATGTTGTTCACGGTTATCCTGGCTCTGAGTACCGGTGAGCTTATTTGTCAGTATTGCGCCCTTTTGTCAATAAACATTTTTGTCAAAGAATGTCATCATTGTCAACGTTTTTGGGATCCACTCATATCCGGATTATTCCTGATCATAACAGTGGAAGAGAGTGAAAAGGCAGAGCTGGAAATAATCAGATCGTGCCAAAAGAAAAGATTCCCAGAGGAGTTTTCTAGCCTCCTAAAGAATCAAAATGTGAAACAGACAAGCCACATTTACAAACGAAATCCAAGGATTGATAATGGCTTCTTCAGAATTGGTGGAAGTCTCAATAGGGCAACAATGCCAGAGGAGTTAAAGTACACCATCATCATGACCAAAGATTTATATATCACTGACCTTCTTCTAAGGCAAGTACACAAACAAGTGGCCGATGGTGGAAGAAGCCACATGTTGGCAAAGCTACGTCACAAAAACAGTGTGGCAATATGAAAGATCTTGGCCAAATGTGTTGTCCGCCAACGGGTTCAGGCAGTGTCAGCTAGCAGGCCAGCAACTCAACGCGATATCTCCAGACGAGCCACCATTCACCTCAGTCAGTTGATTGTTTTGTAGCTGTGTTATTAGAGACAGATTCGTTCATCAACACTCTACGTCACTATTTAGCACAAAGTAGCCAAGTTAAAGAACTCTGTTCAGACAACGGAACCAACTTTCTTGGCACTGATCGAGAGGTTATAAAAAAAAAAATTGAAAAAATTGAATAATTCTCAGATCCACGATGATCTGCAAAGAGGGATGGCAGATCATGCAGGAGGCAGTGAAAGATTGATTCATTCAATCAAGAAACTTCTTAACTCTATTATAAGAGTACACACTTTGGATGTTTCGCACACGGTGCTGTGCGAAACTGAAGCTATTATCAATAGCAGACCAATAACAAAAGCATTGACTGTCCCCAATGACAGATGCTCTGACTCTCAACCATCTCCTTTTCCTCATAGGTCAGTCATCTTTTTCTCC
Source organism: Hippocampus abdominalis (assembly GCA_018466805.1). NCBI lineage: Eukaryota > Metazoa > Chordata > Actinopteri > Syngnathiformes > Syngnathidae > Hippocampus > Hippocampus abdominalis. Next base: position 21,541,481 of record CM031702.1, read on the forward strand.
TGGTGTTTTTCAAGAGGAGGACATATATTCTGTATGCCGATGTAAGCAACTACAAGTACATGCCCAACCTTTTTGGGAAAAGATGAACAAAGAAGTACCTAGCACAGTTTTAGGAATGCCAAATCAAAATCTTGCACAAATGAATTCCTGAAGATATTGTGCTTGTTGTGGATGGCTCTGCACCTTGCAACTCACGGATCATTATCAGAGAAGTTCAGGATGAAAGAGTACTCGTTCACCCAGCTCAGATCAAGACCAGGACAAGCTATCTGAATAGGCCAGTCACAAGGAATCGTCTGCTTCAGGAAGCCGAGGACACCGCATGGATGACTTGTTTTGACATGACTTGACTTTGACCATGAAACTTGTGACATTAATCCCATTCTATCTAGGCCTTGACATTTCTAGAATCTCTGCCCTAGAGACACTAACTTGCTTTTTAGACACGTCACAAGGTAGATCAGACAAAGGCTCAAGTGACAGTCAAAACTGTCAACTCGGTAAGAGTTTTTTTCTTCAGAAAAAAAATATACCATTGTTTGATTTAAAAAAAACAAACTTATTTCCACCAATCAGAGAAGAGGAACATCATAGCGCCCAACCATCACCATGTTTTTCTCCAATTTAAAAACCTCAACTGCACCGTCAGTGCCTCCAGGAGAAGAGTCTCCTAGTGAACTTAAAGCCTCCTGTTATATTTTGGCCCGGTCTGTTTGTTTTCAGCACCAGCCGGAATGGAGGGCGTGCCTCTTCAGCAAGTGCGCCTATGGCTTGTTAGCAATTAAGCCTGTCATGTATTTAAGGGCAGTCAAGCTGCCTAGTCACTGTCGGATTATTGACCTGGCTTGCTGTTCATGCTCAATCAAGAAGGGATGCCCAATCTTTTTTAACCCAAGATCTACTTTTCGATCAACCGACCACCCACGATCGACCGCATATGCACGCACTTACACACGCATGCCATGATGACCAACAGCCATAACTGCCTCTAAGATGAACGAAACACAAGTAGACACAAGAGTTTATGAGAAGGAAATCACTGCCTACCTTCGTCGAGACCTGACGAAGAGGCATGTGATGCACTTTTTCAGCGTGTTAACTCCCGTAGCTCACGTCTACCATTTAAAAATGCTTTTCTCGGCCCTCCAGATTCCCATTCTTTGCCAATGCCCTCGGTGAATTGTACATGAAACAAACTCTGAATGAAAATAATAACAATAAAAGATATACTGCAACAGCTCTGATCGCTAGCTGCAATTGCAGACTGCTGACCGCTAACAACTTCCGGTGAGGCAGGTCACGCGCCTTCTGGTTTAAGTTTGCATATTTGAACTTTTTATGTTTCATTTTGTGTATTTTCGGATTTCCATTTTACCTTCCCTTTTTGTTCTTATTGTATTTTCCAGATTTTTTTTTTGTTGCCAGCGATTTCTGTTTACACTTAGTTCATCCTTCGTTTTTCTGTAAATAAATCTTGTCCGATCGTGATTTGTCTGAGTGTGCGTTTGTGGAATACGCAATGTCATCTGGTTCGTTGCCGAACCATGTCACCTACGAGTCAAGTGAGAGGCACCTTCTATTAGAGGTAAGATCGGGCCGTCCGAGCCCGAGCCCGGCTTTTTTCTCGCTGACGTTTTTTTGTTGTTTCGAGGCCGTTAATAGTTTTGGCCACGAGAGACCGTGGTTCGCAAAAAAACAGAAGTCGCCTCACCACAACACGTACTGTACTAAACTCTTGCAATGACAAGTCAAAGAACTCCTTCCAGTCTCTGTCGAGTATCCACCCGTCATTGTTCGTCTTTGTCTCTCTGCTTCTCTCTCTTAAAGTGCCACGCTAGATTCTTAAGGACGTACTGCTGCTGTGGTTTACGGCCCAATTTTCAACCCGTCAAAATGACGGACGGCCTTAAATTTTCCCCGTCCACTCTTAAAAAAATCCGTCAATGATGGAAAATTGTCGGTTAATGTAACCTCTTCAGAAACAGAAATATAAAAGATGTAAATGTTTATACAGTCTTGTTTAACTTAGATTTCGTGACAAAAGAAGGCTTTAATTTGTTATCACAAATCACGGCTCCTCCTCCCCAGTCTTCACAAATAAAATAGGAAATCTCGGGTTTGCTTCGGGCCTGCAAATCAAGTTAAGTGATCGGGCTCGGGCCGGGTCGGGCTTAAATACCCTCGGGCCCGGGGGGCTCGATTTTTTCGGGGGGCTCGATTTTTTAGGACCGATCTTAGCTCTACCTTCTAAGCCACCAACACAAGGCTTTTCTCCTCTCTATGAAGGCAACGTTGATGAATGTTACCGTATTGGCCCGAATATAAGACGGCCCCCTCTTTTTCAAGAGTCAAGTTTGAAAAAAGACTTTTTGAGCACCAAATTAATTTTTATACAGAAAATAATTACAGTACATGAACTGAAACAAATGATTCTAACAATATATTTGAGAAAAAAAGCATGTAATTTTGCCTCATTCAAATCTTAATATCTGAACATTTAAATATGTAAACTAAAGTGCAATCACATTCGTAAATGAATGGCTTCTGGTTTTTGAAATGTAAATTACATCATAACTTCTCCTCAGCTGCCGGTTAACCTGGTCGACCTTCAACCCACTTTTCTCCAGATTGTCGCTACGTTTCTCCATTTTCTGTTATCTCTTCTATTATTTTCTTCTCTTTTCTTTCTTACCGCTATTTTCTATTTTTCGTCTTTGTGCTACCGCTATTTTTATTTTTATTCTTCGTGACAGGGGTTCACTTTGGCCTGCGGAGTGAAGTTCAGCATTCACTTCAATGATATCTGGCGCCATCTAGCGTCGTTAATGGGTATAATATCTAGACCATAATATACCGAATATAAGACGACTCCCACTTTTTCACTCTTATTTCAATGCAAAAAACAGCGACTTATATTCGGGCCAATATGGTAATTATTATATACTATATATAGGTTTATGATTAAATACATGGGCTGTTGTAATCTTTGTCTCAAATATGTAAAGTATAAATACTGTTAAAATGCTGGTACCCACGTATACATTCCTGAAAATTCCTAGGGAGCGGACAAATCCACCTTTTGCAGGGGGTTTCTGAACCAGAAAAAACGAGGCATTGCTGCAGGTCTAATAGGCTCCACAAAAGTGGTGTCCCTCTAATGAATGCATTTTTTGGAATCAATGTGTTATTGTATGTTAATGGAACCCTATTTTCAAGCTGAGCGTAGGTCCAGGGTAAAGCGTAGTCAGCTGTGCACATGGGTGGAGTTATCTTTTTTTTGGCATTTTTCTACACTTTTTAGACACTTGGGCATAACGGGGCGTTTGCACCTTTGTGGGATGGTAGTCCTTCTTTTCTGAGCCTTATTTGTGCTATGATGTCATCTTGTCGACACCATTCTTGACATTGCGGAAACAGTGTCACATTTATGAATGAAATATGATGACTTCCACCACGCATGTCAAGGAGCACAGAATTTGTCTGCATGCAACTTGGTCAAATCCACCAAAATCGTGTTACACCACCAGGTAAAATACACCTCAATTTAGCCAGTCAAAAATGTCTACTTTTTGCAACCAAATTGTGAGATGCGCCGATGGGAGTGACAGTTGCACCATCCAAAACACTCAGCGAGGCACAGCATGTCCACCATATTCAAAACATGCCAAACTAGGCTTAATGCCAAGCGCAGTCTACTTTCTGATACCAAATTAACACGCGCGTTGGGTACACAGTAGCTCTGTGCAGAGGAACACCCAGAGACAGTGGCAGAGCTAAATGGTGGCCAGGGGCGGCTAGCACCACCCCTTGTTACTCTGCGGCTGCACGTTGGCCAAATGCAGATGAAAATTTAAATATCGGTGATTTTACTGCCATTTTGCCACATTGATGTAGACCCCTTAAATACTTTGCCACATTTTTTTATATTTACTGCATATTAAAAGAATAAATAAATAAACTCTAACATCTAGAAGTAATTATTGTCATAGCATCCAGTCATGGTTTCAAGAAATAAAATAACACGTATACCAATCCTGCACACACATGGTCATGATAAAACTGGGAACAAACCGAAAAACAGTTTGATTTTTTTAGAAGGAAAATACTTTTGTCATTGAGTTTTTTAGATACGAAAGGAATGAAGGAGCGGTTGATCGTAGCTTGCAAAATGGCCAGCTGTAAAAACTAATCTTGGGTGATTACTAGCAAATCATAGGCACAGAAGATGCCTATGAAATAGTACACAATGCAAAGCCACTTCAAAGAAAATTGCATTATTAAATTAAATTCAGCAAAATATTGCTTTTTAATTAGATTTGTTCCTTCTTTATTGATGTGTGATAGGCATTGTTCTGGATATATGTGAATTTTGTACCATGGAAATCTTACTGTGGATGGAATGATACAATGCACCACCCATAGCCACCCTTCACTGAGGTTGTGTGTCACCCTGGCCAACCCTGCCCAGAGAGGCACAACACGCTAGATTAGACTTGCCCAAGCATCAAAAGTTGCAATGTGTTCAATAAAAATATTGTGGAAACACACTTTTATTTGTAATAATTCCTGTTAGTCAATGAAAAAAAAAATACACCAACCTTGTGAAATGTTTTGCATCTCATTTTCAGATCTGAAAGGGATTAACAACGTTCGTGTTTTTTTAAAGCATATTCACTATTATTTAGCCTTTTGGATGAATTCAATACAAAATAGTGATGGTCGTAATGACCACATGTTCTACTTAATAATTCTCATCTCATCATTCCTAAAAAAACTAAAACATATCATACGATAAGGGACACATAAGGTATTATAAAAATAAAGTATTGTTAAAAATGGATGTAATTAACCATTTACAGTACATGAATATGTCCAGCAGGGTGGAACGCTCTCACCGTCCATGTTTGAACAATCCACACATAATTCCAATTATTATACTTAAGGTCAAGAAACAAAGAGGGGATGTTGTTGAGGGGTACTAAATGAACCTGTACTGGCAACACTACTTGTAAGTATGTCTTTGCTATTGGTTAGTTGGTTAGTTAGTTTTTGCCACCGAAGCAGAAATTCACTACGGTGGATTTCTTTGCAGGGAAAACACATAAAGCAAAGTTTCTCGCAAGATTCTTCGACACTCGATGACATTTCATCCATCCATGAGGTCGCCATCTTGCATGTCTTGTATTTTATTATTATTGTGCTCTGCAATTGCCGATAGGGCAGTGCTTCTCATAGGTCAAGATCGAACTCGCCGTCTTACATGGCATCTCTGATTGTCTAGGCTTGGGCAGTTGTTTCTAAAACTAAATATCTAAATATCCATCCATCCAGCCATCCATTTTCTAATCTGCTTATCCTCACAAGGGTCGTGGGCATGCTGGAGCCAATCCCAGCTGCCTTTGGGCAGTCTGACCTGTTTGCGAGCCAATCGCAGGGCACACATAGACAAACAACCATTTGCACTCACAATCAGACCTAGGGACAATTTGGAGTACCCAATCAACCTGCCATGCCTGTATTTGCAATGTGGGAGGAAACCGGAGTGCCCAGAGAAAACCCACGCAGGCACGGAGAGAACATGCAAACTAAGGAGCCGGAATCGAACCCTGTACCTCTGCACTGTGAGGCCAACCTGCTAACTAGTAGCTCACCGTGCCGTAAAACGAAATATAATAAAATAATGTGCACATTCCGGCATGCGAAAAGTTAGATATTTTGCCAATTGTTTTATAAAGGTTTGACTCCCATCCCTTTGCGGAGTCATTTAATGGCATTATAAATCCACAGGGCCAATGGACAATGAGCTTTGAAAGATTCTAAACCACTACTTGAATAGTTCGGTGCAGATCAGAGGTAAGTTACAGTTCTGTAGCTTTAAATGAAAGATTTCAAGATTGAAAATGAGAGTTTTGGGGAGGGAATTTACAATTTTATTAATTCACTATTAGCAGCATTCCTAAGGTTCATTCATTCACAAATTAAAATATGACATTTTAAAGACTTTTTCTTGCCCTGAAATACCAAGATCCAACTCATATGAGAAAACATACACAATGAATATGCCACAATAAATGAATGCCTATTTTTTTGTAGGAACGTACAGTAAGTGCAAAGGGCCGATGTGAAACATTAGTGAACTGTGCCATTTTATACATGGGGGAGATCCTACACATTGGGGATGTTTTTGATTACTTCTTTACAGTCACTGGCTGCCAGTAGGACACTGATTGCATTATAACGTTATCAAAACAGAATCGTCCATCCTACCAGTGTGCGTGCGAGTGTGGATCTTGAGGTTCTCGGATCGTGCAAACATCTTGCCGCAGTTGGGAAATGCACACAAAAAGGGCTTCTCCCCGGTGTGCACACGGATATGGTTGATAAGTTTATATTTGGCTTTAAAAGCCTTCCCTTCGCGTACACATTCGTTCCACATGCAGACATGACTGAGGGTGTCGAGCCCTGTTGCTACGTGCTCGCCGGTGACGTGGTCTACTAGGTCGTGCATGGAGCTAAAACTTTGGTTGCAGACAAACGAAGCCATCCGCTCAAACCTCTGTCTTGAGGAAATTCGGCCTGTCCACTTGCAAACCAGCTCAGATTTGACGGCGGGGCCCCTGTTAGTATTCAATAAACATTCCTTTCCTTCACTGGTACATCTGTCGGTAGAGGTGGAAATATTAACAGCTCTCCTTTGGGGTAGCGAGATGATGCTTGAAGCTCCGGAGTTGTTGTTACCCAGCGGAGCTATGAGGCCATTGTGCCTGGTAACCACAGCTACCCGCCTCATTTTACTGTCGTTAAGACTGTCCAGCCAAATCTCCCAAATTGATAAATCCCACCGAAGGCGTCCTTTGATCCAAAGTCCGTATTCGTGTTAAAAGCACAGTGACGAGGAAATCCAAACTAACTCGTCCCAACGAGCTCAAGCCTCCATAGTTTTATTTACTGTGCAAATGAAGGTGAATGGAAAGGGAAGGAATAGCCGTCGGGAGGCCGCGATCCAACACTATTGTTCGGCGTCCTTGTCGTGTCTCTCCCTGCTGCGAAATATATCCAATGTATTCCAGTTATAAAAAATATATATACACAACATATAATTATTTCAAAATATGTACAGTATAGGCTCTATGGGATTCAATATAGTAAAAAAAAATAGCGATACATTCTGACTACGACCTATTGTTGGGGCACCATTCTGTCTTTTTTTATTATTTATAATTTTATCTGTGGTTTTATTGTTCTTGTTTTGATTGTAAAGTGTCGTTGAGTGTTTTGAAAGGCGCTTATAAATGAAATGTATTATTATTATTATTATTATTATTATTATTATTATTATTTATGTACAGAATTTCTAGGCGCAGCCGAGGCATTGAGGGGGTCCGTTTTGGTGGCCTCAGTATTGCATCTCTGCTTTTTGCAGATGATGTGGTACTGTTGGCTCCTTCAAGCAGGGCTCTCCAACTCTCGCTGGATCGTTTCGCAGCCGAGTGTGAAGCGGTTGGGATGAAAATCAGCACCTCCAAATCTGAAACCATGGTCCTTAGTCGGAAAAGGGTGGAGTGCCCCCTCCGGGTCGGGGAGGAGATCTTGCCCCAAGTGGAGGAGTTTAAGTATCTTGGGGTCTTGTTCACGAGTGAGGGCAGGAGGGAGCGAGAGATCGACAGGCGGATCGGTGCAGCGTCTGCTGTGATGCATACGTTGTATCGGTATGTCGTGGTAAAGAAGGAGCTGAGCCAAAAGGCGAAGCTCTCAATTTACCGGTCGATCTACGTTCCAACCCTCATCTATGGTCACGAGCTATGGGTCGTGACCGAAAGAACGAGATACAAGCGGCCAAAAATTAGTTTTCTCTGCAGGGTGTCCGGGCTCTCCCTTAGAGATAAGGTGAGAAGCTCGGTCATCCGGGAGGGGCTCAGAGTCGAGCCGCTTCTCCTCCACATCGAGAGGAGCCAGATGAGGTGGCTCGGGCATCTGATTAGGATGCCTCCTGAACGCCTCCCTGGTGAGGTGTTCCGGGCATGTCCCGGAGACCCCGAGGATGACCCAGGACACGCTGGAGAGACTATGTCACCCAGCTGGCCTGGGAACGCCTCGGGATCCCCCGGGTAGAGCTGGAAGAAGTGGCAGGGGAGAGGGAAGTCTGGGCTTCCCTGCTAAAGCTGCTGCCCCCACGACCCGACCTCGGATAAGCGGTAGAAGATGGATGGATGGATGGATATTATTATTATTATCCATTCTCTGTCAGGCTTATCCTAACTGTCAGTCGCGGAAGTGCAGCAGCCTATCGTAGCTGGCTTTCGGCGAGAGGCAGGGTACACCCTGAACTGCTGGCCAGCCAATCGCAGGGCACAAATAGACAAACAAACATTCATACTCACATTCACACCTACGGACAAATTAGTCTTCAATAACCAACAATGAATGTATTCTGGAAGGAAAATTGAGTACAGAGGGCTGTCCCTGACCAAATTGGGGCCCCTAACAAACTTAAATTTTTCATGCACACCAATTTTTCGGTAGACATGGGGGGCTGCGGGTCGACCTTTGGGGCTTTGGGCGACATGTGAAGTGCTTGTCGGAGCTTTCGCACATTATGTTGTTTCGTGCTCAAGTGATATACAGCTAGGTACCAAGAGAGGATGCCAGTAGGATCCTTATACACAAGCTACCCAGTCATGCATTATCCAGTGCCTAGCAAGAGAAGTTAGAGTGAACTGTCTGGGAGACTTTCAGTCACTTACATTAAATATTAATGTCTCAATATATATACAGTATATATATATTCAAACCCCATCTCAAAACCCACCTATTCAGACTTGCATATTCTACTTAAATCTATCTCTTCTCATATTTATAATTTTATCTGTGGTTTTATTGTTGCTCTTGGTTGTAAAGTGTCCTTGAGTGCTGTGAAAGGCGCTTACAAATAAAATCCATCCATCCATACATTTTCCGAACCGCTTTATCCTCACTAGGGTCGCGGGGGGTGCCGGAGCCTATCCCAGCTGTCTTCGGGCAGTAGGCGGGGGACACCCTGAATTGGTTGCCAGCCAATCGCAGGGCACACAGAGAAGAACAACCATCCACGCTCACACTCATACCTAGGGACAATTTAGAGTGCACAATCAGCCTGCCATGCATGTTTTTGGAACGTGGGAGGAAACCGGAGCACCCGGAGAAAACCCACGCAGGCCCGGGGAGAACATGCAAACTCCACACAGGGAGGCCGCAGCTGGATTTGAACCCGGTACCTCAGCACTGTGAAGCCGACGTACATTTTATTTGTAAAATAAATATATATATATATATATATATATATACATTTTATTCCCACATTCCAAGAACATGCATGGCAGGCTGATTGAACACTCTAAATCGGGTGTCAAACATATGGCCCACGGGTCGGAACAGGCCAACAAGGAGGTTTGATCAGGCCGGCAGGATAATTTAAAAGTGAATAAATGCATATAATATTTTTAATAAAGTACAATTCATTGAGTATCCGCTAGGCGGCGCACTGTTTTGATCAGAGAAGAAGACAACAGCAGCATCAGTCTTCGCTGAGACAGACCCAACACAGCAGGACATGTGAATACTTTATTCTTTACACATTTAATAGCACTCTCCTTAGTTTGTAAGGTATAGGCAGGGATTAAATTTAGATTTTATATGCACATGTGTAAATGGTTTACAAATTCCTTGCTTTATAAATCTCATTTAATCCTAAAGTGCATTACTCTAGTTTTCAATACCAACTACTTGTTAAGGTTTTTTGCCTTTGTACAATCGGTGGGATCAGTTGCAATGCATATATGTGAATGAGAAAAGTAAATTGCACATTTCTCTATGGAAATTTAAGGTGCTTCATGAAATGTTTTGTAAAATATATGTTCATTAAATTTCAACATTTTCCTAATGTTCTTGTGCTTCTTTTGACCAAAACAAAGGAAAGACATATTATTTTGGTTACTTATAGCAATGTATGGTATAATTTTAATGGTCTGGCCCACTTGACATCTAATGAGGCCGTATGTGGCCCATAATGTGAAATGAGTTTGAGACCCCTTCTCTAAATTGTCGGTCGGCATGAGTGTGAGCACGGATGGTTGTTCGTCTGTGTGTGCCCTGCGATTGGCTGGGAACCAGTTCAGTGTGTACCCTGCCGACTGTCCGAAGTCAACTTGGATAGGCTCCAGCACATCTGTGACCCTTGTGAGGATGAGCTGATTAGAAAATTGATGGGTAATATTAATAATAATATCATTAATAATAATAATAATAATAATAATAATATTACATTTCATTTATAAGCGCCTTTAAAAACACTCAAGGACACTTTACAACCAAAACAAGATAAATAAAACCACATTATTTACAAAAATTATAAATAAGAAAAAGGAGAGATGAATAGCGATTTTAAATAGTTGACGCCGGCAACATCGCCGTCGCGAGGAGCACGTGGTCTGCGGATCGGCTGCCGGTTCCGCTGTTGTCTCTGCGTGGCCGGCGGGAGGACGACCAAAAGGAGGTGATGCCCCTAATAAAGAATAATAATAATAATAATAATAATAAATAATAATAATAATAGCAGCCCGGTAGTCCAGTGTTTAGCACGTCGGCTTCACAGTGCTGAGGTACCGGGTTCAAATCCAACTCCGGCCTCCCTGTGTGGAGTTTGCATGTTCTCCCCGGGCCTGCGTGGGTTTTCTCCGGGTGCTCCGGTTTCCTCCCACGTTCCAAAAACATGCATGGCAGGCTGATTGTGCACTCTAAATTGTCCCTAGGTATGAGTGTGGCGTGGATGGTTGTTTGTCTCTGTGTGCCCTGCGATTGGCTGGCAACCAATTCAGGGTTTCCCCTGCCTACTGCCCGAAGACAGCTGGGATAGGCTCCGGCACCCCCTGCGACCTTAGTGAGGATAAAGCGGTTCGGAAAATGGATGGATTGATGGATAATAATAATAATTGCAATTAAAAACACTTCGATTGGCTGGCAACGATTCAGGGTGTTCCCCGCCTACTGCCCGAAGACAGCTGGGATAGGCGCCCGGCACCCCTGCAACCCAAGTGAGGATAAAGCGGTTTGGAAAATGAATGAATGCTATTAAAAACAATAGGTTCCTCACAGTGGTCGCTGTTTGGGCCTTAATAATAACAATAATAATAATAATAATAATAATAATAATAATAATAATAATAATAATAATTTCTCCAAATCCAATAGGAACCTTGCAGCCTAATAAAGGATCATGTGTTAATTGTAATTGGGAAAGGAAACAACTAATCAGCTGAAAGCACAGCAAGTAACTTTGACTACTAGATCCATTATACACATTTGCGTGAACTGTTTAATTTAGATTTTATTTTTGGTAGAAATAGAGTTGTAGCTGATGATATAGTGGAACACTCGCCTGATTTGTGTAGGGGCAGTGTGGGGTCGGTTCGATGGTTGGATCGTAAGAATAGAGTTGTATGATGTTTCATAGGTGGCAGTATTTTGCCCAAAATATTTGCCACTCGCCAAGAAGAAGAAGAAGAAGAAGAAGAAGAAGAAGAAGAAGAAGAAGAAGAAGAAGAAGAAGAAGAAGAAGAAGAAGAAGAAGAAGAAGAAGAAGAAGAAGAAGAAGAAGAGGAAGAAGAAGAAGAAGAAGAAAAAATATATTGGGTAACCCCCGTATATACATCAGCTGTTAGTAAAGCTACACACCATCTTTTTCTGGCCCTACTCTGGATCAACAACATTGGAATATTTTCATCATATAATTTCAAACCAGGGACGACAAACGGAATTGAAGACATCGGTAGTGGGTGGGAACGAAACAACGTCAAGAAATTGGGTGTCTAAAGCCAAACCCGTGGTTTAAATGTCATGTAATGGTCTGTTTGTATGAGATTTAAATCGTCCAAGATCTCGTCCACTCTCGAAAGAGACGAACCGCGTTGAATTACACAAACAACTTGATAGTGAATAAGTAACATCGATACACGTATCTAATGGTGGAAATGTAGCCTGCGTCGTATTAACATTGTTACTGGATTGATGTAAATTAAAATAGTTTAGCTAAAGATTAACCTGACCAAGATACGCTCGCACAACGAACGTGTTTTATTCAATTGAGGCACAACGGTAAATTCTTCTAGACTAATTGACCGGTGTTTTAGTTTTAACTCAGCTGCGCCTGGACCATGTTTTTATGAAAACAAACACCGAACACCATCTTCACCTCTGCCATAACCCTCAAAACAAACAAACTGCTGAAACTGGAATTTTTACACAAAGGACAAGAAGGAAAGCGAAGTCACAGACCCATGGGCGGATGAACATTAAAAATCGACGGAATGGAACTGATGTTTGCTGAATGGGAAGATGGGGAGAGGTTCTCATTTGAAGACTCTGACCGGTTTGAGGAGGACTCGCTGTGCTCCTTTATTTCAGAGGCCGAGAGTCTATGTCAGAACTGGAGGGGATGGAGGAAGCAATCTGCTGGACCCACATCTCCTACTGTGAAGACAAAAGGTTGGGAAAAAATTTTTTTCTTTTTAATTTAAACACAAATTTAAATTACGTCAGTGTTTTTCTTGTTGCTGTATTAAATTACCATCATGTAAGCCTGACTGCTATGAATGGTTAGGCTTTAGTGAGACCGATATATGGATACAGTAGTCCCCGAAAAAAGTTTTATAGGTTAGAATGGTATCCTCAAGACATTCTGTATTCAAATGCCATTTGGGTTTATGATTAAAAAAATTGAATATGACGAAAGTTCAGGCGACTCATTTATCAAGAGTGGCGATGCACACAAGTGTCCATACAAATCTTGACACGATGGGATGTATTAATCTGTATTTGTGCTTGAGGGCGTGCGTGTATTTATGCACAGCTCTGACCATGTGAACACACAAAACCTTGAGGTAGAACAATGAAACAGATAAAGCAGTGATACAGACATCACCCACAAGCCAAATGGGCTTCCTAAACATAATTGGAGCAATAGTTTAATTGCAGCCATATTTGAGTGAAAGCACCATTGGACATCAAATTCAGCTACCACATTTTCCTGACCATATAATGCACCGTATTAAAAAGCATAGTGTCATTTATGGGTGCTATTTCTGTACTTAACACATACACAAAGTGGTATTATTGGACGTTGGCATGGTAAAATGTTCGCTCACTTCAAAAATAGGGAGGAAAACTGAGTTTGGTTGTACTTCATTGAAGTATTTAACAATGCACTCAGATTACTTCACTTTGACTGCGGCTGGAATTTATTTTTTCAGCTTAAAAATCACTGTAGAAGGCCATTTCTGTTCAGTACCATGGCAGTCAATAACAACAGTAAAAGCCGACATCTTGCGCCCCATTATGCATGTCGCTACCGTGCTAGTCCACTTCTTCTCGACAGTGTGGCTCACCTGAATGTCCAAAATGATCGGCACCTCGTCCATGTTGGTGATGTGGTTGGATTGGATGTGTGTGTCGGCAATCTTTTTGTTGTATTTCAAAATGCAAATCATGCTGGTCCCTAATCACCCGCCATAGCCCAAGCGGGTATGTTGGAATGTGGGGATTGGTTGAGAGAAGAGTCAGTAATGGAAGCCAAGTGAGGCCGGCAGAGTGGCAGAATAAAGGATTAAAATCTCCAACATGGTTTTTCCTGGCTCATGACCATGCCCCATGACGTGCATGTGTCTTGTCCAGGGAAACCAAGACGACGAAAGTCTTTTTATATGATTTATTTCAGCTACAATTGATGGAGAAACACAATTTACAGATCTGTGATGGAGCGTCTCTCCAAGCATTGGGGTGCGACTATTTTTTCTCTTTTTGAGGGGATGAAGCCTGAAATACAGGAAAATTACAACCTTGCATAGCAACCAAGTTTGCATTGCAACATTTACACATAGCATGATCAGGTGACACCATGATACCAGTTAACAGTTAATTATAAGATACAAGTTAACACTGTTAAATGTCAAATTCCCACTACACATATATTCTGTAAATTCAACTGACTCACTCTATTTTACGGGAAACATACTTTAAGTTAAGAGTTCTATCCTAATTGAATGTGGCAAAGTGAAGCAAATTGTGAAAATGCCTCCTTCACTTGCTCTTTGGAGATGTATCATCAAGCAAAAACTAATAAGTTATTGCTTTTGATTGCATGATGTCGCTGTGGGTCAATTTTACGATGTTATTTGCAGAATTTATGGCTAATATTAAAGACACATACAATAAGGTGGATGGGCTGACATCGCTTTGACCTGGTTCAACAATTGTCTGCTACAGAAATTAGAAGAAAAAGAAAAACATGTCCTCGTTTTAGATTTCATGCCTCCTGTGAATCTTGTATTAAAAGGTTCAAATGGGTCTTTAGTTGCCGACATTAACATAGTATGTCCCTCCTCACTTGCCATACAGTGACTCACCATGACAGTCTAAACCTGTACTGTAGGAATCTAAATGTGTGAAAACTGTGATCAACGGTCACCAAAATTTGTTATCTTTACTTGTCCTCACATCAATCTCTGAAAATATTAGAATGAGCGCCCCCAACTATTCGGGATTTTGCGGAGTTTTCCTCTTCATAGAGGCACTCATAAAGTTGAAATCTGAAATATTAACCCACAGAAGACTGGAAGCCACACGTCCAAGACGAATGCAATGAAATGAAGACAAAAAAAATTCCACTTCATTTCACTTGTAAATATAGGTCTATTTCTGAGCAAGTATTGATGACCCTGAGGGAATGCCACTGAGATGAGCACTTTACCCTATTTTGCCAGTCAGTCCTCCTTCCGCGACATGGGCACCCTTCCGTCATCGTCTTTATTCATATAATTATCGTCCTCATTCCCCATCTGTCCTTGTCCTTTTAAAGCACAAACTCCTTAGCCACGCTGGTAAAGCCTACTCAGGAGTGCCGAGGGGACGCTCCGTTGCGAGGTCGAATCTCAGATTCAGCAGTGCGGTATTCATTCTGTGGAACGGTGGACCACCTCTCCACTCCTGGCAGGATACTAAAGGGTGCAGTGGAGTTCCAACCAATCTAAATGTATTTTGTGGACATGGAGGAGGCGTTCGACCGCGTCCCTCAGGGAGTTCTGTGGGGGGTGATTCGGGAGTACGGGGCACCAAACCCCCCGATAAGGGCAGTTGAGACCGTGTACCACCAATGTCAAAGTTTGGTCCACATTTCCGACAGTAAGTCGGATATGTTTCCGGTGAGGGTTGGATTCCGCCAAGACTGCCCTTTGACACGATACCATTAATAACCCCTTTTGGCCAAAATTTCTAGGCACAGCCGAGGAATTAAGGGCATCCGGTTTGGTTGCCTCAGTTTTAGATCTCTGTTTTGAAGCAGTTCTATTGGCTTCTTCAATCTGTGATCTCCAACACTCACTGGAGCGGTTGAAAATTAACACCTCCAAATATGAGACCATGGTTCTCAGTCTGAAAAGCGTAGAATGCCACTCTCCAGGTCAGGGACGAGATACTATCGTCACAGCCTCTGGGTCGTGATCGAAAGAACATGTTCCTGTATTCAGGCGCCTGAAATAAGTTTCCTTTGCAAAGTGTCCGGGCTCTCTCTCAAAGAGAGGGTGAGAAGCTCGATCATCTGGGAAGGACTCAGAGTTGAACCGCTGCTCCTCCATGTTGAGAGGACCCAGATGAGGTCACTCTGGCATCTGATTCGGCTGTCTCCTGGATGCTGACAGAAGGCCCTCCAAAGTTGACCCAAGACGACAAATGGACTAAGCACTGGCGGAAGTGGGGTTTTGTCCGTCAGTGTAATTGTCACGAGTCAGGCCAAGTAGCGATGGACCTTCTGACTGATGGACGACCGTTTCCCTGACAACTGATGGAAACACCACTTGTCTTGCGTTTTTGTTTGCGGGGGTTAAACTACATGAGGGTTGCTTCAAGCCGACTGCATTGAATATGCGCTCATTTCATTCATTTAATTGCAGATTCCTACTGGATGTCCTTGCTCCATGCTTCTCTGTTTACATGCTAGCGCGTCCCACCAGAAATTCTATAGAGGAGGGAGGAGTTTGATAAAGGTGCAAAATGGGAGGAAGTACAAATGTTTTGGAGTAATGAGACAATCACTCCTCAATGTCGTCATTTCATTGAGATGTCGACAAAAGATAATGTCACATTATTTATGTTTGCCAGAAATGCCCCTTGATGCAACAACCCCAACCCTGATTTTATCTAGTTTAAAGTTAAACCTTTTTTGTGCAATCCAGCCATAATCTCCATGTGTCCTGGGTTGACCTCAGGGCCTCCTCTCATTGCTCAGAACACCTCACTTGGGAGGCGTCCTAAAAAGATGCCCGAGCGGCCTCATCTGCCTTCCCTTAATGCCCTTAGTGACCAGTCCATGTCAATGTCCTCGGCTCTCGTATTTACAAATATATACATTTTTTACAAATTATACAATGCCACCCTTTGAAAAATAAGCAGAATTCTAACACACAGACATTGACGTCCTCGTCGCGTATACACCTGCCTACCTAACATTTTCAGTAAGACCGTAATTGGCTGTGCAGAAAAGACCAGGCATCAATCAAACAAAAATTGCATTACTGTTTCTCTATATCCTTAATTTCTTAGTGATAAGCACCTCGACATGAGTACTTCACAACACAAAAATCACTACACCTATACTACTATGACAAATACTACTATGACTACTGCTAAGAAAAATAATAAACGTTTAGTTTTCGAAATCATGCCTCAAATGGTGAACACAAACATTTTGGTAGGCAAGTATGTCCTCCTATGGCCCGCCCGTGGTGACGGATCTGCACATACAACTGTGTATGTGCAAATTACGTGAGCTAAATTCAGTCAGAACATTATTCAAAAGCATGCAAATTTGTCAATGGTTATAACACCTAAATAAAAAAAGATGACCATATTTGTCCTTTTCAATAGGATTTCTTGGTGTTGTGTCACAACTTCAGTGTTCCTTTAGAGAAGCACTCCCACAATGCTCTGCTGCAGTTATGATTAACACTTGTGATTGTGTTTATTGATATTTGTTGGGCTAGACAAAAAAAATGTATACATATACAAACACACACACACATACAGTGGTACCTCTACTAACAAACGTCTCTTCATCTGAAAATTTCAAGTTACGAAACGCCTCAACAGGAAAATATTGCCTGTTGTTACGAAAGAGATTTCAAAAGAAAGAGATATGAAAGGTAAAAATACAGTGTGGACTGCTACTCGCAGCTCAGAATTTCTTGAACACAACATACTTACAGCTGCTCTGCCATTGGCTGTGTGTGTGTGTGTGTGTGTGTGTGTGTGTGTGTGTGTGTGTGTGTGTGTGTGTGTGTGTGTGTGTGTGTGTGTGTGTGTGTGTGTGTGTGTGTGTGTGTGTGTGTGTGTGTGTGTGTGTGTGTGTGTGTGTGTGCGCGCGCGTAAAATAGCAGTAAGTTCAGATCGCAGTAGATCTCTTCCGCATCCTCTACGGATAATATTGTCAGGCAAACCAATCTCCGCTTCTGCCAAGTATTTGAGGTGTGCCCAACAGCAAATAGAGGGGCCAGAAGCCTGCTCTTTTTGTCGAAAAAAAAAATGTCCATAATGCTGAGAGTCCATCTGATTCATTTCATGGTTTGCTTTCGGAAGAAAAAATACTGCCGAAAGCTATATCAAGACATGTATTTCCCAATTATTCCCCATTTTGTTACAGCTTTTTGAGATTTTTTGGGACAACTTCACTTCGTAAGGGGGTTTTCTGATTTTCATAAAATTAGAGTATTGGTCATGAAATAAAATTCAGTTTTCCAAAAAATCTAAATGTATTTTAATCCAACACATAGATAATTAATGTCTGCTTTTATGGAGGACTGCAAAAAATGTAAACATACAGTCAAACCTCTGTTTTCGTCCATAATCCGTTCCAGAAGGCTGTTTGAAAACAGAAATTGTTTGAAAACCGAAACCACGCTCTTTTTAAAATAAAAATGTTTATTGAACATGTCTGCTCACAACGGAAAGCAACACGAAGAAGCGTCACTTCCTCGTGTAAGGAAGGCGAGAGGAGTCAAATGGTGCATTCAAGTGCGCTCAGTTTGTTCGAGAACCGAAATTTGTTCGTCATCCGAGGCATAAAAAACTCGAAATTTTGGGTCGAAAACCGAATTGGTCGAGAACCGAGACGTTCGAAAACCGAGGTTTGACTGTATATACTTTTTGAAAAGCAGAAATCTGAAGGATTTGGAGAATTTCAAATGAGCAAAATGGTATTGAAACAATCTATTATCAAATAATGTTTGATTAATTTGATATTTGATTAGTTAGATTAGATTTGAGTCGTTTAATCGATTCCTCGTGGCACGTCTCAAGATGTCGTAGTTTCTTCAGGGCTTATCTAATACAGTATTAAAATGTTTATTTTTAAATATTCAGCAAATTTATCATAGCATACACCATGAACATATATGGCAGATTAACTCTGCTAGAGTTTTCATGCAAAATTGTGGTTGGATTATGTTTGCCAGGCTGTTGAATTGTTCATTACAAGTAATGTCCGCCTCAGATTGATTTTCTTATATTCCTTTTTGTTTTTGTTAGATGGTCAGGTCATTCCATTGGTGGAGTTGTCAGCCAAACAAGTTGCCTTTCACATCCCTTTTGAGGTAGTGGAGAAGGTTTACCCCCCTGTGCCAGAACAACTGCAGCTTCGAATAGCATACTGGAGCTTCCCTGAAAATGAGGAAGATATCAGGTGAGTCAATTTGGTACAGTAAAAAAGAAGAATGTAACTCTTGATGGTAATATGGGCTTGAGTGCGACCGCTGCAAGATCCCAATTGTAAACAGGGATGAGACTTTTCCGCTTTCTGGCGGAATTCCACTTTTTTCCAGTCAAAATGGACCTTTTTAATATTGTTCCAAATCCGCTGAGATTTTTTTTTTTGGGGGTGGGCGGTCTGGTGTTATTTCTGGGCTGCCGGATTTACTTGTCTTTGGCAGACTCGGGACTCGTAATGTTTACAAAGTTTGCAAGCATCCATTTTGAATACCGTTTTTTCTCACGAAGCGTTAGTTTGTCGTTACTTCGTATATGGGCTAAAACCAATGTCTTACTTGTTGTGATTGGTCGCTATATCGGCAAATGCAGAATCATAACCAAATTTGCTTTCCTAAATCCCTTTCCCTCGAATTCTGAATGGTTTTGCACAAAGGATGCAGTTTATTGAAATTACTCGTGGATGTCGTCTGTATTAAACAAAATGCCGAATGTTATCGAGACTCGTGATGAAGCTAAAGTGCGTCAGATAGATGCGGATCTGAAAAACAAGTTTCAATGGGACTGGTTGGATAGACAGCTGACGGTGTCCCCAGTCGGCACCAGTAAAGAGGACCATTGTCTGTGCTTGTGTCGGATTTTGTGAAAAAGCTCGATGTCGCTGGTAAAGCTCTGTGTACAGTGTGTGACGATGTCATTCTATACGGAAAATGCATTCATAACTGTAGAGGAGGGGAGCTGTCCAATTCCTTACTGCCCTCCTTGGACACAGGTTCTTTTATTTCTCGAAAAGGTGGAAGAAGACCCAACACCACGTTGTCTTTTTCTCAGTTTATCACAACACAACACGAATCGATTCGGGCTCCTGAGAGTTTCAGATTTCGTCAGGAAGCCCAGAAAAAATACAGTCACACGTTTATATAGGCATAATATGTAAATGCGGGGCGGGCAGTCCTTCCCCTTATGTAA
The DNA here is from genome assembly GCA_018466805.1 of Hippocampus abdominalis. Lineage (NCBI taxonomy): Eukaryota > Metazoa > Chordata > Actinopteri > Syngnathiformes > Syngnathidae > Hippocampus > Hippocampus abdominalis. Next base: position 21,561,233 of record CM031702.1, read on the forward strand.
ACATCAGAGACTAAGAAAGGTCAATGCAATTCAATCTTGGCATGGTGACGAAGTACAGACCGCATCTGCTGTTTTGTTGTTTTGTCTGGTTGTAAAGTGTCCTTGGGTGTCTTGAGAGGCGCTTATAAATAAAATTTATTATTATTATTAAGATGGGAGGACTGGGAGGAAGTGTTTGGGGGCTGTCAAGTTGCCCCAGGAGAAAGAGATGAGCAAAACAAAAACACCTTGTTTTGTCTTAAGTGCTTCAGCAGATGTTCAGTATCCACAGTTTTCATGGTAAGGCGAAATTTCCTCAACAATCCCTGTCTTGATCACAACTGACATTGTGATCACAAAATTATTCGGACACTCTCCGGGGGCTGATGTACACTGCGACACGTGGTACCAAGTCGGTCCCATTCCTTCCAGGCGAACAGCATGACTGGTCCTTTCCGTCACTTTGTAGGGTCCCGTCCATCTCGGCTGATGCCACTTCCGCTTAAGGACCCGCAGATACACCTGCTCAGGATACGTCTGTGGTTTTACGCCTGGCTCGTTCAGTTATTCACACTGGAGTTTAGACTGCTTCTGGAAATGAGAGACGAGAACACTCAATGAGTCCATGTATGCTTTATGGGGAATCATCTGTTGAAGAGTGCCCTGGTCCATGGATCGCCACGGACCAGGGAACTCCTGGCCATGCTCCAGCTCAAAAGGTGTGAAACCTGTGGCAGAATTAATGGTGGACCTCACAGCAAGCAACGCAATCGGCAGCGCATCGACCCAATTCAGTTTTGCCGATGCCATCACCTTGGAAAGTTTTAGTTCGTTCGAACATACCTTGAGATTGTGGATGATAAACTGTGCCAAATTCATGCTTAAGCCCCAACAGCTGCTCGACTTGTTGGAGATGTTTATTCTCGAAGTGAGTGCCATTATCCGATCGAACCACACGTGGAAACCCATGTGTTGGAATGTAGTGGTTTACCAAAATTTTAATTACAGCCATCGCATCCTCTCTACCGCATGCGTAAGCCTCCGGCCATCGAGTGTAAGCGTCCACCATCACTAAAATGTATTGTTTGCCTCTAATTCGATCTATCATGTCAGTGAAATCAATAACGACTTCCTCACCTGGACCCCGGGGTAGCGGATACACCCCAGGTACCGTCCTGAGACTTTTCCTTACATTTGGTCGATTACAGACACCGCACCCCGAAATTTCCTCATTAACCATATCATTAAGGTGGGGATGATACCAGGATCTTAACCTATCTGTCACATTCCTTTTTGCCAAATGAGCTGGACCGTGTGCCTCATGAATTAAAGTCTTCAATTTATCTTCTGGGCGGCCCGGTAGTCCAGTGGTTAGCACGTCGGCTTCACAGTCCTGAGGTACCGGGTTCAAATCCAGCTGCGGCCTCCCTGTGTGGAGTTTGCATGTTCTCCCCGGGCCTGCGTGGGTTTTCTCCGGGTGCTCCGGTTTCCTCCCACGTTCCAAAAACATGCATGGCAGGCTGATTATGCACTCTAAATTGTCCCTAGGTATGAGTGTGAGCGTGGATGGTTGTTCGTCTCTGTGTGCCCTGCGATTGGCTGGCAACCAATTCAGGGTGTCCCCTGCCTACTGCCCGAAGACGGCTGGGATAGGCTCCGGCACCCCCCGCGACCCTAGTGAGGATAAGGCGGTTCGGAAAATGGATGGATGGATGGAATTTATCTGCTGACGAAACTGGACGTCCGTCAATTTTGTGCCGATACAAACCAGTCTTATCCCTGGCCACCCTGTTTGTGGATAGCCAGTAGTTCTTCTCCTCAGGGGATGCCCTCTCTTGACCTGCAAGAAGGTGGTGAGTGTGGAAAACATACATTTTCCCCTTCTTGGTTCCACTACCATCACTGACCAACTCAAGTCGTTGTCTGCTGTCTCTTTAGTCATCTTGTCTGCTTTGTCATTTCCTACTTCTATGTGGGAGGTTTGTTTGTATGTTTTGTTAATTGAACATACACAGTAATAAATTGACAGGAAGTAAGGTAAGTAAAATTGTAAAAGGAAAGAGAAATCAGTCATCATACAACACAATTATTATGCTCAAAGGAGTAGGAAGAAGCAGAAAACGTATCTTGTCCTACCCCAAGTTTTATGTTTGTATATAAGTAGATTATTTCTATATCAATCAGAAAAGAAAGAAAGAAACAATGAAAGAAACAAATAAGAAGTCTCCATAAATTCTCTGATATATTGTCTGCTTTTGGTTCGTATTGGGACTTTATACCTCCACACCCTGGTACTCTTATGTCAATTTTCTTGTATTCATAATGGATATTGCAGTACCTTTCTCTATTTATCAACTTAATTCTGATTTATTATTATATTTAATTAATGTTTAGAATTTATCACCTTAACTCTGATTGATTTAGGTTGTTTGTACTATTTTCCTTCTAATATGTCCCCTGCATTAATAATAGCTACTTCTTTTGGTTTTAGTGGGGCCTATCTCATATATATATATATATATATATATATATTTGTTTTTTAATTTATTAATTTTCCACACTATGCTTAATTGATGTTACTGCTGCTGTTTTTGTTCGTATTTGCCTAATGCTGTCGCATATCTGACGCATGCTGAATGTTTTTGTTCAATTGGGTCCAATTGCATGCCGACGTGTGTCAAAATTAGTCTTTTACTTCCCTGTTGTTCACGTTCCTTTCATTCACGTTCCCCTCTCTTTACTGAAAAAGAACTACGGAAAGAGTCTTCTTTTTCGGAAACATCCAAATGAACCAGCTAGATCAGGCTGCACAAGAGAAGCCGGCATCGCTGTACCTTCTGATGTGTCCAATCTTCCCCAAAATTTAATTACAGAGCGCATTGTAATTTTCCCATGCAATAGTTTGAAACCGCAAAAAGCCAAACGTCAATGAGAGGGAAGAAATTTCATCTGTGCTGTATCTTGCACATAGAGCACATTTGACAATAAAGTTGTAGCCAATCCAAAAAGAGCCACCCAGTGGCTTCCTAACAAGAAATCCCTGATGTTGCACCGGGAAGAACATTACCATACCAAATAAGTACGACGCCATCTGGAGGTTGGAAAGAGTAGAAGTAGCTGTTCTTGCACTTAAAAAAAATTCCCGAAGACAAAATTGAATACGTGAGGTAAACGAGTGTAGCGAAATATAACTCCAAGGTGAGAGAATGAGAACTTTCCCTATACGATTCTGAAAGTGGTAAATGGGAAAAAACATTTGCTAAATCAATTACAGAAAAATGTGTACGAATGAGAATTTTTGTATATTTGAGTAGGCGGCAAAAACCATATGTGCTATGTCAGGCATACGATACCAGTCAATGAGATGAGATCCTCTGACAGGTCCACTCCGGCTGCCACACCCTCCTCTGAACCTATGACAATTTAGGAATAGGGAACATTAAATAAATTGCCTTGTGTTTCAACCAACCAGGCCAGGCGATTAAATGTTGTTCTCTAGTCTGTCAAAGCATTGTGCAGTGGGAAGGACCGATCAGCGGATGGTAAGGTCATATGGAGGAAATCTAAGGAGACCAAAGCCGATACTGTTGGAAGACAGAGTTTAGTGGCGGGTTATCAGCTGACTGTAGCAATAGTCAGCCTTGTGTCAGCAGTCATTGGGAGCAAGTGTGGTCCAGCATGTTCAGGTTCATGACAATCTTTCGGTGAGGCCAGCAGCGATCCCTATTGTCCGGGATTCAGGTACCCATGGAGCAAATGGGTATTGTCCATGTGGGGGTGCCGTAGCTTGTCATTGTTGTGGGTTTCGTGGAGGAGGAGTCAGAGCTTGTTGATCATAGCCTGATTGATGAACAGATGGGTGCCGGCGGTGTGGGCATTTCCGTGTCCAATGATTCACATCACCACAAATGAAACAGCCAGCTTGGTTCCCGTGACTTCCTCGTCCATGCCCACCTTCCCGTCTCGGACCTCCCCCCAGCCATGCGTCTCGGCCCCGCCTTAGGGGCAGGCCGTAATGTTGAGGTGGGGCTTGGAGCTGCGGTGGGGGTGTGATCAGCCATGGTGGAGCCTGTTGAGAGACACTGATAGACATTTGATTAGATCTCCCAAGTTTCTCTTTTTTGCATGCATTACTGGAGACTCTCTTAGCCTCTTGTATTTGTGAGTTCAAAAAGTCGTTCTGTAGCTTGGATGTTTTCTCAGTCTCTTCCTTGGCTCTCATTCGAGAATGCTGCACGTAATATAGGAAATGAGTTCGCCAGTTCGCGTCATCTGAAGTGGGGAGAGTGGGAGCGTTAGTCATCATTTTCTGCACATCAGACGGACAACCCCCCAGCACTGCTTGCCTGAACAAAGCTTGATTCAATGGATGACTATTGGGGTCCTGCCCGGTCCGGTGGCAGTCACCCAAGCATCCATACAATTAACCAAATAAGTCATTGGGTGTACCTCAGATAACAATTCAAACGGCAATTGTTGTAGGGAACCCAATGGAGTCGGATAAAGGGAACTCAGTGCGTCTGATTTTCTATCATTCAACCTAGTCAAATTACAAGAAGCTATTCCCTCTAGAAGGTCCATAATTTCTTTGGGTAAATATTTGTTCATCTTAAGCATGTTTAGTGTAATGTGCCAATTTTGTAAGCAAATAGGGAATGGTATTTCAACCAAAATTGTAAACGTTTGTTGATAAAATGAATGGTTTTTAAGGGTTTAAAATTTCTAAAATCCAAAAACTAATGTATGCACTCCAAATAAACTTCTACTTTAGTATGAAGTGTCAATTTTATATGCATCTAGAGGATGGTATTTCAACAAAAAATGTAAAATGTTATTCATAAAATTAATGGTTTTAAGGCTTTAAAATCTCTAAAACCCATTAGCTTCCGGGGGCTTTGCCTGCGGCCCCCAGACCCCGACTGATTTTCAGATTTTTTCATCACTAGCCACTCTCATCCCTGTGTTAAATAGATGGATTTTATTCTTGTTCATTCTTGTGCCGAGCTTCCAACACTTTGAGGTTCTGATTTATTTATTAATAATTTTTTAACACTTCCACCTCTTCTTATTCTTACTATTTGGGCCCAAGCAGCGACTCCAAGGTCCCAAATATAGTAAATGGTCTTTCACTTGTATAGGTAGCACTTTTCCACTGATGAAGCACTCAAAGGGCTTCACACTGAATTTGCATTCACTTACTGATGGCACAGCATTGGAAGCAAGGTTCCTGCGTCATCTTGAAAAAAAAATCTTCAAAGAATTTTATGAAATTTTAAATACACAAAAAAGTTTGGAAAAAGTCTTGAATTTTAATGTCTGGGTCATAAATTCTATGATGTAACTTTTCTGCGGAGAGGCCACCAAAAGAAGTTGGTGGAACTGGCTGTCCTTGATAAAGAGATTGCTGCCAAGAGTGCAGTGTGGTGGGCTTGTCGTAGCCTCCCCACGAGGCCACTTTGAAAGCATTCAATGGAAGACTTTCTTATCTTGAATAGAAACGATTATGGTCGAAAACCGAGGCTTGACTGTATATATATAAACGTGTGTGTGTGTATGTAAATGTATATATGTATATATATATATATATATATATATATATATATAATCCGTTCCAGATGGCTGTTCGAAAACCGAATTGTTCAAAAATCGAAACCATGTTTCCCATTAGAATCAATGTGAAAAATTTTAACATCGATATCTGGTTGGTTCGCCACTACCATCTTGTCAGTCTGGATCTGTAAGTCCCACAGGATCTTCGCTCGGTCATTCTCCACCACCTTCGGAGGTGTTTCCCATTTTGACCTTGGGGTTTCCAGTCCATACTCTGCACAGATGTTACGGTAGACTATGCCAGCCACCTGATTATGGCGTTCCATGTAGGCTTTCCCTGCCAGCATCTTACACCCTGCAGTTATATGTTGGATCGTCTCAGCTGCCTCTGTGCACAACCTACACCTTGGGTCTTGTCTGGTGTGGTATATCTGGGCCTCAATGGCTCTGGTGCTCAGGGCCAGCTCCTGAGCAGCCAGGATGAGTGGCTCTGTGCTGTCCTTCAGGCCAGCCCTCTCTAGCCACTGATAGGACTTCTTGAGATCAGCCACTTCAGTTATGGTCCGGTGGTACATCCCGTGTAGGGGCTTGTCCTCCCATGATGGTCCCTCTTCCAGCACCTCATCCTCTGTTCCCCATTGTCTGAGACATTCTCTGAGTTCGTCATCCGTTGGAGCCTTCTCCTTGATGTATTAATGCAGCTTGGATGTTTCATCCTTGACAGTGGCTCTCACACTCACTAGTCCTTCCTTTCAGCTTGCGTACAGTCTCAGGATGCTGGATTTGGGATGGAACCCTCCATGCATGGTTAGGAGCTTTCGGGTCTTAACGTCTGTGGTCTGAATCTCTTCCTTTGGCCACCTTATTATTCCTGCAGGGTATCTGATCACTGGCAGGGCACAGCTGTTTATTGCCCGGGTCTTATTCTTGCCATTGAACTGGCTTCTTAGGACTTGCCTCACCCGCTGGAGGTATTTTGCCGTAGCCGATTTCCTTGTTGCCAGTTCGAGGTTGCCATTGGCTTGTGGTATACCGAGGTACTTGTAGCTGTCCTCAATGTCTGCTATTGTTCCTTCAGGGAGTGAGACCCCTTCAGTGTGGACTACCTTGCCTCTCTTAGTCACCATCCGACTACATTTCTCAAGCCCGAATGACATCCCGATGTCACTGCTGTAGATCCTGGTTGTGTGGATCAGGGAGTCTATGTCCCTTTCACTCTTTGCATACAGCTTTATGTCATCCATGTAGAGGAGGTGACTGATTGTCGCTCCATTTCTGAGGCGGTATCCATAGCCTGTCTTGCCGATTACTTGGCTTTGGGGGTTCAGTCCTATGCAGAACAGCAGTGGGGAGAGTGCATCACCTTGGTATATGCCACATTTGATGGACACTTGGGTAAGTGGCTTGCCATTGGCGTCAAGTGTGGTTTTCCACATCATCATCGAGTTCGCAACAAAGGCTCTTAGGGTCCTGTTCACCTTATACAACTCCAAGCATTCAGTGATCCATGTATGTGGCATCGAGTCATAGGCTTTCTTGTAATCAATCCAGGCTGTGCACAGGTTGGTATGTCGGGACCCGCAGTCTTGTGTGACCGTTCTGTCAACCAGGAGCTGATGTTTGGCTACTCTGGTATCCCGACTAAGCCCTTCTGTGCTTCGCTCATGTATTGATCCATGTGTCCACTTATCTTAGCCGCAATGATGCCTGACATGAGCTTCCATGTTGTGGAGAGACAGGTTATTGGCCGATAGTTGGATGGACTGCACCCTTTGAGGGATTCTTCATGATCAGGATCGTTCGCCCTTCGGTTAGCTATCCTGGGTGAGTCCCATCCCTCAGCAACTGGTTCATTTGTGCTGCTAGGCGCTCATGGAGTGCTGTGAGTTTCTTTAGCCAGTAGGTCTGGACTATGTCCGGGCCTGGTGCTGTCCAGTTTTTCATATCTGAGACTCTTTCCTGTATGTCTGCCACTGTTATGGTAACTGGGTTCTGTTCAGGGAGGTTGCTGTGCTCCTCTCTCAGGGTCACCAGCCATTGTGCACTGCTGCTATGTGCAACGTCCTTCTCCCATATGCCTTTCCAGTACCTTTCAGTTTCCAGTCTTGGTGGGTCAGCTCTGCTGTTAGGACCCTGCCACTGAGCGTACACTTTCGCAGGTTGTGTTGCAAACAGCCTGTTTATTCGTCTGGCCTCATTCTCTTTCGTGTACCGTTATAGGCGACTGGACAAGGCTTGGAGCCTTTGTTTGGCAGTTTCGAGTGCTTCAAGTATGGTCATCTGGATGTACCTCTCAGGTATCGGCCTATTCATCACACCTCTCTGGGCCTCCGTCAATTGACTCACATCTTTTCGGGCCGCCTTGATCTTAGCGTCCAATCGTCTTTTCCATGGTGGGTAACGTATCTCATGGCTCCCATGGTTGCTCTTATCGCCAAGCATCTCTAGGATCACTGATTCTGAAGCGTATATCAGCTCATTGGTTTCTGTGATCGTTAAGGTCGGGATCGCACTCAGTGCTGCATTCACACTTTCCATGAGACTTTCAGGTGGTACTTCACATAGCCGTTGTAATCGGTTTCTAGGTTTCCCAGCTTTCATTCTTGCCATGATCTTAGCTTTCAGGTCAGTTGCTGCCTCGCTCAGCATTTCATTCATTGGGGCTGGCCTCCCAATCTCATCATCAGCCTTCATTGGGGCTTGCCTCCCAATCTCTGGTATGACCTCCTCCTCTGATCTGGCAGCCTGGGGCCCTCCACCATGGAACCTGCGTTGTACCTCATCAAGTTGTGACAGCAATTGCCGTTTGTAGATGTTGGAACACTGAGCTACTAGTTTTTGGTATTGTACAAGAACCGAGACGTCCGAAAACCGAGGTTTGACTGTATATATATGTATATGTGTATATATATATATATATATACATATATATATATATATATATATATATATATATATATATATATATATATATATATATATATATATCCATCCATCCATTTTCCGAACCGCTTGCTCCTCACGAGGGTCGCGGGGGGTGCTGGAGCCTATCCCAGCTGTCTTCGGGCAGTAGGCGGGGGACACCCTGAATCAGTTGCCAGCCAATCGCAGGGCACACAGAGACGAACAACCATCCACGCCCACACTCACACCTAGGGACAATGTAGAGTGACCAATCAGCCTGCCATGCATGTTTTAGGAATGTGGGAGGAAACCTAAGCACCCGGAGAAAACCCACGCAGGCCCGGGGAGAACATGCAAACTCCACACAGGGAGGCCGGAGCTGGAATCGAACCCGGTACCTCTGCACTGTGAAGCCGACGTGCTAACCACTGGTCTACCGGGCCGCCTATATATATATGTATGTATGTATAAATACAGTAAACATTCCCATCCCCGGAATTCTATGAAAAGGAATATCCTTCACCCGTAATAAAAACCTATGCATTAACATTTTGACTACGATATTACATGTTACCGGAACTACGTAAGCGGAAATTCCAATAGCCGTAACCCGGATGGAGACGTCATGCAGTGGGAGCTTAAATACACGCAACGCCCACTCGATGCGGCGGAAAGACGCCAACGCAGACACCTTTTCACTTCGCATTTTTTGATAATCAGATTCGAAACGACGACGTGTAAGTGAGTTTTTTTTGGCGTGCGTTTTACTGTAATTTCGAACGATTTTAACTTTATTTACTTTCGTCCTGTTGATCGCGGCACTAGCTTAAAAAGCAACGCCCACTCAACACAACTGGAGAAGATGGAAGAAACGTGTTCGCTTCGCCGTTTATGTCATCGGATTCGAAACGACTATGTGTCAGTGACTTTTTATTGGCGTGCGTTTTACTGTAATTGCGAACGATTTTAACTTTCGTCCTGTAGATCATGGCACCGAAAACGAGGAAGAACCCAACAAAACAAAACAACCCGAAATAGACTCATTTTTTCCTAAGACTGAAAAAAATCAACATTAAAATACTGTACATACTATACTGTGTTGTGGTTTTTTAAATCTACACCTGTACTGTATACTGTACTGCTGTTTTTGTTATATAAACAGTTTTTGGACAGTATATTTTTGCATTTTATTGCTTGTGTTGTTACATATGCAGTTTTCAACATACTTGCAGGTTCATAAAGGACATGTACCATGCTCATTTCCCAAAAGAGGAATTTCTGTTATAAGGACAGATTGGACAGCGCAAACATGAGTCCGTACTAGAGAATATTTACTGTATATATATACGTGTATATATATATATACGTGTATATATATATGTGTGTATATATATATATATATATATATATATATATATACATATGTGTATATATATATATATACGTGTATATATATATGTGTATATATATATATATACGTGTATATATATATGTGTACATATTTATATATATATATATACGTGTATATATATACGTGTATATATTTATATATATATATATATTTATATATATAATGTATATATGTCGATGTATGTATATGTGTATATGTATGTATGCTTTCATTAACTGCTGAATTTGCTCTGACCCAAATAGATGACTGGCTGATCCATTTTTTTAATCAACATTTAAGTTCACATTCTCAAATCACAACAGACTTTGAGATGCATCCTCAACTAAAATAAACTAACCATTGCAATCAGACATCTTTGTTTTTTACAATCGCTTTGCATGCTTTGAGATCAGAACTAGGACAATCCGAGCGGGCTAAATAGACTACCCAGCTTCGTCAAAGGCAGAATTAACCCAAAGACAAACTACATGAATGTAACCCAATTTTGAACTGACAAACGTTATGTCTCATAGCCGATTTTGAGTTATCATGACTCATCGTAGCCTGTGCAGTATGACACAGTCAATGATTGGTCGTGAGAGATCTGGTGGTGTTGGGTAAGGGACTTGCTGCACAGTTGTTATGTATCAGCCACCCGCAGTGTTTCCCTCTATTCATGAATTTGCCACGTGTTTGAGACTGGCGCTCTCTCCCTGCCCCCTAATCACTGCAAAGGCTATGCATTTTCACATGATGGCGCTCAAAACGTTTCAAGATATTTTAATTATCAACCAGGGTCTGCTTTTCAAAATTTTTTTTCATCTGTCTCTTTCTTCTGATTGCAGGTTGTATTCGTGCCTGGCAAATGGAAGTCCGGATGAGTTTCAACGTGGTGAGCAGTTGCACCGGATCAGAGCTGTGAAAGACCCTCTGCAAATCGGTGTGTTTAGCTGTCATTTTTCACGCTCATGTCAAAAGTAAATTTTTGGGTTACAGGCGAGCAAGACCCAGCCAGCTCCTGCTCAGCTGTCCAAATAAAGTACGGAAAATATACATGTTTGCGCTAATACAGGCTTCCTTATGGCTTCTGGGTACAAGAACTTCTGTTATAAGGAATCGATCGTTAATGTAATAAAGTTGTAGAAAATTGAATGCATACGTTTTTTCCCTGAGTTTGGGAATTTCTGTTTGACGGAGGTCCGTAGGTGGGAATACTTACTGTGTGTGTGTGTGTGTGTGTGTGTGTGTGTGTGTGTGTGTATTTATATATTAATATGTATTTGTGTAGGACTCCTATACAAGTGTAAAATGGGCAAAAATAGGCATTAAAAACATTACTCATTTCTTGTAGATCTTAGCATATAACTGCATGGACTCCTCCCCCCCACACGTCCCTCCCAAATTTCATAGTCTGAAGTCAATCGTACCGGAATTAGATTTTGTTTTTCCACTGTTGTGGGTGCAACAGAACCATTTTTTCGAATAACTTTGACTTTAAAATCTCAGAATTTTCAACAGTCCTGATGAGTTTGCAAAGTTTGACTTCTGCACGTTTAGGCCCTCAAAAATGCCATTTATTGTGCAAAAAAAGAATAAATATAATTTATCCAAACACAATAGAGTAAGAATAAATGCAAGTTAACTTTGGAAATCATGCATGCTTTTCTGCATGATGATTGGATGATCTGCCTGAGGCTGAATCTCTTTTTGATTGACAGCGAAATGAGCCAATCACCGATCTTTTGCTGGAGGCATTTTTCAATTCTCATTCTGCTCTGACTTGAACTGGAGACTTCTTCTAATCATTTTAGCGACACTCTCGATAAATTCATCTTTTATTTCTGGTGTGTTTTATTGTAGTTGCTTGTGTTCGCAGACTGACTTATATCACCACAGTTAAGCCCCTGGAAAAGACGCCTTGTTGGTTTGAGATCATTTTCTTCAAAAGGAATCGAGAGTAGAATATATGTATAAGAGATTCCCCTACTTGACAGACCAGCATGCGCCACTGATATACATATGTGCATATATGGACAGCATGTATGTATGTTTTGGATGTGTGTGTGTGTGTGTGTGTGTGTGTGTGTGTGTGTGTGTGTGTGTGTGTGTGTCTGTGCGCGTGAATGTGAATTTTCCGATGGAAAATGATGGAAAATTTGCTTCCAACTTTAGCTTTGCTGCATGTTTTGCAGAGCAGACCTTTCTCACAAAAAAGAAAAAAAATCTCACCCAGTTTCATTGTTGATTAATGTGCACTATCCCATTGAAATAAGAAAAAAAAATGCACATATTCCTACAGACATTCCAACCTAAAAGAACTGCAGTTCATTTTTATTTTTATAAATATAAAATGTATGTCAATGTCTGTTTGTGTGGCCGCGTACAAAATGGATCGGTGTTTGTGGACCACTGGCTTAAAGAAATATCCATGTCTCTCAGCCAATCAAATGACAATGACATCACGGCCCTTTTTAGCCTGGGTTCAAGAACCAGGTTAGAAGTGGTTCTGAGCTGCTGCCAATCCATTGGAACCACACGCCCTTGGAAAATCTATCATGGAAACGCGACGACACAGGCCGTGACCAGCCTGTTTCGTGGTAAAACCAGCACAATGAAAAAGGGGCTCATTACTGGTAATAACAAAACCATTGCACATCTTAAATGATACAGGGGTCCACAATTTTTTGCTCAGCACAACTGGGGGCAGGGGGCGTGGAGACAAAGACTCGCGTATTTCCTCACCCCATGTACCAAAAAAAAGCCATTTTAAAATGGAGACGATATCAGAATGTCGATTTTTTTTTTTCATGAAATGATGTCATCACTTTTTCTTAATATATTTAATGATTAATGCATTTATAAAAGATGCAGCCTTCAACAACAACAAATGGATGGAATGATCATTTAATCACGACGAAACGTGATTTTCTTTTTTTCAATGCGAGGGGGTTCGTGCTTGATAATTACCATTAAAAAAAATATAAAACTGCTGACCAGAAAACCATTGTGGTCGTGTTTTGACCCCCATGAATACCCCCCTTCGCACCAAAATAAAAATCATCTGACATTTTTAATATTATTCCGCTATTATTTTTCTCATGCATGTCATTTCAAAATCCCAAATTATTAAGCCGACACACATTGAGGTTTTGACTCCGTGCAAGTGCAACTAAGTGGACTATGGACAGTTAAAAACGTGGTTAACGGTTAAACCAGGATTGGGCACATGCCGAGTCAGCACCCATTTCCCTACCTGCCAATCGTCAGTCAATCTCCGGGTGCATTCATTCATTCACATTTACACAATTGGACAATTTAGAATCTTTAATTAAACTAACGTGCATGTTTTTGGAATACGTGAGGAAGCCAGAATTCCAAGAGAAATTCCACTCAAGTATGGGTAAACATGTTAACTTCACTGATGAATGTGGGAGCAGAGTCAATCCTCTTCTTACTTCTCAATTATGAGGCACATTTTAAATAATGCGTACGACTGTGCCCCTTTTTTTTTTTTTAAATACAAACATTTAATTCCATGGTGTGTTCCTTTTTGTTAATGTAACTGTATTTGGTGTGTCCATTTCATGGATATTAGGTTTCTGAAAACACAATGTTTTAAATGCACTATATGTCTTGTGTTTGTCATTTCTGTCAGGGTTCCATCTCAGTGCAACTGTTGTACCCAGTCAGGCAGGACAATCAAAAGGCACCTACAACGTGGCAGCAATGTTTGATCGCTGCCGCATCACCTCCTGCAGTTGTACGTGTGGTGCTGGGGCAAAATGGTGTGCCCATGTGGTGGCACTCTGTCTCTTCAGGATTCACAATGTAAGTAATAAAACCATAATTGACGTGATAACTGACTGGTTATATTTCATGATACAAAAAGGAAGCATGTTCACAATGATAATAACTGATAACCTTGTCAGTGCGTATAATTATGCAATTTATAAAATCAGAACCTTTGTGTTGATTTCAGTAATCCAGGTCACGGTATCTGCGAAAGTTGAATTTTGGCAACTGGACTATGTTTGGGTTTTCAACATTCAATCCAAAAGGCTTCCTAAAGATCTCAAAATGTTGATTGCGGCAAACAAAACATTCAGTTAAGGGCACCAGCAGTCTAGTCAGGACCGTTTGAATTGTTTGTTCATTTATTTTACATTAATTTGGTTCAATCTCAAAAATAAACCATGGCTTTTTTTCTCCATTTTTTAAAACATTTCAGTTGACTTTTTACATTTTCACATGATTATAATCTATACAAAACGGATTGTCTCCTTGTCTTAATATTTTGTTCACCTCACCCAAGCAATTTATGTAACGACCAGGGAGATGGAAGCATCTTTCAACGGGTATTGGTCCATTCCAAAACACTGTTCCCAGTTTTATCCATTTGTGGATAATGGCTCTGACATTGGTTTGCTGACGTCTTTCAAATGGCTTTGGAACCTTTTCCAGTTTGATAGATTTCAGGAACATTTTTTTCTCATTTCTTCTTAAATTTCTCTGGATCGTGGCATGATGCATTTTTTTCTTGAGATCTTACAGCCTACTTCACTTTGTCTGACATATTCTATTGATGTAATTTCTTAATTTAAATAATGTGGTTAAATTGAACTCGACGTTCCCAAAACTATTGTTAGTTACTTTGTGATTTAACAAGGGGGGGGGGGGGGGGGGTTCGGGCAATTACTTTTTCACATCGGGACAGGTAGTCTACAATTTTTTTTATGCCTTAATAAATTAAATTGTCATTTAGAAACTGCAAATTGCATTTCCTTGGGTAGTTTCTGTGTGATATTAGAATTGGTTTGATGAAGTGAAACCTTTGTACGTGATAAATACGAAAAGGGGGAAAACCCTATTTCACAGCAATCTATCGAAGAGAGACTTGCGTAGTTTCGGGAAGTATGTTCAGTAAAGTGTTCTATGATATGCTGTATCCGCTGACCTACAATTTTCTTTCTTGAGCGTCACAATAACATGAATTTCACTGCTCAAGAGTCATGACGGTGTTGTCAGGTCTAGGATTTAATCAAACCCCGAAGATAAAGTTTAGAAACATCAGAGAGACTGAGAAGAAAGCAGAGTTGTCTGTGCTGAGAGCAGAGTTTTTCAATCTTTTTCGAGCCAAGGCACATTTCATTCATTGAAAAAATCCCGCGGCACACCACAAGCTGAAAATGTGAAAATAACTTATTTTAACAATTAAAGTGTTATATTGTTATTATAAGCGTTTTTTAATAAACATTGAAGAATAACACTATATTATAACACCTTGAATAGGAATCAAATCCACATTAATCAAATGTTTTATAATCTTTCATATTTATTCTCACCCAGTGTGATAAATGTTTTGGATGAACACAGATCTGATATCCTGGCAGCAATCGATGAAAGACACATGAAACTCTTCCTCCACAGCTCTCATTCTTTCTATGTTTTTAGTTTTTACAGCAGCCAGGCTATTTCTTTAGCCGCTTCGGGTCCAACCAACTCATTTATAATGGATTTGCAGGCGGGAAGTATTAATTGCTCTGCCACTGGGAGTTTTTTGATATCGTCACATGTTCAGAGACATGGTAACTTGCTTTCAAGGCTCTCTCGTTTACCTTTGCGGTTTTTCTCATGCACGTTCCTTGCTTCTCTGTGTGTTCACGCAGGCGAACAAAATACTTCACATTTTTGTTTCGAAGTGAAGGGTGTTTTGCTTGGAGATGGAGTTTAGGCTTACCTGGGGTCCATCGCGCTCTTGGAGGGCTTTTCACCACATTCCAAGCACAACGGAGTCAATGACGTTGCATCTCCGGTAAAAGTAAATCCAAATGAAAGATAGCTTTCGTTGTGTTGCCTGGCGTTAGAAACTTCGCTTATCTTGAAGCATAAGGCAATTCGCTAGTTGCTGCTGCTACCTACCGGTATGGAAGAGTACTAGATGATTCTCTGCCATCCGACAGGCATACATACATACATATTGGATAATTTCCCACGGCACACCTGACAATATCTCACGGCTCTCTCACGGCACACCTGACAATATCTCGTGGCACACCAGTGTGCTGCGGCACAGGGTTTGAAAAACGCTGGCTTCGAGGAATTTATGAGCTCACTTGTGCAAGAATGTCATGAGTGCGCCGTCTCAAGGTAGCCATTTCCACTCCTCAGAGGTTGTTACCAGATTTCAGTCTGAGAGTGTTGGTGAAGTCTCCAATCCAGAACACAACATACAACGGACTACTCATAAAAGTCATAAATTCACTCTTGGGGCTCCACATTCCTCGGTTGGCACCTCCACTCCTTCCCGTTTCCCCCCTCCCCCCCCACTTTTATTCCTCTGACACCTGAAATGCTCTGTTCATATTTTTCAATGAAAAAGTCAAACAAAGACAACATCCACCAGCACCTGGGCTCCTCTGCAACCCTCCCCTTCTCTGACCTCCCTACCCCTTGTCAACTGTTATCCTCTTTTGAACTCCCCCATCCCTCAATAATCTCAGACCCCGTTATCAAATCCAAGACTTCTTCCTGTCAGCTTGATCCCCTGCCCACAGTCGTGGTCAAATCCTGCTTACCCTCTCTGCTTCCCTCCATTTCAGCCATCATTCATTCCTCACTGTCCACTGGAATTGTTCCTGTCGCCTTCAAAACTGTAGCTGTCACCCCAATCCTGAAAAAACCTGGTTCAGACCCCAATGATTTCAATAACCTCCGCCCTCACCTTCCCTTCATCTCCAAAATTCTTGAAAAGATGGTTGCCTCTCAGGTTCACTCCCACCTTATTTACAACAGTCTGTATGAACAATTCCAGTCTGGCTTCCGTCCCCGTCACAGTACAGAAACAGCCCTCATAAAAATCACTAATGACCTTCTCATGGCAGTGGACTCTGGTTTAATCTCCATCCTCATCCTCCTCGACCTGAGTGCAGCTTTCGACACCATCTCTCACCCCATCCTCCTTAACAGTTATGCGGTTACGTGGAGGAACATGGGAATCGAGCAGCCGCGAGGGAATTTAAGATCAACGAATCCATGGTTCGCAAATGGAGGAAGCAGGAGAACGAGCTTCGCCAAGTCAAAAAGACGAAGTCGCGAGCGGCATGGGAACAATGGATGATAGATAGCATTGAGAGTGACTCTGACAACAACGAGAGGGAACCCGGCGTTTTTGATCGATTATTTGCACAATTGTTCAATTCGGATACAGAAGATGAGGACTTTGATGGATTTGTGGGTGATGATTGATCGAAAAACGTGAGTACATTGTAAAATGGCTACCGTAAATAAAGTACAACCGAACTCAGTTTTGCTTCCGTTGCCTTTTTAAAAACGTGTTTTTAGCGTGTGTCTGTATCAGAATCAGAATCATCTTTATTGGCCAAGTATGTAGAACACACAAGGAACCACTGGCAGATCGTAGGGGATACACCGAGCTGGAGAAGTTTGGGGGTGAGGAGTTCTTGGATGATAGTGTTGAACGCAGAGTGGAAGTCCACAAACAGGATCCTTGCGTAGGTCCCTGTGCTGTCGAGGTGCTCGAGGATGTAGTGCAGACCTATGTTGACTGCGTCCTCCACAGACCTGTTTGCCCGGTAGGCAAACTGAAGAGGGTCCAGCAGGGGTCCGGTGACGTTCTTTAGGTGGTTCAGCACAAGGCGTTCAAAGGACTTCATGACCACAGACGTCAGAGCGACAGGCCTATAGTCGTTTAGTTCCGATGTTGCCGATTTCTTGGGAACTGGGATGATGGTAGACTGTTTGAAGCAGGATGGGACCTCACACAGCTCCAGGGATCTGTTGAAGACTTGAAGATTTGTGTGAAGACCGGAGCCAGCTGGTCAGCGCAGACTTTCAGGCAGGAGGGGGCACTTTGTCGGGCCCCGCAGCTTTCTTGATCTTCTGCTGCTTGAAGAGCCGTCTCACGCCCTGTTCGTGGATCTGAAGGGGAGAGAATGAGGGTGGGGGGATAGATAGAGTAGTTTCTGGTAGAGGTGGGTGTATGTGCGAAATGGCAGTGTCCTTTTCAAATCGGCAGAAAAACATGTTTAGCTCATCAGCAAGACCCTTATTGTTCACTGTTTGGGGGGATGGCGTTCTGTAGTTTGTGATTGCTTTCAGGCCATTCCACACAGATGCAGAGTTGTTAGCAGAGAACTGGTTTTTCAGCCTCTCTGCATAGCTTCTCTTAGCGAAGTTAATTTCCTTTGTCAATTGGTTTCGGGCGTGTTTGTACAGTGCCCGATCTCCACTTCTAAATGCGGCCTCTTTCTCTTTCCTGAGTTGCCTGAGTTTAGGAGTGAACCATGGCTTGTTATTGTTGAAGGAGCGGAAGGACTTCGTTGGTACACACATGTCCTCACAGAAACTGATGTATGATGTTACAGTGTCTGTGTATTCATCCAGTGTGCCCGTTGAAGTTTCAAAGACGCCCCAATCAGTGCAGTCTAAGCATTCTTGTAGAGCTAGCTTTGCTTCATCTGTCCATTTTTTCACAGTCTTAACAACCGGTTGAACACATTTGAGTTTCTGTCTGTATGTAGGTATTAAGTGTATTAAATTGTGGTCAGAAAGACCCAATGCATACGTCTGCGACGTAAAACAAAGCTGTGTGTAGAAAAAAAAAATCTGATACTGCATTTCATGATGGCGTAGTACTGGCTGTCCATATATGGCCCAGAGTTGTAAATTGATTTCTGGGCCACATACTTCACTCAACAAGTGGCCCACATCTTGTTTGCCAGAGTCAAGGCAATGCCTCCTTTGCCACTCTTGGGCCATGTTCGGCCCACATGCCTTGCGCCAGTGCCGACGCAATGCCACCTGTGCCAATTTCATGCCGAATGTGGGCCAAATGTCTTTGCTATCTGGGTTGTTATAACCCTTCTAAAAGGGTGGGGCAAACATATGCTATGTATTCCTAATCAATTGGTGGAGTCCTGCTGATGGTTGCGATAGAAACTGCAACTAACAACAGTTTCACTGGCAACACCCTAGCACCACATTTGTTGAACAAAAAAAAACCATGAATTGAGGATGAAGCGGTTCGGAAAATGGATGGATGGATGATTCTGTCAGACAAAGTGAAGGAGGCAACAAGATCACAGGAAAAAAACGCATCATGCCACGATCCAAAGAAATTTGAGAAGAAATTAGAAGAAAAAAATTGAAATCTATTGTCTGAACAAGGTTACAAAGCCATTTCCAAGATTCTGGGGATCCAGCCAACCACTGTCAGAGCCATTATTCACAAATGGGGAACACTTGAAACAGTGGCAAACATTCCAAGGTGTGGTCATCCAGATAAAATTACTCCAAGAGTGTGATGACGACTCATCCAGGAGGTTGCAAAAGAACCTCGAACAACATCCGAAGAACTCCAGACCTTGCTGACCTCAGTTTGGATCACTGTTCACCACTCTACCATAAGAAAGACACTGGCCAAAAATGGCATCCATTGGAGAGTTCCCAGGCGAAAAACATTGCCGTCCAAAAAGAACACAAAGGCGCATCTCACATTTGCCAAAAGACATTTTGGCGATCCTGAAATTGTGCAGTGGAATCATGAGTCAAAAATTGAACTTTTTGGAAGATGTGCAGCCCGTTAACAGCTGGCGTTAAAATGGCACAGCATTTGATAAAAACATTATGCCAACGGTCAAGTATGGTGGTGGCATTGTGATGGTCTGGAGCTGTTTTGTTACGTCAGGACCAGGGCAACTTGCTGTGATTGATGGAACAATGAATCCTGCTATCTACCAGACAATCCTAAAGAACGCCCGGCCATCAGTTCGTGCCCTCAAAGTCATGCGCTCTTGAATCATGCAGCAGGCCAATGATCCGAAACACAC
This sequence comes from Hippocampus abdominalis, assembly GCA_018466805.1. Lineage (NCBI taxonomy): Eukaryota > Metazoa > Chordata > Actinopteri > Syngnathiformes > Syngnathidae > Hippocampus > Hippocampus abdominalis. Next base: position 21,580,904 of record CM031702.1, read on the forward strand.
TAACAAGTCCACCTTTGAATGGCTCAAAAATAAATAAATAAATAAATAAATAAATAAAGGTTTTTGAGTGGTCAAGTCAAAGTCCAGATTTAAATTCAATTGAGAGGCTATGGTGTGACCTTAAAGGGGCAGTTCAATACGAGAAAACCCTCCAACATGGTGGGGTTAAAGCAATTCTCCGAAGAGTGGGCCAAAATTCCTCCACAGCGATGTGAAAGACTCATCACCAATTATCGCAAATGCTTCAGTTATTGCTGCCAAGGTTGGCACAACCGATTATTAGGTTCAGGGGACAATTATTTTTTGAAAGCGGGTCAGAAAGGTTTGGAGTTTTTTTTTGTGCCTTATTAAATTTGTCATTTGAAAAATGCATTTTGTATGTTCTTGGGTTGTCTCCGTGTGACATTGAAATTGGTTTGATAACTGAAATCCTTGTGTGTGATAAATATGCAAATAACACAGTAATCAGGAAGGGGCAAAACTTTTTTTCACAGCAATGCTTGCTGACATGTTCTGCAATTATGACGTATTTTGGTTGCTGCCCACAATTGGTGCCCTCTGTCGAGCAGAGAAAAACAATTGCAAATTGCTTCAAGCATCAGCGAAAAGGAGTCAAAATGCCCCACTGGGAATTTAGGATTAATTAAAGGGGAACAAAGATAATGTATTTTCCAAAGAACTGAAGAAACAGTGGGAGGATGTGGTAGCAAGAATTCGCCTTCCCCAAAGACCGGAGGCTTTCCTCTACTCTCGTGAGAGAGCTCATTGCTCTGTCTGGCTGTAAACAGCAGTTAAAATCAAATGCACTTCTGTTAAGATTGTATGATTGCCTTTTATGACTGAGCCAGTAGAGGGCAATATAACCTTACTTTTGTTCATGGTGAGTGACGTGGGTTGGCCCTATAAAAAGGGACACGCCTTTTCTTTCTTTCTCTTCTCTGCACCCGTTGAATAAACACGCCGATACATGGCTGATGGAAACACCTCATTCAACGAGTCATTCTTGGATGTAAGGCAGAAGGATGCCAATCTGCACGCGCTGTAAAGCAACTCTGCTAACAACTTCCAACCATAGCTCCTTACAGGGAGCCTAAACCAGTGATGAGTGAAAAACAGCCTAAACACGCGCGAGACAGGAACGTTGGACACATAACTGGACCCCGCTTCCTCAGTAGCTCCAGCTTTGGACAACCTGTGGCCACCAGACACTGAATTCGCAATGGAGGAAATGAACACTAATCGCCAATCTAGCAGCCATAACATCTGTCATGCAGATATGTGTCCAACTCCTACATTTCACCCTGTAAACAGTCCTTATTACAAGTTTGATGACACCTGTGATGCTAATCAGGCCTTTCCTACAACTGCCTCTCCTCTCTCCTGGAGACCCCCTCTCTGCTTGAAGGTCTTGAGGTCTCGGTTCGGGTGACTCAATCTGATCCTTTTGCTGTTTGTATTCTGCACCGGCTAACCAGGATAAGATCTGTGTTTGACCACTCCCCTGGAGGCATCAACTTGCGGCACTTCAATTCATGAAATGAACCCCCAATTGTACATCTCCACATTCTGTCTTAAATGCTGTCCATGCGGCATCCATTGTAGCCTGGTCATCCTCTATTTGTGGTGCCTTCTCAATGTTTCTTCATTTTTCTCAAAATGGGTTTTCTTTGCCCAGCTGTGGAGTTGGGATTAGAATATGTTCCTTTTTTTAACTGTGGATTTTTAAGATAAGATAAAAAAACGTTATTTGTCTCACAATGGAGAAATTCCCAACCCTGACCAGCAGACTATGCCGTAATGAATGGCTGAGGCCACCACAGAGTCATAGAAGGTCTTTAGGAGTGACCCCTGAACTCCAAAAGACCTCCGTTTTCTGAGCAGGAAGAGCCCCTTTCTGATCAGAGCGTCCGTGATGGTAGACCAGTTTAGTTTATTGTTGAGAAGAACACCCAAGTACTTGTAGGAGGTCACCCTCTCTATGTCCATACCATGAATGTTCATTACTTAGTGATTGCACCTTTGTGATTCATTTGGTTTTCTTAAATGTGTCAGGAGTGTGATTTTTGACAAGATGTAAATACAAAGTAGACAAAGAGGAAACATCTGAGCCATTGAGGGTGAAAGACCTGTCAAGCTCTTTGGTTTTTTATTTTTACCTTGTCATGTGTCACAATACACTGTTACTGTTGTTTTTATTATGCGGTTTTACTTTGGATTCTGTTTTAATTGTAATGTTTTCCGGTTCTTGAGAGTTCTGCTTTCTCTACAGGCCTCAGCTGTCTGTCTGAGGGCCCCAGTGTCAGAGTCTTTGTCCAGGCTTCAGAGGGATCAGCTCCAGAAATTTGCCCAGTATCTCATTAGTGAGCTACCTCAACAGGTATGTTTTTTTTTTCATAAAATGTATGTTTTTGAAAAACCATTAACTGAACAATTCATGTGAAATCAAATAAAACTCTAATTGCTGGGTTGCAAACTAGAACCAAGAGCTCTCTGGTTTCCATCAGAGGTGGGGAACTTTTTTTCATTCTGGGATAAATGAGAGTTCTATTTTTCCCCCTTTGAGGAGCAGTTTTGCTCATCAATGATGTCATTGAGGAGAAAAATTCTAATTTGAGGAGATCCTGGAAAAAGGGTTTTATGAAACCATAAAAATAAAACAACCTATTACCCACGGAGCTGAATGTAATATTCATTCATTCATTCATTTTCCGATCCGCTTATCCTCACAAGGGTCGTGGGGTGTGCTGGAGCATATCCCAGCTGTCTTTGGGCAATTGGCGGGGGACAGCCTGAACCGGTTGCCAGCCAATCACAGGGCACACAGAGACGAACAACAATCCACGCTCACACTCACACCTGGGGACAATCTTGAGTGTTCAATCAGCCTGCCATGCATGATTTTGGAGTGTGGAAGGGAACCGGACTACCCGCAGGCACGGGGAGGACATGCAAACTCCACACAGGGAACTAAAAAAATTGAAAATAATGCATCAAAACAGAAAATCTAGCGAGGAAATCACAAAAAGAATTCGCCCCTACAAAATTTTTGTGATTTCCTCGCTTGATTTTCTTCGTAGTTTCATTGAAGTAATCATTAATTTACGTTTTTCGGAGGCAGCCATGAACGAGGCGTCTCGAGTGGAACGGAAGAAGAGAAGGCACAGACACGGACAAAGTCGTACATTAACTGTATTTGTTAAGACTGTGAGAAAACCATTAATAAAGTCTGCGTTTAAAACTAAATAAATAAAACCACAGCTCTCCTTTTTTCAACAAATACAGGTGCGTCTTATCTTCTTCCGTTCAACTCACGTTCATGACCGCCTCCGAAAAACGCATTGGCATTTCCTTGATCATAGCTCGAAACAGAATGATCAGATGTCAGTAGTAGTTATTTATTCCTTTGTTGTGTTTTCACAAATGATGAAATCACAATATAAATTCTATAGGGGGGGCTATAGAATTTGTTTTGTGATATCCTCGTTTGCTTTTCAGTTTTGATGTATTATTTTCAATTTTCGTAGTTTCATTGAAGTATTTAATAAAGCAGCGACACAGTTCACTGAACCAACAGCAAGTTATAACATTGTAAGCATGTCTCCAGCAAGGAGCCATCTTTGGGGTCGACATATTACCATAATGACCATACACAAGACGCACCGGATTTTAAGGCGCTCTGTGAACGAAGACTTTTTGGTGCGCCCTATAGTGTGGAAAATATGGTAATTAAATTCACTTGAGGGCAATATTCAAAACTTTTGTTGAAAGCTCTCCAACTAAGTGGTCATCCCTTTCAAACTGGATCCAGAATTCCACATCGGAGTATATTTAATGTGCTTTTTCTCTCTTCACCTTACGGAACAACTCACTTGAACTTCCAGTTTCGGGTCGCTGTGCTGTGGTCGACCGGTCTATGTCCGGAGCGGTTTTTCTTACTTTTCTTGCTTTTTTCCCACATTTCTCACCTACACTCCCTGCTTTTTCCGAGCTCCACAGGCTTGTGTTACCTCAGCGCGACTGTCCGAGCTATTAATTCCGCACTTTCCCCCTTCGACTATCTTTTTTCATTCATTCGTTAGCCCCGGTGTTAACAGCTAACAGCTAGCTAGTGCTACAGCTAGCGCCTCCAGCTCGCCCGGTGCTAATGGCGACTGCTCCAAGCCAGTGCTAACGATAACAACACTGCACCTCCACATTAATATTGGCTCACCACAACTTGAGACTCACGCCGAATATGACCACTTACACGAGGGAACAGCTGCTGCTTCTCAGAGACGTCTCGCTGCCGGTCCCCCCGATCATCAGCAGGCTCCCCGACGCGATGTGCGTCCACGGTGTGCAACTCAACTCAGCGGCCATTAGGACCCAGAAGACAAAAAACAGACTGAGCAAAAAACAGAAGGGAAGACTTCGGGCAAGGCTGCAGCGCGAGGGCTGCAAACAGCACTACCACCGATCATTCTCGCTAATGTCCGCTCGCTACAGAATAAGACTGACGAGCTCCATCTTAAGGTAAACAGCTGCTACCAATACAGGCGCGCATGCATTCTAGCGTTCACTGAGACCTGGCTCAGCAAGGATGACACCGACAGAGCCATGCACATCGATGGAGTCGGGTCTCCCATCAGGCTGGACCGTGACTGAGACGCCACCGGTAAACAACATGGCGGGGGCGTGTGCCTCTATTTCAACCCTCGCTGGTGCTCCACTGTCCACGTAAAGGGAGAAACTGTGCACCCCAGACATCGAGCTCCTCGCTGTGTCCTGCCGTCCTTTCTACCTGCCCAGAGAATTTCCCCAACTCTTCTTCGTCAGCGTTTACATCCACCCCAGAGCCAAGCCCACCACAGCGACCGAACACATTAGATGCACCCTCAACAGACTGGAGCACCTTTCCCCCGACTCTCCCAAATTCATCATGGGAGATTTCAACCACTGCAACCCAGAGAAATCCCTCAAAGGCTTCAACCAGTACATCACATGCACCACCCGCCAGGGGAAGACACTGGACAAATGCTACGGCTCCATCCCTGATGCATACAAGCCTCCCCCCCTCGGCTCTGTTGATCATCACACCATCCTGCTCCTCCCTGCCTACAGACCGGCCATCGGGAGAGTAGAGAAGGTAACCAAAACCATCAAACAGTGGACGCAGGAGAGCATCACCGCCCTCCAGGGGTGCCTAGAGTCCACGGATTGGTGCAACCTTCTCTCCCCCTCCGACGACATCAATGTCCAGGTGGATATAGTCTCCTCATACATCCGCTTCTGTGAGGAAACCATCATCCCCTCCAGCTAACCAACATCAGGTCCCACCTCCGGCCCGGCAACTCTTCAATCACATTCCGCACAGAGGACATTGTGAAGACCCTCAAGAGGACCAAGATCAACAGTGCACTAGGAGCCGACATCGTCAGTGGCCGGGTCCTCAAGTACTGCGCTGACCAGCTCGGGTGCGTGTTCCAGCTCTTGTTCCAGTCCTCCATGAACACCGCCACCGTCCCTAAACTGTGGAAGCACTCCACCATCACCCCCATTCCCAAGAACAATAACCCCAAGACCCTGAACGACCTCCGCCCTGTGGCCCTCACCTTCCACGTGATGAAAGCCATGGAGAGGATCGTCAAGCAGTACATCCTCACAAAGACCAGCTCACGCCTCGACCCCCTCCAATTTGCTTACCAGGCAGGCAGAGGTGTCAATGATGCTAAAAAAGCCTTCATCATCGACACCATCCACAAACATCTGGAATTCCCCAACACTCTGGCCAGGCTTCTGTTTACTGACTTCTCCTCTGCCTTCAACACCCTGCAGCCTCACATCCTGGCACACAGGCTCAAGCAGAACTTCTCCCTGAACAACCAACTCATCCTCTGGATCCTGGACTTCCTCACACACAGAACACACAGAGTCAGGATCAACAACAACCTGTCTGACCTCCTCGCCACCTCCACAGGCTCCCCACAGGGCTGCGTGCTTTTGACTGTCTCTAGAATAAGCCGCTCTCGCACAACTCTAATTGCCCCACGGGGATAAAAAAAGTTTTCTGAATCTGAATCTGAACTCAAATTTGACTTGTCATTTCCACGATGTGCCGTAAATTGAGCCTAAGAGTATTGCCCTTGGCATTCCTGGATTGTTCATTGTACTATTTGCAATAATGTGTCATATGGCTTTGCCTTTTAGATTTTACCCACAGCCCAACGACTACTTGATGAGCTCTTATCGTCTCAGTCAACTGCAATCAACACTTTGTGTGGAGCTCCAGGTAAAATAGCCTTCAACATCTCTTGTATGCTTGCATTCCAAATGGGAATAAGATGGTTAATAATATAAATACCTTATCTTGAATTACTATAAAAATTTACTTTGCGTATCTGTGTGTCTGTGTGTGTGTGTGTGCGTGCCTGCGTATGTGTGTTTTGTGTTTGAAGACCCCACAGCTGGACCTTCAGCTTCTGACCAGAGCACCTGGTATTTGGATGAGTCGACTCTGAGTGAAAACATCAAAAAGACACTCCATAAGTTTTGTGGGCCTTCACCCGTTGTCTTCAGGTTGTTCAATTGACATACACATCCGGAAACACACTGTTATGGCGGCCATTTTTGGTGAACTAGTTCCACTGGAATGTTTTTAATAATAATAATAATAATACATTTTATTTAAAAGCGCCTTTCATGCCACCCAAGGACACTGTACAGAAAATACGATGTAAAAAATAAATAAGACAGATATTGTATAAAAACAGGACATAAAATCACAAAACAGAGGAAATGGAAGAATTATGTATTGTAGGCAGTCCTGAACAAGTGTGTTTTTAGACGGGACTTGAAAGTGGATAGAGGTGTACAGTTTTGGAGGTCTGGAGGTAGATTGTTCCAGAGCTTTGGAGCAGCACGACTGAAGGCTCTGGCTCCCATAGTGCTGAGGCGAGCAGGGGGCACTGACAGGCGGAGGGAGGACGAGGATCTGAGGGAGCGAGTGGGGGTATACACCTGTAAAAGGTCGGACAGGTAGGGAGGGGCCAGGTTGTGAATGGCCATATACGTATAGAGGAGCACTTTGTAATTAATGCGGTATTGTAAAGTAAGTAAGTAAGTAAAGTTTATTTTTAAAGCACATTTAACCACAGCTTGCACTGACCAAAGTGCTGTACATAGTGCATAAGCTAAAACGGGTTAAAAATAGAATAGATAAGTAAATAAATACACATACAGCACAGTGATTTAAGCTAAGATGATAACAACACAACACTTAATTACAGACAGCAGGGTAAGACAATTAGGGCACAGGGAAGGCCAATGTAAAAAGGTGCGTCTTGAGCTTAGTTTTGAAAAGTGTTATTGAGGGGGCATTTCTGATATCAAGTGGCAGTTGGTTCCATAGCTGAGGGCCAGCAACAGAAAAGGCTCTATCACCTTTTTGTTTAAGCCGGGACCGTGGGACATGGAGGAGGCCTTGGCTGGAGGATCTGAGGGACCTGGGGGCTACATGGGGGTGAATGATATCAGCTATGTAGGTGGGTGCCAGGCCATGAAGAGCTTTAAAAACCAACAGCAGTGTTTTAAATCGTATTCGTGACTGGACTGGAAGCCAGTGCAAGGAGGCTAGGACAGGTGTGATGTGTTCATGCTTTTTTGTGTTGGTGAGCAACCTAGCTGCTGCATTTTGGACCATCTGAAGCCGTATTGGACAGGGAGCCAGTGGAGCTGCTGGAGGACGGGGGTGATGTGCTGCTGGGAGGGTGTTTTTGTGATGATGCGAGCAGAGGCATTTTGAACCAGCTGGATTTTATGGAGAGACTTTTGAGGTAGGCCGAAGAGGAGAGCGTTGCAGTAGTCTAAGCGGGATGTGACAAGGCTGTGGACAAGAATAGCAGTGGTGAGGGAAGGTCGATGTCTGTTAATATTGCGGAGGTGGAAATAAGCAGTGCGGGTGATGGTGTTGATATGGGACTGGAAGGTGAGGATGCTATCGAGGATGACACCCAGACTCTTAACCTGAGGGGAGGGGGACACTGAGGAACTGTCGATGTTGAGGGAGAAACTTTTTACTTTAGAAAGAGTGGATTTGGTGCAAAGAAGGAGGATTTCCGTTTTATTAGAATTTAATTTAAGAAAGTTTGTTGTGAACCACGTTTTGAGTTCGGAAAGGCAGGGGGTGGGAGTATGGAGTTTGGTTTGCAGGAAAGGTAGAGCTGGGTGTCATCAGCAAAGCAGTGAAAGTGGATATTGAATTTACGGAGGATATGACCAAGAGGCAGGAGGTGGATGATGAAGAGAAGGGGCCCTAGGACAGATCCCTGGGGTACACCTGTGGTGACTGGGGAGGGCTTTGAAGTGAACAATTTAAGCTGGACAAACTGGGTGCGGCCGGTGAGGTATGAGTGGAACCAACTGAGGGGAGTGTGGGAGAGACCAATGGAGGAGAGTCTATTGAGGAGGATAGAGTGAGAGATGGTATCAAAGGCGGCACTCATGTCTAAGAGGATGAGAATGGACACTAAACCAGAATCAGCTGTTATGAGGAGATCGTTTACAATTCGGATTAGGGCGGTCTCTGTGCTATGACAGGGGCGGAAACCAGATTGAAAAGGTTCGTAGAGGGAGTGGAGGGATAGGTGGGAGTTGAGCAGCAACAGTTTTTTCAAGGATTTTAGAGATAAATGGGAGGTTGGAGATGGGGCGGAGGTTATCGAAGTTATTGGGGTCTGAACCGTGTTTTTTTTAGTATCGGGCTAACAGCAGCGGTTTTGAAAAGTGATGGGACAATTCCAGAAGAAAGTGAGGAGTGGATAATGGCAGATATGAGGGGAAGCAGGGAGGGGAGGCAGGATTTGACGAGGGATGAAGGGAGGGGATCAAGCTGGCATGTGGTGGGCTTGGATTTGAGAATGAGGTTGGATATTTCAGCAGTCGTGGGTGCAACAAAACTGGAGAAGGGGTGACAAGGAAAAGGAGGTTCTGGTGGGGAGGGAGCTGGCAGGTTTTGATGGAGGTGATGGTGAATCTTGAGGATTTTGTCATAGAAGTACTCCATTATGGAGTTGCAGGTTGCTGTGGAGTACAGGTGGAGGGGGAGGGAGTTAGGTGGCTGGATGATTTTGTTCATAACAGAGAAGATAGTTCTTGAGTTTCCTTCATTGGAAAGGGTGAGGCCGGAGTAGTAGCTGGATTTGGTTTGTGCAATTAGGTCCTTGTATTGAGTGATATGGGTGGTGTTCATGTCCTTATGGATGGTGAGACCGGTTTTCTTGTAGAGACGCTCAAGTTGGCGGTTTTTTGATTTCATGGACCTAAGAGCAGGTGTGAACCAGGGGGCAGATGTGGAGAATGAAGCAGTCCTGGTTTTCAGGGGGGCGAGAGAATTAAGAATATTTGTGAGGCAGGTGTTGTAGTGGGTGATGAGGTCATCCGGGTTTGAAAGAGTGACTGGGGGCAGGGAACGGTCGATAATGGAGCAGAAGGTGTCAATATTGATATTTTTAGTGTTACGAAAAGTAATGAGGCGGGGGGTTTTGATTGTAGAAAGGCGGAGTATGGTGTTAAAAGTGAGGAGGAAATGGTAAGTTACAGGAAGAGCATCAGCAGTAGGCTTGGAGGGGGAGAGACCAGAGCAGCAAACCAAGTCCAAAGTGTGGCCTTTGATGTGGGTGGGGAAGTCGATGAGACAATGTATCCCAAGGCTCTCCAGACAGGATGCGAAGTCTCTGGTGAGTGGCAGGTTGAGGTTGTCCATGTGTATATTGAAATCTCCCAGCAAAATTAAATTTGCAGTGTGAGTGGATAGAAGTGTGATTAGGCTGGAGAATTCACTGATAAAATCGCTATGTGGCTTGGGGGGGCGATAAACTGTGGCGATGATGGTAGGCGAGGATCCAGGGAGCTTAAAAACCAGGCATTCAAAAGTGCTTGGTGCAGGAACGGAGACGGGCAAGACTTTCCATTTCTTGCGGTGGATAACTGCGAGACCTCCTCCACGGCCGTTGCCACGGGGACGGCAGATGTAAACAAAGCCGGGAGAAGTTGAGTCATTCAAAGCAGAAAAGTCGTTCGTCTGTTGCCAGGTTTCTGTTAAAACTAGAAAGTCGAGTTGGTGGTCAGCGAGGACATCTTGTATGAGGTGTCCTTTGTTCGTGAGTGAGCGGATGTTCAGCAGACCAAAGTTGACGGCGGAGGTGTCGTTTTTGACAGCAACGATGCTGTTAGCCGACCTGGCCAGGCGGGCTAATGCATGGTGGTTGATGTTGCGGCCGTTGTTTCTGGGAGGGCGTCGAGAAGTGGACCAGGTCGAGTTGATTGAGCCGGAGTGTTTGTGCTCGACATGTCTGCGCGACCCGCGGTGGATGTAGCCACGTCGAGGCAGGCGAGCGATGTCCGGGTGGTGGTGCAGCTCCGATGGCGGAGGCTCCGGTGCAATCCACCGAATCCGGAGAAGATCCGCGACAGAATACTGGAGCAGTCCTGCCACTGGATGACGGCAGAACATCGGGAGTATGGATCTAAGAGCAGGTGGGGCGAGGAGGTTTTTGCGACCCATGTCGAGGGAGGAAAGCCGGTGTGGTGACAGCCGGTGACAGCCGGTTAGCATAAACTAGCGTAAGCTGCCGGCGTTAGCCCGTGGACTAAATTACGATGGGGTTGGATTGATCAGATTTAGTGATGATTCAAGTTGTATCAGTCACAGTACCCATAGTCCAAGCAGAGGGGCAAGAGAAAAATCAGAAGCAAGATCTCAATTTAGCAGAGCTCGGAGTGAGAAGCGGCGACATACACGCCTGCGTCCTCTCACCCATTTTGATCCACATTTACTCACTCAGTTATTTTTTAAAATTATTTCAGAGCAGGTATTTTAAAAGAAAGTTCATTAGTCTAACCTAATTATTGCTATTCTATATTAAAAGTACAATTCATGCTCAGAAGAAAGCCTCATTCATTGTGAATGATACCTCTGGGGGCTGTGTGCATCGCTTCCTGTGAAACTGTGGCTTCCAAAACTCAAAATTTAGCATTCTGTACTATATTGTAGCAGCCACACTTCCAAAACATCAGTGACGCCAAGTTTGACAGAAAGCATTCATTAGAACTATGCTGCCAGGATGGCCAATTTTCACTTAAAACCTCTATATATTTTAAAAACGTATATATTTTTAAATCTACTTTGTATAATGTGCAGAATGATAGCCGATTCAATGACTTGTCTCTTTCAGTGCTTTTGTTTTGGTTTTATCATTGCTTATCTGGGCAATCTGTACATGTATGCTTCGGCAATGGACTGATCTATGAGCCAGGAACTTTTGGACCTCAGCTCTGACACACAAAATAATAGTTTCAAGCGACTTTCACTCCAAGCACAACATCCGAGTTGAACTAGCGAGACCACCGGACTCATGTGGATTGTTGTCGGGGTTGAGAAGCGGTGCAGGCAGAGGAGGGAGAGGAAGCAAAAGTGGGGTCCGCAGGTCTGGCCTCCTCCCAAGGCTGAAGAACAACTCATGCAAAACGCCTCTTCTGAGCCTTTACTTCGCCAAAGCCAGATGAATCGCCAACAAAACGGACGATCTCAACTCAACTCAACCGTATTTATAGAGCACTTTCAAACAGCCATCGCTGCATACAAAGTGCTGTACATGGAGCAAGTAACATATACAACAGTAAAGCAACAAATCGGTAGCAAAGACGGTAGAAGCACCGAACAGCAAAACCAAAAACAAATCTGAGTCATGCTGAGTCAAATGACAAAGAATACAAGTGAGTTTTGAGGCGTTTTTTTAAAGATGGGCAGCGAGGAGGCTTGCCGAATGTTCAGTGGGAGGCCACTCCAGAGAGAGGGACCAGCAACAGAAAAGGCTCGATCCCCTCTGAGCCTCCGTTTAGTTCTTGGTACTTCTAATAATGTCTGGTCCGCAGACCTGAGGCAGGTGTGTAGGGGCGGATGAGATCAGAGAGGTAAGGTGGCGCGAGGTCTTTTAGAGATTTGAAAACAAATAATAGGATCTTGAAAATAACTCTAAAATGTATAGGGAGCCAGTGAAAGGATGCCAGAGTAGGAGTTATGTGCTCCCTCTTAAGAGTACCAGTCAAGTGGTGAGCAGCGGCATTCTGGACCAGCTGGAGGCGCTTAATGGAGGATTGGCTGACTCCAAAGTAAAGGGCATTGCAGTAATCGAGCCGGGATGTGACGAAGGCATGAATTACTGTCTCAAAGTGTTCATGAGAGAGGAGAGGCTTTACTTTGGCCAGCTGTCTAAGGTGAAAGAAGCTGGATTTAACAACGGCACCCATTTGCGGGTCAAGTTTAAAATCACTGTCCAGTTTAAGACCCAAGTTTGAGACTGTTGACTTAAGATAAGGGGACAGGGGGCCCAAGTCTACAGGATGGGATGGGATGTACAAGGGCCACTGGGACCAAACAGTATCACCTCTGTCTTCTTTTCATTGAAATTCAAGAAATTTTGTGCCATCCAGGTTTTGATTTCTTCCAGGCAGGATAAAAGTGGCCTTAATGCAAAAGCGTCTTTTTTGCTCAGTGGGACACAGATCTGACAGTCATCTGCATATCAGTGGAAGGAAATACCATGTTCCTTACGATGGACCCCAATGGGAACAGATACAGTGAGAACAGCAGAGGCCCCAGAATTGAGCCCTGTGGAACACCACATGACAGAGGAGCAGTACGTGACTCAGAGCAGCCAAGGCTTACACACAAGGTTCTGCCAGCTAAATAGGACCTAAACCACTCAAGAGCGCGACCGCCAATGCCCACCAAGTGCTGCAAACGAGTCAGCAGAATACTGTGATCCATTGTATCAAATGCTGCAGTTAAATCCAATAAAACTAGACACACGTAGTCTACGGTGTCATTTGCCCGGAGGATGTCATTACAAACGCGTAACAGGGCTGACTCCGTGCTATGCATTGTCTTGAAACCTGACTGGAAGACCTCCTGGATGTTATGTTCATCCAAGAAAGATTTCAACTGCATGTGCAGCACCTTTTCCAGAATTTTTGAAATGAAAGGCAGTTTGGAAATGGGCCTAAAATTTGACAGCACAGGATTGGACCACAGCATGTTTAAACTGTTGGGGAACCATACCAGAAGAGAGGTTGCTGTCTTTAATGGCCAATGTATCAATATTTGGGAGAACCTCCTTAAAGAAATGCGGGGGAACAAAGTCGCAGGGGGAGCCAGGTGGCTTCGTCTGGCAAACCACATCATCTAAAAGCGTCAAGGACACAGTTTCAAAAGAATTTAGCACAGCTGAACACGGAATGTGGACAGAGGGGTCAGATGTGGTATTTGACCTGGAGTTAAACATTGCAGGTAATCGCTGTTTGTGACTGCTGCGCCCTCATTGTAACTGAGACCTGGCTTCGACCGAAGATTCATAGTGCTTGCGTACAAATTGCAGGCCACACTTTGCACCACTGGTAATAGCAGTGGAGTCTGGTAATAGCATAGGAGGTTCCGTTTCTTCATGCGTGATGACTGTGGTGCAACAGCAGTATTACTACAGAGAGACACAGCAGAGGGCCGACCACAATGGCATTCGCATTTTGCTTGGGATTTTAATTTGACCAACCTAAAGACTGCACTCATAAAGTTCCAACATGTTAAATTTCTAACAGAAGGTAGAAACACTTTAGACCACGTGAACTCCAACATTAAACACTGCTACAGAGCAACACCCTACCACACCTTGTCGGCACAGATCATCTCTCCCTGCTGCTCATCCCTTCATGCACCTTTCTCAGACACAGAACAAAGCCTACCACAAATATTTTTAACAACTTGGCCCGAGACTGCACTCAGTGAACTTCATGACTGCTTCCAATAAACAGTGTGGGACCAATTTTAACTCCAGGACCTGGACACATACATAGGGATAGTACTTGACTTCATAAAGTTCTGTATGGAAACTGTGTCTGCAGAGAAAGTATCAGGGTTTTTCCAAACCAGAAACCCTGGATGACACTCCAGGTATGCTCACTTTTCAAAGCCCTGGACACGGCATTTAGGTCAGATGACATAGGACTTTGCAGCACAGCTCGAGCTGACTTGAAAAAATATAAATTATTACGATTCCCCTTACAAAGCAACAAAAAACCTTAAAACGGCTAACCGCGCATGCACACATCATGCTTTATCAATCCTAGCGTACTCAGCGATGAAAGAAAAAAAATACGATTGAGGATTACTTTAATTGCTGGTTTGCCGTGACAATAGTAGCAATCGACGACGGCATTGTCTTTGGCTACCAGCAGGTGAGACGATCTGGATTTGAGCCAAAATGGTCTTTGTGAGATCAGTTCACAAATTTTTTTTTTCGTATAAAAGTTGTAATACGCCATACACGATTTTAAATGATTAAAAAACGTATAAAATACGGGGAAAACATACAAGTTGACAGGTATTTTTACTAACTAGGGTTAGGGTTAGTAAAAATGCCAAACGGTCTACAATAGAAGGATGAAGTCGCACGCGTGGCAGTCAACAGAGCATCACAATCTTCAGAGGCTGTGATGTGACAGTAGGAATCCTCAGAGTGTTGGTCTTACTGTCATTGCCATGATGGTTACCATATCCTCAATTTTGATTGTGATCCTTGTTTACTATGCTGCTTATTGCTCATTTTTGTGTGTATGTGTTTGTGTTTGCAGTGATGTAAATTCCATGTATCTGTCGTCCACTGAGCCACCAGCTGCTGCTGAATGGGCATGTCTGCTAAGACCTCTAAGAGGCAGAGAACCGGAGGGCATTTGGAACCTTCTATCGATTGTAAGGGAAATGTTAAAGAGACGAGACAGCAATGCTGCACCGCTCCTCGAGATACTCACTGAGCAGTGCCTGACATATGAACAGGTACAACTTTGAATTCTTATTTTTTTTGTATATGTTTATTGGTTAGATCAGCTTTCTATTCCTTCTTCAAACCCAGAATGACGTCTTACGTAGCGCTCTCAAACCGTGACTCGAATCGATCACTTGACATATGTAAATCCATGATACAAAACTGTGGAATGGCACCTGAATATAACTACAACGGTGAACAGACGATGTCTTAAAAAGGTCAACCAGGAATGACCAGCCAGATGCAGGCCCTGACCTATCCTCGGACACGTGTGATGCGGCTGACCCTGAAGAGGTGTGCAATGAGACCAACTTGCCGGACCGTGAGCTATTTGGCTGCCATTGCCGCTCTCAGTGGCAAAGTGGCCCAAATTAATGATGATATATGCGCCTCCAGTGACATATGTACACACAGCATGTTTGTTCCGAATGGAGGCGAATTGGCACCAATTAAAGAAGATGTTAACTTCGATCGCTGTACTCAAAAGTAGTTTGGCCTTGCAGAGTAAATTGATTGGTGATGTAGAGATTATCAGTCTCGGCCAATTTCGATGATGTCACCACTCCCCGAAGTTTATAGTCAGCTTGCCGGGCCCATACTGCTGTTGCTGCTGGCTAGCTTGCACCTTGCTCAGTAACTTGCACACTTGTGTTTCGCTGTCTCTCGCAGGGTATTTTGATGCGAACGTTGCGTGGCGCGTGTCAAAGTGGCGCTTTACATTCGACCGTTTCATCGAGTATTGTCATCGCAAATCAGACACACCGCAGAGCCTGTTCTCTCCACAAAGGCGAATCCTTCGGTTCATTCGTCCTGAAGTCTACCCCTCTCAGGCTCAAAATAAGTTCTTGTAACAGGTAAAATCTAGGTACTTGGTTGTTGCAAATCTGCAACACCTGCCCTGAGAGGGGTACCATATTCGGCATTTTGTTTTCGCCATCTTATTCGTGTCGGATTAGCTTTGATCTAATGACCGAGCGGGCTGATTCAAAAGGGGGTGTTTACCTGTTTCCGCAGCAACGGCAACGTAGGCCAGTATTATCCAATCAAAATTGCTCCTGGAGCCAACTGCAGCCCTCAACAGGAAATGAGCAGTAAAAAAATCAATGGATGGATAAACAAGCGAGAATATTTTGTTTTATCCAGATGCAGTCACCAAAAGAGCCACATATGGCTCCCGAGCCATACGTTCCCGACCCCTGTCCTTGTAGATGGACCTAATGTCATCATATTGAGATTTATCATCATAGTCCACTTTCCTTCCTAGTAAATTTAGATGATCTCGGTAAACCACATAATTCCTGCAAGTCTAACTCACAGCTGCATATAGATAATGACTTCAATGAATCACATTTCTCTTTACTTGGAGATGAATGATACTCTTGAGATTACTCCATCTACACTTTGGAAGTCGTGCAAGACCTTCATCAGAGGTATTGTAAACTCGTTTGAAGCTTCAAGGAAAAAAAGCAAACCTTGCTAAATTAACAGATTTGGAGGAAAAAAGTTAAATCATTAGATAATGAAAATGCTCAATCCCCATCCATGGCTCTACATAGAAAGATAGCAACACTAAAGTGCGAGTCTATTCAAATAATGTCAATGAAAATAAGCAAGTCAATGAAAATAAGCAAACAGAAACAACAGAATTTTTTTGAATTTTGTGATAAACCACATACAGGGCTGTTCAAAATAATAGCAGTGCAAAGTGACTAACCAGAATATCCCTGCTTTTTAGTATATTTTTTATTGTTACATGGCAGACAAGTTACCAGTAGGTGCAGTAGATTCTCAAAAAACAAACAAGACCCAGCATTCATAATAGGCACGCTCCGAAGGCTGTGCAATTGGGCAAATAGTTCAAAGGGGTGTGTTAAAAAAATAGCAGTGTGGCAACCAATCTCTGAGTTCATCAATTTTGGGGAAGAAAAAAAACAAAAACAGGTGTGAATCAGGTAGCGCCTATTTAAGGATGATGAAGCCACACAGGTTGAACATGCATTTGAGGAAAACACTGCTCCGAAGAATGGTGTTATTTGATTAAAAAGTTGATTGGAGAGGGAAGAACCTATAAAGAGGTGGAAAAAATTGTTCGCTGTTCAGCTAAAATTGAATTGAATACACTTTATTGTCATATGTGCTGTACGTGTGTGTAACATACAGCACAGATGACATTTCTTCCCCCTCAACATAAAACAAGAGGAGCCGCTGCCTTGAAATGAACTCCGATGCCTTAAAATGGGTAGAAAAATCAGAGACACGTGGAAGAAAATGGAAGATAACTATTAAAATGGACCGGAGAATAACCAGAATGGCAAAGGCTCAGCCAATGATCAGCTCCAGGATGATCAAACACAGTCTGCAGTTACCTGTAAGTGCTGTGACAGTTAGAAGACGTCGGTGTGAAGCAAATTTATTTTCAAGAATCCCACGCAAAGTCCCTCTGTTAAAAAAAAGGCATGTGCAGAAGAGGTTACAATTCGCCAAAGAACACATCAACTAGCCTAAAGAAAAATAGAGGAACATTTTGTGGACTGATGAAAGTAGAATTGTCCTTTTTGGGTTGAGGGGCCACAGACCGTGTGTGAAACGACCCCCAAACTCTGAATTCAAACCTCAGTACACATTGAATACAGTGAAGCATGGTGGTGCAAGTATCATGGTCTGGGCATGTTTCTCCTACTCTGGTGTTGGGCCCATTTATCGCATACCAGGGATCATGGATCAGTTTGTGTATGTCAAGATACTTGAAGAGGTTATGTTGCCTTATGCTGAAGAGGACATGCCCTTGAAATGGGTGTTTCAACAAGACAATGACCCCAAACACACCAGTAGACGAGCAAAGTCTTGGTTCCAAACCAATAAAATGAATGTTATGGAGTGGCCAGCAAAAATCCCCTTCCTCGTGTTGCTTTCCATTGTGAGCAGACGCGTTCAGTAAACATTTTTATTTTAAAAAGAGTGTGGTTTCGGTTTTCAAACAATTTCGGTTTTCGAACAGCTTTCTGGAACAGATTATGGACGAAAAACGAGGTTTGACTGTATTAGGATTGTTAAATCCTACCTTTTTTTTGGAAATACAAAATAGTTTTGAGTTTGTACAGTCAACAGCAGACACTGCTATTTTTTTGAACACACCCCTTTGAACTATTTGCCAAATTGCACAGCCTTCGGAGCGTGCTTATTATGAATGATGGGTCTTGTTTGTTTTCTGAGAATCTACTGCACCTACTGGTAACTTGTCTGGCATGTAACAATAAAAAATATACTAAAAACCAGGGATATTCTGGTTAGTCACATTGCACTGCTATTATTTTGAACAGCACTGTACACGGGAGACGAATTGACGTCCTCGATCCGAGACAATGTCCTTGGGAAGGCCATGCAGGCGGAACACATGGGCCATGAGGAGTTCAGCAGTCTCTGAGGCCGATGGAAGTTTCGGCAGGGCCACCAGCTGAACTCCCTTTCTGAAACGGCCCACCACTGTTAGGATCACAGTCTTACCTTGAGAAGGGGGAAGTCCGGACACAAAGTCCAATGCCACATGGGACCAGGGCCGACTGGGTGTAGGAAGGGGTTGCAGCAGACCGGTGCCTGGTGAGAAGCCTTGCTGTGAGCGAAGACCGTGCAGGCAATGACAAATTCCTTAACATCTCTTCCTCATGGTGGGCCACCAGAACCTCTGAGCCAGGAAGGTGAAGTTAAGATGAAAACCCGGGTCTCAAGCAAACCGGCTAGCGTGGCACCCCTGGAGTAACCGAGAGCGAGTAGGGTTCGGAACAAACCGCCGGCGAGGAGGGACGTTGCTGGGAGCTGGATGGGAGCAGAAAGCACGCTTGACAGCAGCCTCCAGGCACAAGATCACCATGCCAATCACCTTTCTCTCAGGGAGGTTGGGGAGGGGGCGGCCCGGTAGTCCAGTGGTTAGCACGTCGGCTTCACAGTGCTGAGGTACCGGGTTCAAATCCAGCTCCGGCCTCCCTGTGTGGAGTTTGCATGTTCTCCCCGGGCCTGCGTGGGTTTTCTCCGGGTGCTCCGGTTTCCTCCCACGTTCCAAAAACATGCATGGCAGGCTGATTGTGCACTCTAAATTGTCCCTAGGTATGAGTGTGAGCGTGGATGGTTGTTCGTCTCTGTGTGCCCTGCGATTGGCTGGCAACCAATTCAGGGTGTCCCCCGCCTACTGCCCGAAGACAGCTGGGATAGGCTCCGGCACCCCCCGCGACCCTAGTGAGGATAAAGCGGTTCGGAAAATGGATGGATGGATGGAGGTTGGGGAGGGGTTCCTCGGTAGCAGGCTCCTGTGGGTGTTGTCGGCAAAGGGCGTCTGCCTTAGAGTTGCGGGAACCAGGACCCAGCGTGCCTTGGAAGCACGGATGAATGTCAGTTTCGCCAACGCCATCTGCTGGTTAAACTGGGTCTCCACCGCAAGCTGAAGAGGCTGGATTTTAGTCTGAAGGCCCTGAAGGGGTGCTGGGTGTGGGTAGCGGTCAGGTGAACCTGCTTGACGAGAGCATCTTGGATCAAATCGAGTCCAGATTTGTCCGTGTTGGCTGGGGTTGTCATGGCAAGTTTGTATTGTTAGGGTTTGTCTGTGACCCCAATTGCACGACAACAGGAAGTTGTAATGGCTTTTTTTATTAGAGTCTTTGCAAAGTCAACTCGGGGAAAAGCATGAGGAATCCAGAGGAACATCTCTTGTACAGGATGCGAAACCCTCACTCAGGGAAAAAACTGGGACTTACTCAAAAGTTCAGGGAGAAGCACGAGGAGTCCAAAAGCAAATGACTGCACAGGAAACGAAAACTTCAGGAGATGCCAATAGAGCTCACTACAGGTGGCAATGACACACACTTGCACTGAGGACTTGTTTGGGAACCAATTTATACCAGTCCAAACGAGCAGATTAGCTACAGGTGGGTGATAAGCTGACGAGTATCAGGTGTGAGGTGCAGAGCACCCTGGCTGAGGAGGCTGCCTGGCTGGCCCCTCCCTAACAAATTGGAATTAAAAAATAATTAGTTATTGTCCTATGCGTCGGTACCCTCACGTACCAGTACCCCAACATGGCCAGGAATGCAAGGACCCTTTATAGCTGCTCACAGCTCTAGTATGTTAAATGTTCTCTAATGCAGGGGTCCCCAAACGCCGGGCCGCGGACCGGTAACTGTCCGTGGGTCATTTGGTGCCGGGGCACACAGAAAGAATAAATAACTTATTTTCCTTCCGTTTTATTCATTTCGGAATCTGAAAGATGTTTTATTTTGAAAAATGACCGGATTCTCTGTTATATCAGTCTACAGTATGTCACTCTTGACACAGGTGCATGCGCGCTTCTCGGTCACGTGATAGGTTACCGCATAAAAAATAAAGGTCTTTGAATTTTTTTTTCGAGAAGGGGAAAAGGCCCAGCCAGGAGACAGAAGAGGAGCCTACAACTTCAAGAAAGAGATGGCTACATTTAATAGACAGTATCAGGAGTCCTATTTCAAATACGGCTTTATCTCAACGGGAGATTTATACGCACCAATCCTACTCTGCATAATAAGTGCCGATGGTGAGTCGTATTTTTCATGCACTTTTTATTTGCGGCGAATCTTATTTTGAAGGCACGTTTAAACGTTACCATAGCAACCAGATAATGTTGCTATGGTAACGTATGGTAACGCCACATAGGGTGTTCCTCGTGTCATGATTCGTGATTATTATTATGTTTCGGAAATACCACATTTTTCATGCAGGTCACATCATATTATATTGTTGTATCTATCCCACCCTGAAAATATTGTCCGACCATGGGGCAAAAAAGGTTGGGGACCTCTGCTCGAATGCACTTCATTATAGCTGCAGTTTTTGTGAAAGCGCTATATACAGTGATAATTTTACAATTTACTACCCCCAGCGAGTCCTAGGGACTCGCTGATCAGAAAAGTATGAGTCCCATTATGCATTTAGAGAGTCCCAAATTTCGAATTCTGAAAAGGTTTACTTATTCAATTGCATATGATAAGAACACAAACAACAACATATACATACAATTATAAACAAATGCTGCAAACATTTAAATAATTAAGTAGCAGGCCTAAGGATTTCGGAAATTCACGGTAACCGTTTTTCGGTTACGTCGGATTACCCAATAGGAAACCATGGTAACTAATTTTGGGTTCCGTAAACATCCATCATGAGAACCCATTTTTCTATTTCTATTTCTATTTTGACTGATATTCATAATCAAGAATTCTGAAACTCAAAAGTATAATGTTTCAAGGGTAAATATTTGAAAACTATGCATTAACAATGAACATTACATCAGCAGCTGTGTACTCCAGGTTTATTCAAAAAAATACTCATATGGCATCATGAATACAGCATACCAGTATTTTTTCCAATCTCACACTGCAAAGATTAATTGACTGGTACTCACTCATTATTAGTGTTGATGTGGCTTGACATCCTCTTCCCAAGACGATGCATGTGTAATCTACTATCAATTTGACGAAAGAATCTAACACACGTCTGAGTTCTACCAACAGTTAACATTAGCATTACTACACCTTGTGACGAATGTTTTATTCCTAAAGTTACCATGTTACAACCAGTAAATTATAGAATAACCAATACTGTTTCATAATATTTTTCATAGCGATTAGCCTATAGATCTAATGACCAACTTGCCTCGTAATCGTGCCTCCCGTCGTTTCCACGACATTCCACGTCCCTAGAGCTAGCTTCTGCAGCCGAGGATCGGACCGCCAGGGTCCCCGCCTTTGACTGCTGCCCAGCTCACATTGCACCCGACCCCTTTGGCCCCTCCCATGGGTGGTGAGCCCATGAGAAGGGGGACCCACCTTGCCTCTTCGGGCTGTGCCCGGCCGGGCCCCATGAGTGTAGGCCCGGCCACCAGGCTCTCGCCAACGAGCCCCACCTCCAGGCCTGACTCCAGAGGGGGGCCGTGGTGACCAGCGTCCGGGCAAGGGAAACCTAGATCCATTAATTTCAATCATCATAAGGGGTCTTTGAGCCGTGCTTTGTCTGGTCCCTCACCTAGGACCTGTTTGCCATGGGTGCCCTGCCAGGGGCATAAAGCCCCAGACAACTTAGCTCCTAGGATCATTGGGACACACAAACCCCTCCACCATGGTAAGGTGACGGCTCACGGAGGGGATAGACATATGTAAGTATGATATACCAAGACGCTCTTGCCACGAAGCATGGAATCTATGCAGGCAAGGAGTCGACGCAAGATTTCCAAAAACGATGATGGCAACAAGTGGTTTCTTTTAGAACAGGGGTAGGGAACTCCGGTGCCTCCATAGTTTTAGGCCTTGACAGAGCTTGCTGATGAGCTGATCATTTGAATCAGGTGTGTTGGAGTAGGGAGGGATCTAAAACAGGCAGGATATGGCTCTCAAGGAACCGTAGTCCCCTACTCGTTTTAGAACATAGACAATCTGACGATGGGTTGGTGTCCCAGAGTGTCTTTCACAGCAGCAGTAATCAGGGAGATGGAACTCAACTGCCGACATTTCCAACACACCAAACCTGCAAGTCCTCCACACACACATGCACACGTACGTACACACGCATCTACCTTGCACATGCAAAAGCACGCACGCACGCACACGCACGCACGCACACACACACACGCACACACAGAAACGGCAGCACAACTGACAAATTCTGCATAAAAAAAAAGGGAAGAATACAATACATGCTGATTTATATAACACTTTCACAACAGCGGCAGCTGTAACAAAGCGCTTAACAAAACAGTTAACATAAAGTAAAACTGTTTCCCCCTCCTGAGACGTCGGATGGTGGACCAGAATTTCTTCGAAGCTGCTTTCCGCTTGGACAGTCAATACCCGTCAGCTGCCTCTGGGGACCCACAGGCCATAAAGGCGCGATAGGACTCCTTTTTCAGCTTGACGGCATCCCTTACTGCTGGTGTCCACCAGCGAGTATGGGGGTTGCCGCCACGACAGGCACTAACCACCTTACAGCCACAACTCAGATTGGCCGCCTCAACAATAGAGGCACGGAACATGGTCCACTCTGACTCAATGTCACCCGCCTCCCCCGGAACATGGGAAAAGCTCTGTCGGAGGTGGGAGTTGAAACTCTTTCTGACAGGGGATTCCGCCAGACGCTCCCAACAAACCCTCACAATACGTTTGGGTCTGCCAGGTCGGACCGGCATCTTCCCCCACCATCAGAGTCGACTCACCACCAGGTGGTAATCAGTTGACAGCTCCGCCCCTCTCTTCACCCGAGTGTCCAAAACATGCGGCCGCAAATCCGATGATACAACCACAAAATAAATAATCAAACTGCGGCCAATGGTGTCTGGTGCCAAGTCCACATATGGACACCCTTATGTTTGAACAAGGTGTTCGTTATGGACAATCCGTGACGAGCACAGAAGTCCAAAAACAAAACACCACTCGAGTTCTGATTGGGGGGGCTGTTCTTCCCAATCACGCCCCTCCAGGTCTCACTGTCATTGCCCACGTGAGCATTGAAGTCCCCCAGCAGAACAAGGGAGTCCCCAGCAGGAGTACTCTCCAGCACACCCTCCAAAGACTCCAAAAAGGGTGGGTACGCTGTGCGTATGCACAAACAACAGTCAGCACCCGTCCCCTCACCCGAAGGCGGAGGGAGGCAACCCTCTCGTCTACCGGTGTGAACCCCAATGTACAGGCACTGAGCCGGCGGGCAATGAGTATGCCCACACCTGCTCTGCGCCTCTCACCGTGGGCAACTCCAGAGTGGAATAGAGTCCAACCCCTCTCGAGAGAACTGGTATCAGAACCCAAGCTGTGTGTGGAGGTAAGTCCGACTATATCCAGTCCGAACTTTTCTACCTCGCACACCAGCTCGGGCTCCCTCCCTCCAAGAGAGGTGACATTCCATGTCCCTAAAGCTAGCTTCTGCAGCTGAGGATCGGACCGCCAGGGTCCCCGCCTTTGGCTGCCGCCCAGCTCACACTGCACGACCCCTTTGGCCCCTCCCATGGGTGGTGAGCCCATGAGAAGGGGGGACCCACGTTGCCTCTTCGTGCAGAGCCCGGCCCGGCCACCCGGCGCTCGCCAAAAAGCCCCACCCCCAGGCCTGGCTCCACAGGGGGGCCCCAGTGACCCACCCACGTCCGGGCAAGGGAAACTGGGTTCCATTTATTTTGTATGTCATAAGGGGTTTTGTGAGCCGTGCTTTGTCTGGTCCCTTTGTCTGGCATAAAGCCCCAGGCAACTTAGCTCCTAGGATCATTGGGGCACATAAACCCCTCCACCACGGTAAGGTGATGGCTCACGGAGGGGGGGAAAAACACATACTCTGCTTTATTTATTTTGCATTTAAACCTCCTTTGGTGTTTTGTCTTCATACCACCAAACAGTGGTTTATGAGCCCCTGCCGGACTTAGTTGACCTTTGACATCTTGGACTATACAGTAGACTGGATATCCCCCTACTAGACACCCCCGTCCGTGTTTATGATTTAAGGACCTCTGGACAGATGTCATAAAACCATGAAGCCATAAATCTTGGACACATCAAACACATTTTCACAACTACTGCTTTCATATCATTTGGAGGGTTTCGGGAAATGTCTACTAACTCCTCGGAACATGCTAAAAAAAAAAATCCTAAACGAAAATGTATATCACGAGTCACCTGAAGACATCTTTGCGATATTTTGTTATACATGTAGAGCCATGTAGTGAAAACAAGAAATACGTTTTTGTGTTTTGTTTTTTTACATTTTTACGTACAGTACATCGCTGAGCTCAAACGGATCAAGTTGAATATTTGTCAGAAAATACATTGATCATGTGTTTGACCCAATATTGTGACTTTTCAACAGAAGACATGGCCTTTACGGCACCAGAAATCGGATGATTTGCTGTCACAACAAAAAACTGCCGTAATTTGACGGATATAATCCTATTCTTTCAAAATTTGATTTAATGAGTCCATGGCTGAAGTCAACTCCAAGTTAATTTTTTATTGTAGTGTTCACCACCTACTAGCTAAAGGAAATATTTGTGTTAATATTTGCTGTTTTCGCCTTGTGGGTGAACCACATCTACCTTATATTTGCTCAGAAGATTGTTTAGGCCTTGATGATGTCAAAACGCGGAATATGTCTGTGTTTTTCAATCTTTTTCGAGCCAAGGCATGTTTCTTTCATTGAAAAAATTCCGCGGCATACCACAAGCTGAAAATGTGAAAAAAGCTTATTTTAACAATGAAAGTATTACAGTGATCCCTCGCTATTTCGCGCTTTGATTCTCGCGGCCTCAGTGCATCGCATTTTTTTTCCCCAAAGTACTGTATTCAGAAAAAAATTCTGAATCATCAGAGGTTTTGTTCATGGCTGTAACTTGATTGGTTCCCAGCGCCGACGTTGACCCAATGACAGTACGAGTGGATCTTTTCCATGATGCACAGCCATGTTGATTGGTGGTGCATCTTCTCAACCCCGCCCAGCACCCTCCCTTCTGTCTTATCACGTGGGTTACTCTTTGATCAGTGTCGAATCAAGTGGTTGTCTAGATCAGTGTTGTGTTTACAACGCTGTTTGTGTGTGTGTGTGCGTGTGTGTGGCTGGTTGAAGTGCATGAGAGAGAGAGAGAGAGAGAGAGGGAGAAGAGAGAGAGAGGGAGGGAGAGAGAGGGGGGGGGTTTACACAGTCGACACAGTCACGGCTGCATAAAGACAATGCTGATGAATGTTAATTACTGGATAAGGTTTTATAATTGAAGATTTAAGTAAATATGTGTACTACTATAGTCTTTGTCTCAAATGTATAAAGTATAAATACTGTTGACATATTTTAAACATGCTGGTACCCACAACCACAACCCCAAATTCCTAGGGGGGCAGGGTGGGTGGGTGGGGTGGCAAACCAATACTTGACGGATGTTCATCTATCGCGGGTGGTCTCTGTCCCATAGCGCTGTTGGAGAGCTTTTCACCACATACTAAGCACAATGTTGCATCTCCGGTAAAAGTAAATCCAAATGAAAGATAGCTTTCGTTGTATTGTCTCACGCCAGAAACTTGCTTGTCTCGAAGGACAAGGCAATTGACGAGCTGCTGCTGTTACCTGGAAGAGTAATACATGAATTCTCTGCCAGGCGATAGGCCGTACAAGCATACAAATTGGAATTATTTCCCACGGCACACCTGACAATATCTCAGGGTTTGAAAAACACGATCTTAAGCAATCTATCTTTGAGAGAAACAAATCATTGGTTCTCTTAACTGTTCACTCTTGTCTGTGATGTTTATGTTTATTTTCAGATCATCAGCTGGTGGTATAGTGTTCGAACGTCTACATCACACAGCAGTGCCAGTGGACACACTGGACGGAGCAATGGTCAAACGGATGTGGCAGCTCATGCCTGTGCCAGCATGTGCGATGAAATGGTGATCCTTTGGAAGCTAGCAGTGCTAGACCCCACTATGAGCCCCTGCAGGTCAGATTATTGACATCACCACATATATTTTCTCTGTTCAATATTAAATGTTTGTAAAAGAAAAACATGAACAAAACAAAGATGTGGAGCTCGATATAGCTGTCAAAGTTGAGTTTTAGGGACCGTTGTTATCTTTGTCAAAAACAACTAAATTGGAATAATGTCAGAATCAAGATTGCAAACTCATTCACTGCTAACCCTCCCAGTTAGCATGCATATTGAACATACAGTATATACCAGGGCCCATTACGTCGATCGCAATCGACCGGTAGATCGCGGACTGGTCCCAAGTCGATCGTGAGGGGTGTCGAGGAGAAAAAAAAAATCATTTGTTTGTCTTTGTGCTTTGTGCTAGTAATATATATTTTTGTGCTAATGTACACTGCACCCTAATCATCCTATCAGTCTCATTTTGACAAAAACTATTACAAAAATGAAATAAAATAAAGCAGGTAAATCTTTCACTTCACAGCGGCGCGTGACCTGCGTCACCGGAAGTTGTTAGCGCTCTGCAGTCTGCAATTGCAGCTTGTGTTCACAGCTGTTACGCTATATCTTTTATCGTTATCAATATTCTCATTCAGAGTTTTTTTCATGTACAATTCACCGTGTACGTGTGAGCTACGATAGATAACAGGCTGCAAAGTGCATCGCATGCCTCCATGTCAGGCTGTTGCTCATCATGACGTGCGTGTGTATGTGCATGCGTGTCCACGATAACGGGTCGATCGCGGGAGGTTGGTTGATCGAAAAGTCGATCTTCGGCCAAAAAAAGTTTGGGCACCGCTGGTATATAGCTTTCAATGTCAGTGAATGAGTTAAACGTTTGCTTAGGTCAAAGGTAATTTCATTGCACGGTTATTTTGTGTTTCCAGTAGACAATCGGTTTTTAATAAGTGGCTTGCCTGCATTAAAAAACAAAAAAATGCAGTGATCTTTTCCTTGAAAACATTCTTGAGTTTCTCAGATATTGCAATGAATAATGAAATTGTGCTGTGGTGTGGGGGGTTTGCATGACTAACTGGTAGTAGAGCACTGACCACAAACCATTGTTGACATGGCAAACACAGCTGACAAGACACCATTTTGATCACGCGCTATAATATTTATAGAAAATGTTTCCAAAGCCTTTCTTCAAAAGCAAGAAATATATTTGTTAGAAAATTGCGATAGGTGTTTGACTACACATTAGATGCAGGCGCAGTGTTATTTCCAGTGGACGTATCAAAATGCCTAGCTGGACACACTTATTCTGGCATGTGTTCACGGCATTCTCTCACATTTCCTTTTCATGCATAAAGTGATCGCTGCTACTGACTGGTAATTTGCTCTCTACTTCTTAAATTGATGAGGCACAGCGGCTGGCTCAGGGCAACAGGCTCACCATAGCATGAAAATCCAGATACAACGCTATACCAGCAATTGGGTCTGGTTCCAGTCTTCTTTTGAAATAAATGTTTTCAGTGCTTGTCAGCTGCTACATTTGGTATTTTTGGTCATTTAAAACAGAGTTCAATGTTGATTGCAACAAACTATCGTCTCTCCTCCACTCCATCTTGAATAATAGTTGGATGGACTTCTGCTGAGGAAGAGTGACGTTGCTCACAAAGAATACATCACCGAATATAAACAAATTTGATTGTATGTTTTGGGTTGAACCTGGCCGTGCTATTGTCGGCGGCGAGCTGTCCATACCCATTTCTTTCATGCAGAAAGACTGTGGTTTTGGGTTGCTCGGCTAAGGCTTACAAGCTTTCCCTGCTGCGGTCAGCACAGCTCTGGGTCCCCCATTACCAATGTTGAGTGAGCCTGTCTCTGCCACAATTGAAACATCTAACATTATATACGTATGAAGTGTTGATGGTCAATGAGCCGTGGAATTTACATTAGTTCTCACAGCCATGAGCTGCCTTCTTCATCATTTTACAAGGCACTAATCACACTTTAATAATAATAATGATAAGAAAATGATAAGAATACATTTTCTTTGTAAGCGCCAAAACACTCAAGGACACTTTACAAGGAAGAACACAAATAAAACACAGTAAAATAAAAGATCTCATTTAAACAGAGTATGCAATCTGGAATAGATGGGTTTTAAGCCCGGATTTGAAAATAGGAAGAGAATCAAGCAAAAAAAGTAATATATTAAAGTTGTCATACATGAGTAAAAAAATCTGGATCTGTATAACAGGGAGAAAAAATGAGGAGGGTGAGGCATCAAATTTGGCCTTTTTTCACAACGCATTAGGAATGTACCTTTCACCTAGATCAGTGGTTCTTAACCAGGGTTCGATCGATCCTTAGGGATTTGGGGAATCAGTCTCAGGGGTTCGACAGAGCCACTGCCATGGAGGACACATCCGACTGAACATGTCAATTAGTTATGACATATTAAAAAAAAAAACCTTGTCTCACCCCTTGTGTGGTGTCCGTCCCACATTCAGCTCAGGTCCTCTACCAAAGGCCAGTAAGCTTGAGGGTTCTGCGCAGTATCCTTGCTGTTACCAGCACTGCGCTTTTCTGGACTGAGATGTCCGATGTTGTTCCCGGGACCTGTTGCAAACACTCATCCAGTTTGAGTGTCACTGTCCCGAGTGCTCCGACCACCAATGGCACTACTGTCACCTTTATGTTCCAGGCTCTCTCCAGTTCCTCTCTGAGCCCTTGGTATTTCTCTTGTCTATCGTGTTCCTTCTTTTTCTGATGTTTCCATCACTTGGGACCGCTCCATCTACTACAACGGTTTTCCTCTGCTCTTTATCTACGATCACGATATCTTGTTGGTTCACCATTACCATGTTGTCAATCTGTATCTGGAAGTCCCACAGGATCTTCGCTCGGTCATTCTCCACCACCTTTGGAGGTGTTTCCCATTTTGACCTTGGGGTTTCCAGTCCCTACTCCGCACAGATGTTTCAGTAGACTATGCCAACCACCTGGTGATGACATTTGATGTAGGCTTTCCCTGCCAGCATCTTACACCCTGCAGTTTTGTGTTGGATCGTCTCAGGTGCCTCTTTGCACAACCTATACCTTGGGTCTTGTCTGGTGTGGTATATCTGGGCCTCGATGGCCCTGGTGCCCAGGGCCTGCTCATGAGCAGCCAGGATGAGTGCCTCTGTTCTGTCCTTCAGGCCAGCCCTCTCCAGCCACTGATAGGACTTCTTGAGATCAGCCAGTTCAGTTATGGTCCAGTGGTACATCCCGTTTAGGGGCTTGTCCATCCACGATGGTCCCTCTTCCAGCACCTCATCCTCTGTTACCCATTGGCTGAGGCATTCTCTGAGTAAGTCATCCGTTGGAGCCTTCTCCTTGATGTATTAATGCAGCTTGGATGATTCATCCTTGACAGTGGCTCTCACACTCACTAGTCCCCGGCCTCCTTCCTTACGGCTTGCGTACAGTCTCAGGGTGCTGGATTTGTGATGGAACCCTCCATGGATGGTTAGGAGCTTTCGGGTCTTAACATCCGTGGTCTGAATCTCTTCCTTTGGCCATCTTATTATTCCTGCAGGGTATCTGATCACTGGCAGGGCATAGCTGTTTATTGCCCAGGTCTTGTTCTTCCCATTGAGCTGGCTTCTTAGGACTTGCCTCACCCGCTGGAGGTATTTGGCCGTACCCACTCTCCTTGTTGCCAGTTCGAGGTTGCCATTGGCTTGTGGTATACCGAGGTACTTGTAGCTGTCCTCAATGTCTGCTATTGTTCCTTCAGGGAGTGAGACCCCTTCAGTGTTCCTCGCTTAGCCACCATCCGACTACATTTCTCAAGCACGAATGACATCTCGATGTCACTGCTGTAGATCCTGGTTGTGTGGTTCAGGGAGTCTATGTCCCTTTCGCTCTGAGCATATAGCTTTATGTCATCCATGCAGAGGAGGTGACTGATCGTAGCTCCATTTCTGAGGCGGTATACGAAGCCAGACTTGGCGATTCCTTCGCTTAGGGCGGGGGTTGGCAACACGAGGCTCTCGAGCCACATGCGGCTGTTTCTTGCCCCTCAGTGGCTCCCTAGAGCAGGGGTGCCCAAACTTTTTGGACCTTAGATCGACTTTTCGATCAACCATCCTCCCGGGAGCGCCCCTTACCGCGCGCGCGCTCACACGCACACGCACACGCGCATGCCATGATGAGAAACAGCCTGACACGGAGGCATGCGATGCACTTTTGCAGCCTGTTAACTATTGTAGCTCACACGTACCGTTTTAAAATGCTGCCCTGGGCCCTCTAGATTCATATCTTTGCCCGTGCCCTCGGTGAATTTTACATGAAGCAAACTCTGAATGAGAATAGTGACGAAAAAAGGTCTGATCACAAGCTGCAATTGCATTCTGCTGAGCACTAACAACTTCCGGTGAAGTAGTTAATGATTAATTGCTTTATTTTATTTTTTTCATATTTTTTTGTGAAAATGAGATTGATAGGATGATTAGGGTGCAGCATACATTCACACAAAAAATATACTACTAACCAACGTTCCCTCTAAGCTGCGCATGTGAGCAATTGCACACTTCTTTCACCCTCTCGGCGCACACCGTGACAGCTGGCGCGCACCGTGCACAAACATTTCCTTCCTTCATTTCCGCCGCACTATTGCCGCTTCCATTCCAGTTTCAGTAGTGCGAGCGAGGTTGCACACTCCGTTGATCTACGGTAGTTTCATGCGTACATTGACACACATTCACTCTCACCCAACCACAGGTTGGTCGCGGACTGCTCAGGACAATCAGGAAGTCCAAATATGGACATAATTGACGAGCCCCTATAATGAGGCTCTATCACGCTTTTCCAAGGTCAGCTGACTAGGATTTTTTGTGTGTGTTTTATTAAACGACTTGTTTTCCATTATTTCTGAGTGGATAATGTGTGAGCGTAGTTATAGAGAGTAGCTTCATTAATTGTGCTTAAAATGACGTGTGTGGTAAAATAAAAGTACAGTAACTAACTTGGGCCGATTTTATTCCTGTCATAAATCTCTATTCAATGATGTGTTCTATTTTTAGATAAAGGTGATTAGAATTTTTTCATCACATACCACATCACGTAGCTTGTTATGACCGCAGATTTAGGACGGGTGTGATATGGGTTTGGCCACCGTGTGCAAGTCTGATGTTGCTCACCGTGGTCCAAGGAATGCTCAGAGAGTTGATGTGAATGCTCAGATGGATGGAAATTTCGAGGGAACATTGCTACTAACATGTACAAAGACACACAAATGGTTGTTTTTTTTCTCCTCTCCACCGCTCGGATCTACTTGGGACCTGTCGTAGATCTACCGGTCGATCAGGATCGATGTAATGGGCACCCCTGCACTAGAGCAAAAATGTTTGAAAATGGAAAAAGATGGGAGGGAAAGATATTTTTTTGTTTTAATATGGTTTCTGTCAGAGGACAAACATGACACAAATATTATTAACGTTTTCTGATGCTGTAAAAATGTGTCGAATAAATAAATAAACGAATATTTGCATCGTAGCCTGCGACACACGTTTCTATTAGCAGGGTGGGATGTCAGTCAGGGCTGTTGTAAATGAATAAATGAAATAAAAAATAAAAACAGCTGCCTTTCATGCACAATCCACCGAGGGTACTTGCTCTGAATGAGAATCTAGGTGGTCAAGAGAAGCATTTCTCACGGTACACGTGAGCTACAATAGTTAGCACGCTGCGAAAGTGCGTCTCGTGCCTTGTTCATCTGTTCTGTAATGGGTTGACCGCAGGATGTTGGTTGTTTGAAAAGTAGATCTTCCTTCAAAAATGTTTGGGTACCCCTCCTCTACAGGATGAAATGCAGTGGAAAAAAATTATCATGAATGCTCGTGTATTTGTAGCCAACTTAGTCATGTTGATAGCAGGCTAATATAGCTCATATAGATACATATATCATGTGTTGCCTTCACTACAAGGCTTTTTATTTTTTGCGGCTCCAGATATATTTGTTTTTTGTTTATTTTGGCCCAGAGATGGCTCTTTCAATATTTCGGGTTGCCGACCCCTGGCTTAAGGGGCTCAGTCGTATGCAGAACAGCAGTGGGGAGAGTGCATCACCTTCGTGTATGCCACATTTGATGGTCACTTGGGTAAGTGGCTTGCCATTGGCGTCAAGTGTGGTTTTCCACATCCTCATCGAGTTTGCACGAAGGCTCTTAGGGTCCTGTTCACCTTATACAGCTCCAAGCATTCAGTGATCCATATATGTGGCATCAAGTCATAGGCTTTCTTGTAACCAATCCAGTCTGTGCACAGGTTGGTATGTTGGGACCTGCAGTCTTGTGCAAATGTTCTGTCAACCAGGAGCTGATGTTTGGCTCCTCTGGTATCTCTACCAATGCCCTTCTGTGCTTCGCTCATGTATTGATCCATGTGTCCACTTATCTTAGCCGCAATGATGCCTGACATGAGCTTCCATGTTGTGGAGAGACAGGTTATTGGCCGATAGTTGGATGGGACTGCACCCTTTGAGGGATCCTTCATGATCAGGATCGTTCGCCCTTCGGTTAACCATCCTAGTTGAGTCCCATCCCTCAGCAACTGGTTCATTTGTGCTGCTTGGCGCTCATGGATGCTGTGAGTTTCTTTGGCCAGAAGGTGTGGACCATGTCCGGGCCTGGTGCTGTCCAGTTTTTCATATCTGGAAGTATTTCCTGTATGTCTGCCACTGTTATGGTAACGTGGGTTCTGTTCAGGGAGGTTGCTGTGCTCCTCTCTCAGTGTCACTAGCCATTGTGCACTGAGAGAGGTTGCTGTGCTCCTCTCTCAGTGTCACTAGCCATTGTGCACTGCTGTAATGTGCGACCTCCTTCTCCGATGTGCCTTTCCAGTACCTTTCAGTTTCCAGTCTTGGTGGGTCAGCTCTGCTGTTAGGACCCTGCCCCTGAGCGTACACCTTTGCAGGTTGTGTTGCGAACAGCCTGTTTATTCATCTGGCCTAATTGTTTTTCGCGTACCCCAATTAGGCAACTGGACAGGGCTTGGAGCTTTTGCTTGGCAGTTTCGAGTGCTTCAGGTATGGTCATCTGGATGTACCTTTCAGGTATAGGCCTTTTCATCACACCTCTCTGGGCCTCGGTCAATTGACTCACATATTTTCGAGCCACCTTGATCTTCGCCTTTTCCATGGTGGGTAACGTTTCTCAATGCTCCCATGATTGCTCTTATAGCCAAGCAACTCTAGGATCACTGATGCTGTGGCGTCAATCAGCTCATTGGTTTCCGTGATCGTTACGGTCGGGATCGCCCTCAGTGCTGCATTCAAGTTTCCACGACACTTTCAGGTGGTACTTCACATAGCCATTGTCATCGGTTTCTAGGTTGCCCAGCCTTCATTCTTGCCATGATCTCAGCTTTCAGGTCAATGCCTCTCTCAGCATTTCATTCATTGGGGCTGGCCTCCCAATCCCTGGTATAACCTCCTCCTCTGATATGGCAGCCTGGGGCCCTTCACTCTGGAATCTGCGTTGTACCTCATCAATCTCAAGTTGTGAAAGCATTTGCCAAATACTGAGCTACTCGTTGTTTCATGGTCAACCGTGACTGTGGGTTTCGAAGTAACCATTCAGCCCACATTCTCTGCATGAAACCCCTCTGACTCGGGTTGCTTGAGTAGTAGCATTCCAACGGAGCCATGTTATCGCATCTCGCCCATCTCCACTTCGTTCCAGTAGCCCCTTTTTCATCAAGGTGCTCTGGTTTCCCAGCACCTGACGCAGACCTTGTTTGGCTGGGCGACGTCTGAGGCCATTCGTTTTATTGTCTCTCATCATGGTATGAGGTAGGCGTTCGGACCCACACTGGATGATATTGTGCGCTCATATTGCCCCAAGCGTGAATTGAACCGCAGTTTCCTGTATGCCAAACCGCTGGACAGCTCAGTTGGTAAGGCACCGACCGGTTTGGCGTAGGGGAAACTGCGGTTCAATTTTCTGATTCGCTTATCATCACAAGGGGGGTGCTGGAGCCTATCCCAGCTGTCTTCGGGCAGTAGGCTGTGGACATCCCGAACTGGTTGCCAGCCAATCGCAGCTAAGACAAGAAGCGCTCTGACGCTGGGAGAGAGGGTAAAAGTGATCAAAATGAAAGACGGAGGAAGCAAAATCCATCCATCCATCCATTTTCCGTACCGCTTTATCCTCACTAGGGTCGCGGGGGGTGCTGGAGCCTAACCGAGCTGTCATCGGGCAGAAGGCAGGGGACACCCTGAACCGGTTGCCAGCCAATCGCAGGGCACACAGAGACAAACAACCATCCACGCTCACACTCACACCTAGGGACAATTTTGAGTGTTCAATCAGCCTGCCATGCATGTTTTTGAAATATGGGAGGAAACCAGAGTACCCGGAGAAAACCCATGCAGGCCCGCTGAGAGCATGCAAATTCCACACAGGGAGTCCAGAGACCTCTGCACTGTGATGTCGACGCGCTAACCACTGAACCACCGGGCCACCCATATATGTGTGTGTTTGTGTGTGTGTGTGTGTGTATATATATACTAGAGCTGTCAGGTTAGCGCGTTATCGGCATTAATTTTAATGAATTTTAACTTGATTACATTTTTTCTCGCGACATTAATACTGCACGTCACAGCGGATTTTACGTTGCTCTATAAATAAACCGGAAACAAAACAACAAGCGCGCTGCAGAAGTCCACGCCCATGTCTGTTTTGCCAGCCATGGCAGCGTGAAACACTGAAAACGGATACTTAAAGAGTTTATGAATGTAAAGTTTACTTTTAAAAAGTTGCCAGATGGTTCCACTGACAAGACCAAAGTTACCTGTATGTTTTGCAGTCTTAAACTGAGTGATCATCATAGCACGTTGAGTCTGAAATACAGTAATCCTTCGTTTATCGCGGTTAATGGGGACAAAACCACCCGCGATAAACGAAAATCCGCGAAGTAGTGACCAATTAACATGTATATAAAAAAAAATTGCCCCACGTGGGCCTTTGCGCTTGAGCAGAGCGCACTAACACACACACACACACACACACACACACACACACACACACACACACAGGCCAGCGATCCCACGGCTGCAGCAGAGGTGTTTATGATTAGTCAATTAAGGTTGTTTAGACAATTAAGGATGGAAGAGACGTGCTTTTATTTTAAGTCTCTCTCTCTCTTTCTCTCCGCTCTCCCACACACACACACACAGAGAGACACGCGCACAGGCACACACACACACACACACGCGCGCACAGGCACACACACACACACACACACACGCACATGCACGCACACACTAGCAGCATCGTAAACAACACTTCGACACTGATTAAGGTTCAAAGAGTAACCCACTGATAAGACAGAAAGAGGATGCATAGCCAGTCAACATGGCTTTACATCTTCTCAGCCCCACCCCTCACCCCACATGTACTGTATATGTTGCTCTATGTGACTCACTGTTGTTTTGCTGACTTTCGCTGCTTCTCGCGGACCGTTGCAGACTTTTTGCGGACTTTAAAAAAAAAACAGTTGTGATTTTTTTTTTTATGAATATGTTTGAAAAAATCTGCGATGCACCGAAGCCGCGATAAACAAACCGCGAAGTAGGGAGGGATCACTGTACCACTTATGGCCAAGCACAGAGCTGATGTGAGTACTCTACCCCCTCGTCTAAGACAGACAGCTATGGATCATTTAAATGCGAAGAAAATGGATAACACGACGAAAAACAAATTTGCTGAAGCCACAGCTAAATGTATGGCTACTGCATGCAAGCCTGTCAACATTGTCCACAGCCAGAATCAAGGAGGACAAATAATAGGACAAAACAAATATAAAAGGAAAATCAGAAACGATAAAAAAATCTGAGTAATCATGATTAATTCTGAGTTAATTTGAGTTAATTATGACAGTTGCGTTTGTAATTACATTAAATATTTGAATCGTTTGACAGCTCTAACATATATATATATGCATCGCGGCTATAAATATATGTACATATATACATACATATATATACATATATATATATATGCATCGCGGATATATATTTATACATACATATAGATATATACATTCATATATATGTGTGTGTGTGTGTGTGTGTGATATTACATGTTACCGGAACTACGTAAGCGGAAATTCCACTAGCCGTAACCCGGATGGAGACGTCATGCAGCGGGAGCTTAAATACACGCAACGTCCACCCGATACGGCGGAAAGACACCAACGGAGACACCTTTTCACTTCACATTTTTTGATAATCAGATTTGAAACGACGACGTGTAAGTGAGTTTTTATTGGCGTGCGTTTTACTGTAATTGCGAACGATTTTAACTTTATTCACTTACGTCCTGTTGATCGCGGCACTAGCTTAAAAAGCAACGCCCACTCAACACAACTGGAGAAGATGGAAGAAACGTGTTTGCTTCGCCGTTTATGTCATCGAATTCGAAACGACTATGTGTCAGTGACTTTTTATTGGCGTGCGTTTTACTGTAATTGCGAACGATTTTAACTTTATTTACTTTCGTCCTGTAGATCATGGCATCGAAAACGAGGAAGAACCCAACAAAACAAAACAACCCAAAATAGACTCATTTTTTCCCAAGACTGAAAAAAATCAACATTAAAATACTGTACATACTATACTGTGTTGTGGTTTTTTAAATCTACACCTGTACTGTATACTGTACTGCTGTTTTTGTTATATAAACAGTTTTTGGACAGTATATTTTTGCATTTTATTGCTTGTGTTGTTACACATGCAGTTTTCAACATACTTGCAGGTTCATAAAGGACATGTACCATGCTCATTTCCCAAAAGAGGAATTTCTGTTATAAGGACAGATTGGACAGCGCAAACATGAGTCCGTACTAGAGAATATTTACTGTATATACATTTCCCAATGCATGCTAAAGCTGACAGTAAATCCACCTCTGCTCGAGAATTACTCATTTCGCCCGCCCGCTTGTATCTGGGATCTTACGCTTTCGGTCGCGGCGCCACAGCTTGTGACCCTCGGTGAGAGTAGGAATGTAGATCAACCGGTAAATCACCTTTTGGCTCAGCTCCTTCTTCACCAAGACAGACCGATATAAAATCCGCATCACAGCATAGGCTGCACCGATCCCTTTGTCGATCTCTTGCTCCATCCCCCGCTCCATCCTGCCCTCCCTCATGAACAAGACCCCAAGATGCTTACACTCCTCCACTTAGAGTGAGATCTCATCCCCAACCTTGAGATTGTGTCTGTAAAGGTTATGGACAGAATCGGTGACAAAGGGAAGCCTTGGTGGAGTCCAACCTTCACTGGAATCGAATCCGACTTTCTGCTTGCACTGCGAACCAAACTCTGACATCAGTGGTATTGGGACCGAACAGCCCAGGGGGTTCGGTAACCCATACTCCCAAACCACCTCCCCCTCCAGAATTCCCCAAGGGACACAGTCGAACACCGTCTCCAAGTCCACAAAGCACTTAAAGACTGGTTGAGTGAACTGCCATGCACCCTCGAGGACCCTGCGAAGGGTGTCGAGCTGGTCCACTCTTCCATGGCCGGGACGAAAACCACACTGTTCTTCCTGAATCTGAGACTGGACTTCCCGATAGTCCCTTCTGTCCAGCACCCCTGAATAGACCTTACCAGGGAGGCTGAAGAGTGTGATCCCTCTTTAGTCGGAACACACCCTCTGGTCCCCCTTCTGAAAAAGAGGGACCCCCCCGGTCTGCCAATCCAGGGGGACTGTCCCCGATGACCATGGAATGTTGCAGTGGCGTGTCCACCATGACAGGCCTACAACATCCACAGCTTTGAGGAATTATGGGCGGATCTCATCCACCCCCTGTGGCTTTGCCACCAAGGACTTTTTCTAACCACCTCAGTAACTTCAACTCCAGACTGTGCTTCTTCTAAGGAAGGTGTGTTGGTGAAGTTGAGGTGGTGTTCAAAGTATTTTGCCCACCGATTCACAATGTCTCAAGTCGAGGTCAGCAGTGTGCCATCCCCACCATACAATGTTAATGGTGCAACTGCTTCCCCCTCTTGAGACGTCAGATGGTGGACAAAAAATTCATCTAAGCCGACTGGAAGTTGGCCTCCAATGTCTCAAATCAAGTCTAATCACATTTATTTATATAGCCCTTAATCACAAACATTTTCAAACATTTTCAAAGGATTCACATGCCCAGAGTTGACAAGCATGCACCACCCCCTGACCTTAACCTGCACGGAAAAACTTTAAAAAAAAAATAAAAAAAAAACATCTGGGGAAAAATGTGAAACCTTGAGAAGTGACTGCAGGACATTTCGTAGTATAAGTGAACCGTAGTGTGGTGGTACCACCCAGTGACAACTGTGAGACAATGTGCAAAGTACCAAGCAGAGCTAAAGTGATCAGTGGTAGAATAAAATACTATAATAGTTGTACAGTTGATGCAGAAAATCATTGAACCATTTAAAGTGACCATTAGCAGTATTTGTAGTACAACAAGTGTGCAATTGTGCAGATGTCCTTGAGTACTGTAAAGTGTCTGGTGCGGTGGAGTATAGATCAGTGACATAGCAGCGCCTTTGAGTGGTCGACCCAGCTCTTTTCCAGCTCAGTCAGTGCAAATCATGTCCATAATGAGCGGAGCGGAATCTGGACAGCAGCATCCAATTGGGTCATCATCACCTAGCTCCCTGTCAAGATCAGGGTTAAGGGGGAAGGATGAACAGAGGAAATGGCAATACAAACAGGCAAAATGCAAGAGTGTATGATTGAGTTTTAAGTTGGGTTTTCAATATTTCAACTGAGGTAGATGCTCTAATTTGCATGGGTAGGCTATAGAAAATGCTCTAGAACCCACGGACCTCTTTTTGGCTCTTGTAAGGACAGAGTTAGGGGCAGAACATAGAGTGTCACCAAGTCAGTAAGTTAGGAGGGTGCTAAACCGTGTACTATTTAATAAGTACGTAGCAAAACCTTGAAAATAGCATTTCAAATGGACCAGAAGCCAATGCAAGTTGGCTAGTATTGGTCATGTGATTGAATTTACTCAGCCTTGAAGGAGTTTAGCTGCAGCATTTTCTACAAGTGCGTCACCAGGAAGTAAAATGGGACATGCCCAAGAGATATTGTGAAGGTGAATAAAAACCACAGTTGTAGTTATGTTCTTTATGTGCATTTGAAAAGAGAGCGTTGATTCAAATATAACACCAAGATTATTTTGCTGAATCACTTTGAGTAATAATTCCTTCATCAAGGCAGAGAGTAGTGTAGCAAAAATTAAGTCATCCATTGTTTAATCTCAGCAAGGCACACCTCGAGATTACAGCAAACTGTCTTGCTGAACTCCCCCCATTCCAGAGTTGTAGCCTCAGCGGCCGCCAAAGCTGCGCTGCGCTTCGTGAGCCGGTACCCTTGAGCTACCCGTGGGGTCCCACAGGCCTAAAAGGAGGTGATAGGACTCCATCTTCAGCCAGCACTTACTGGTGGTGTCCACCAGTGAGTTTGGGGGTTGCCACAATACAGTCACCAACTAACTACCTTATGGCCAAAACCCAGACAATAGAGGCGTGGAACATGGTCCACTCTCACTCAATGTTCCCCACATCCCCTGAGACATGGTAAAAGTCCTGCTGGAGGTGGGAGTTGAAACTCCATCTGACAGGGGATTCTGCCAGATGCTCCCAGCAAAACCCTCACAATACGGTTGGGTCTGCCAGGTCGGACCGTCATCTTCCTCACTATCAGAGCCAACTCACCACCAGGTGGTATCAGTTGACAGCTTTGACCCTCTCCTCACTTTAGTGTCCAAAACATGAGGCCGCAAACTCAATGTTACAACCACAAAATAAATAATCGAACTGCGGCCAATGGTGTCTGGTGCCAAGTCCACATATGGACACCCTTATGTTTGAAGATGGTGTTTGTTATGGACAATCGGTGACGAGCATAGCAGTCTAATAACAAAACACCACTCGAGTTCTGATCGGGGGTCCGTTCCTCCCAGTCACACCCTTCCAGGTCCCACTGTCATTGCCTACATGAGCATTGAACTCTGACAGCAGAATGACGGAGTCCCCAGCGGTAATGTTCTCCAGCACACCCTCCAAGGACTCCAAAAAGGGTGGGTACTCTAGGCTGTTGTTTATTGCATAGACACAGTCAGGACCTGTGCCCTCACCCTAAGGCAGAGGGATACAGTGAGCTCTTTCCTGCAAGAGAGGTGACATTCCATGTCCCGAGAGCTAGCTTCTGTAGCCAAGGATTGGACCACCAATTCCCCGCCTTTGGCCACCCGACAGTTCACAAAGCACCCGACCCTTTTCTCCCCTCCCATGGGTGATGAGCCCATGGAAAGGGGGACTCACATTGCCTCTTCGAGCTAAGCTTGGTCGGGCCCCATGAGTGAGGGCACTCGCCAGGGCACACCTCCAGGCCTGGCTCCAGAGAGGGGTTCCGGTAACCGACGTCTGGGCAAGGGAAACGCTGTCCAATTTTGTCTTTCACCTATAGGGACTTGTGCTTTGTCAATGTTTGCAAGACTTAAGATTTCAGCCATTTTCTGATGCTCGCAAGTTCAAATTTCTATTTTCAGTTCGTTACAACCTCATAAATACAGTTAAACCTCGGTTTTCGTCCATAATCCGTTGCAGAAGGCTGCTCGAAAACCGAAATTGTTCGAAAACCGAAACCACGCTCTTTTGAAAATAAATATGTTTATTGACCACGTCTGCTCACAATGGAAAGCAACACGAGGAAGCGTCACTTCCTCGTCTACCCGAGGAAGCGTCACTTCCTTGTGTAAGGAAGGCGAGAGGAGATGGTGCATTCAAGTGGGCTCTGTTTGTTCGAGAACCGAAATTTGTTCGTCACCCAAGGCATAAAAAATTTTTGGTTGAAAACCGAATTGGTCGAGAACCGAGACGTTCGAACACCGAGGTTTGACTGTATCTTGAATCTCCAATTCCCAGTAATAATTCAAAAGGGTGCATTTTAAGCGAAATGACAGTTTTATTTGAAAAACACATGGTTCAGAGGTTTGCGTCGAAACATTCCAATTATTCTCCAACCGTAGAAACATGATTCACTTCCTTATCTGGACCACTTTGTACTGTGTGCTGGAGAATGATGCATTTCAAATTAGATATGCAGTATTTGATTTGATTCTCAGACAATCTACAAATTAATATTCTGCTTGAAATGTGTAAATACAGTAAATATTCTCTGGTACGGACTCGTGTTTGCGCTGTCCAATTTGTCCTGATAACAGATATTCCTCATTTGGGAAATGAACATGGTACATGTCCTTTATGAACCTGCAAGTATGTTGACAAAATGCACGTATAACAACACAATCAATAAAATGCAAAAATATATTGTCCAAAAACTGTTTATATAACAAAAACTGCAATACAGGTGTATCCAAAAAAATCACACCAGTACAATACGTACAGTATTTTAATGTTAATTTTTTTTCTGTCTTTGGAAAAAATTTGTCTATTTTGGATTGTGTTGTTGGATGCATTCTTTGGTTTATGTTTGCCTGCGTGTCATACAGTTTTCTTGCTAGTTGCAAGTAACTGTCCCATTGATCACCGATGTCTGGTGATTCTTGTGCATACTGAAGGATTTTTGTTGGCATTTGCATTGACTCCTTGCTGGATGGTGGCTTGTCATCAGGAGTTGAATCGATGCCTTGTTTTTTAAAGTTTCGTAGATTTGCGTCCTTCTGACTCCAAGTGTCTGCCGGATGCTTTTTACTTTGTGTCCAGTCTCGCTCAAACGGATGCATTTCACTCGCTCCGCTAGAGTCATTAAAGTTCTTCTACGTTTCGATGCCACGATCGACAATTACAGTAAAACGCACGCCAATAAAAAGTCACTTACACGTCGTCGTTTCGAATCTGATCGAATATGATCGAAAAACGCGAAGTGAAAATGTGTCTCCCGTCGTCTTTCCGTCGCATCGGGTGGGCGTTTCGTGTATTTAAGCTCCCGCGGCTTTACGCCTCCATCCGGGTTACGGCTAGTGGAATTTCCGCTTACGTAAGTTCCGGTAACATGTAATATCGTAGTCAAAATGTTAATGCATGGGGTTTTTATTACGTGTGAAGGATATTCCTTTTCATAGAATTCCGGGGATGGGAACATTTACTGTAGTGTTAGGTTCATGGAAATTCTAGGACTGTTGATCACATAATGAATGAATGAATGAATGAACGAATACTTTATTGTCATTGCACACTTGTTACGAGATTTTGCAGGAGCCCCCCCCCCCCCCCCCCAGTGTATCGTGAATATAAAAAATAGTATATAAATAAAAATAAAAATACATTGCCCTCCCCTAGACCTACACACAATCACATACACATGTTCAAAAGTTGAGATTCAACGTTAAAAAATGGATTTTAAAAAATTGTGACTGTACACTGTTCAAGGAAGGGTTAGAGTAGATTGTTCTAGCAAAATATATTAATTTGTATGTATCAGGCATTGACATGAGGATATGTAAAATATTCGGCACTAATTAAAATACAGTCAAAGTTGTCTTACAAAATTGTATGAATCATGAGGTATATAATAAAATTGCACTCCTATAGGCCTACACATTCACATGCACACAATTTGAGAATTTAGATTCAACAGCCTGACTGCCCAGGGATAGAAAGTGTTTCTGTGTCTGTTGGTTGGCTTCTCATGACTTTATATCTCCTGCCCGAGGGCAGGAGGTTGAAGAGGCACCTGCCAGGGTGGGATGGATCAGTCAGTATTTTCTTTGCCCTTTGCAACCCCCTTGAGTTCGCGATGTCATCCAGGGATGGCAGGGGGCGGCCGATGATTTTTTGTGCCGCCTTTATGACTCCTTGCAGAGCATTCCTGTCCTTGGCCGTGCAGCCGGCATACCACGCTGTGATGCCGTACGACAATACGCTCTCCACTGTTGAGCGGTAGAATGTGTGTAGCAGGTGTGCCCCCGTCTGGCATTTGTTCAGCAATCTTAGGAAGTGCAGCCTCTGTTGTGCTTTCCCGACCAAAGCATCCGTGTACTACAACGAAGTATAATCCAACAGCGACCTCTACTGCTTCGTTCGGAAGCGGCTACAGCAACTACCACACTGGTTTACATATTTTGGTCACAGCTGCAAGTTTACTGGACGCAACATACTCATAGCTGCTCTGCCATTGGCTTACCGAGCATCATCCTGGCCTCCGATTGGCCAAGAGGGACCTCACTGTCTATGTGTGTAGATGCTTTAGCTAGATCCGTGGAAGATAGCGTGGAATGCATCCGATTAGCTGCTCAGAGTAAATTGCTTATGGCTCGACGGACATTCAAATAAACGAACGTTTCCTCGAATGCTTTATCATGCTAAAACGCTTTCGCTAACTGGAGCGCTAATTAGCGATAAGGCGAGTTCCATCGCGCTAACTATGGCCACCGAGGACTACGAAACGCCCCGTGGCTGGCTTTAAAAGTTCATCAGCTGAGCAACGCTGTCTTGGGTGGCGATCGAGGGTAGGTTGAGTTAGAGACAGTGAGATAGTGGAAAGAAAAGCCACCGGGATACCAGGAAGTATCTGTTATTGTTAGATTCAGACGCAGCAGATTCAATGCAACGTTACGGATTTAACGTTGCATTGCTAAAATGGCTACAAAACGGACCTTTGGATGTCAAACAGCTAAGAAAAGAAGCGCTCTGACGCTGGAAGAAAGGGTAAAAGTGATCAAAATCAAAGACGGAGGAAGCAAAATAAGACATTATCCAAGAAATTGATATAAGTGAAAGTGAATGCTGATCGTAAATTTCGCAATTTCTTTCCCTTTTTTTCTTTCTACAGTGACTATATGAAGTGTTTAAATAAGTGTGTGCTCATACTTATGCACTATTGGAATAAAAATAAAGAGTACACTTATGATTGTGTGTGCGTGTACACATACGTTTGTGTGTGTGTGTGTACACATACGTTTGTGTGTGTGTGTGTGTGTTTTCATCTGAGGTCAAATTTGCTACAGTGAAAAAACCCCTGTTGTGAAAAAATTCTTGCTGCAAACATGATTTCGTTGTAGAGGAGTTTCACTGTAATAAAATATTGTACCATCTCTCCTAGGCGTCTGGAACTGGCAAGTCACCTGAAGCACTGGCACCTTAAAGTTATAGAGATAGTGAAGCGCGGGCAGCATCGCAAGTCCCTGGACAAGCTTTTCCAGGGCTTTAAACCTGCTGTGGAGTCATG
This sequence comes from Hippocampus abdominalis, assembly GCA_018466805.1. Lineage (NCBI taxonomy): Eukaryota > Metazoa > Chordata > Actinopteri > Syngnathiformes > Syngnathidae > Hippocampus > Hippocampus abdominalis. The sequence continues at coordinate 21,625,412 of CM031702.1, forward strand.
TTATTTCAACTGGCAAATGGCCTACCCTCTCGAAAGTATCACCTACTCTAGTGCTGAAAAGAAGACTGCCTCCTTCTGCTGGCCTAGGGGAAATCAGCAACAGAGAGCAGTAAGAGCCTCTGCGGGATCTATCGGGGAACCTCTTGTACCAGGAGGAGCAGATTGTAACGCAAGAGATAGTGGTCAGTTTCAGGAAGAGGTTGTAGTGAGGCCAAAGGAGACGACATTAACCAAAAAGAGGCCTTATTCAGTGAATGGAGGGGGAACTACGTTGGTTCGTCTGGGAGGGGGTGTCGCACTGTCTCTCGAAGATGGAGGAGGAAAATGTTTGTACAAAGGATCAGGTTCTACCTCTGGGGGTAAATTCAAACTCATGAAGGGCTTTGGGAAGGGGGGAATTTTTGGAGGATGTAAAAATATCAATGCCAAACAGAGAACCAGCAGTGAGGATAGCTCTCTGGAGCCAGACCTTGCTGAACTCAGCCTTGATGATGGGCATTGTCTGGCTTTGGGGGCTGAGGCAAGCAACACATTCGAATTTAATCCACCAGCACCGGAGGTGTTCCCTTCTCCCGGTCCACTGCGTCAGGACTCCTACAGTAACGCATGCAAGCAATAATAAGAACACAATATTAGATTGTGAACATATTAGCCTAGCTTCAGATGGCTGTCATGCGGTAAAGACTGTGCCTCTCACGATATCTTTCAAAGAGAGTGACATGGTGTTTGATGTCTCTCGTCCAATAGAGAATCAGCCAGAGCAGGACTTGGAACAGAACAAAGATGTAAACTCGGTTAACAGTGATGCGCTGTTAGACAGTTCAGGCAATAATTCATTTTCGACCAAGCCTCCTCAAGGTCTTGGGGAGGAAACATATGCTGGAACAGCAGCAGAAAATAGAGCACCCGCAGTGTGTGGAATAGCTCAAGAAGAAGCAGATGGACTCGTTATGTGTGAAGATGACTACCAGGTTTACTACCTGAGCCCTGCTTCAGAGGAGGGAGACGATCGACAGCTGGTTGACAGCCACCAAGACGAGCCAGACATCTTTGCAGGGATCAAACCATTAGAGCAAGAGGGACGCATGGAGGTAAGTTGAGCTGTATTATTTACAACAACAAAATGAATTTTCTTCATCTTAATTTTCTGACATCTGAACGTTTTACTTTAGATATACAGTATAGAAAAATACGGATGACAGTACATTCCATGGTTTGCTCTGAAAAGTTCTGAGGGAACCCTTCATCTGGTCCCTGTTTAATGCTGACAGTAACTACCAAAATATCTCATTTGGAATATTTAATGAATGCCATATATCCCAAGTAACGGCCATTGAGACTTATTCTGCTAATGCAAACAAGGTCAAATCCATTCAAAATGGTTCATATTCTTTATACTCTTTTATTTGCCCAACCACATGGAGTGGGAGTGGGTATTATGGGGGGTTGGGCTGAAGCAGACTTTCCCTAGTCCATGTGACTAGATGTGACTCTACGATCTTAACTGGTTCCAATTAGATATGTGTGACAAAGGTGTCATAGAGGGAAGAAGCTGAGCCAGGAGATAAGGTCACAGCAATACAATGGCCTAGCTCAAGTCGCCTATCTTTTTATTTATTTTTTTGTGCCAAAGAAGCAGAGTCTAACAATCAATTGTTTGAGTGACCTTAATTCACTGAACTAAAATTTGAGCTTTCAGCGGAAATGTTGAATGGATCCCATTGTTGAACTGGCCGAATCATTTCTGTGTTTATGTATGCAAAAATCGTTTAAATGCGTGTGATTTTCGACAAAGCGTTTTTCACAAAGGTTCCGCTGTCATGGGACCTCAAGTGCCACTAATTTAAGGGATTACTTGTGTGGTACAGTACATTCTGCAAAACTCTAATCATCCAACCATTATTGGAACCAATTTTTGCTGGAGGTGAGTACACCCTAAACTGGTTGCCAGCCAATCGCAGGGCACACAGACAAGCAATAACCATTCACATTCTCAATCACACGTCGGAATGATTTACAGTGGTAGGAAACTGGAGTACTCTGAAAACCTATGCAGGCATCGGAAGAACAGGCAAACTCCACACAGGAAGGCCGGGGCTGGAATTGAACCCATGACCTCTGCAATGTGAGGCGGACGTGCAAACCAGGCAGCCATCATGTCACAGAAAATACTAAGCAAAACAAAAAATATTTCATTAGTAATACTATTTACATTTATTTGTAATGAATGTGTTTGCATGTTCTCCCCGGGCCTACGTGGGTTTTCTCCGGGTGCTCCGGTTTCCTCCCACATTCCAATAACATGCATGGCAGGCCGATTGGACACTCCAAATTGTCCCTAGGTGTGAGTGTGAGCGTGCATGGTTGTTCGTCTCTGTGTGCCCTGCGATTGGCTGGCAACCGATTCAGGGTGTCCCCCGCCTACTGCCCGAAGACAGCTGGGATTAGGCTCCAGCACCCCCCGCGACCCTAGTGAGGATAAAGCGGTTCGGAAGATGAATGAATGAATGAATGAATATATATATATATATATATATATATATATATATATATATATATGTTCATTATATATGTATATATATATATGTATATATATATATTCATTATATATGTATATATATATATATTCATTATATATGTATATATATATGTATATATATGAGGCTGAAGAGGCTCTGCGGGACTGCTTCGGCTCAACCAGATGGGAGCTCTTCAACGAGGTTCATGGGGAGGACATTGATTCACTCACTGACGCCATCACGGACTACGTAAACTTTTGTGAGGGGAACACCATACCCACCAAGACTGTACGGTGTTTTTCCAACAACAAACCATGGATTACTGCCGACATAAAGGCCCTCCTGAAGGAGAAGACGAGGGCTTTTGTGTCAAGAAACAGAGAGGAGCTGAAGGCCATGCAGATTAGCTGAGGAGAAGGATCAGAGAGGGGAAGAAGGCCTACAGGAAGAAAATGGAGGACCAGCTACAGGCCAGTAATGTCACTGGTGTCTGGAGGGGCATGAAAACCATCTCAGGCCACAAAAGCCCACAGACATTGACTGAGAAGAACAAGGACTGGCAGATGAACTGAACCGTTTTTTCAACCGGTTCGACCAGACGTCTGTCCCTCGCCCCTACCCCCAGCAACCCCTGCAGCTGCACCCACTCTCGCTGTGGACTTCCCCTCCCCCCTCTCCTCTCATGACCAACTTCCAACAACCCAGTCTGTCTCCTGGTTCGTGCCTGTCCGTCACGACAGAGCATGTAAGGAACCTACTGAGGAAGATGAATGTGAGGAAGGCAGCAGGTCCGGACAAGATCAGTTCCCGGTTGCTCAGGACCTGCTCCGACCAGCTGTGTGACATTGTCCAGCACATGTTTAACCTGTGCCTGAAGCTGAGTTCCACAGCTGTGGAAAACTTTGTGCCTGGTGAGCTCATCTCTGGACCCGCTACAGATTGCCCACCAGCCCGGCATCGGTGTGGAGGACTCCATCATCTACCTCCTCCACTCAGCGCTGTTACACCAGGAGAATGCTGGGAGCACTGTGAGGATCATGTTCTTTGATTTCTCCAGTCCCTTCAACACCATCCAGCCCAACCTACTGGGGGACAAGCTGTGGCACGCCAGAGTGGACCTACACCTCACATCATGGATTACAGATTACCTCACAAACCCTCACATGTACCCTCACATACATATTAGTATGTGAGAGCACAAAACTGTGAGTCGGACAGGCTTCTCTGCAGCAGTGGGTCGCCGCAGGGGACTGTCCATGCTCCATTTCTTTTCACCCTCTACACCTCGGACTTCAGATACATCACTCCAACCTGCCACCTTCAGAAGTTCTCTGACGACTCTGCGAGTTGGTTGTGGATTTCTGCATCAAACAGTCATCACCTGCACTGATGAACATCCAAGGTACGGACATAGAGAGGGTGACCTCCTACAAGTACCGGGGTGTTCTTCTCAACAATAAATTTGACTGGTCTACCAACACAGACGCCCTGATCAGGAAACTGAGGTATTTTGGGGTTCAGGGGTCACTCTTTAAGACCTTCTATGACTCAGTGGTGGCTTTGGCCATCCATTATGGCATAGTCTGCAGGCCAGGCAGCATCTAAGCCCGGGACAGAGAGAGACTGGACTGACCGGTCAGGAGGGCCCAGTTCTGTCCTGGGCTGCTTCCTGGACACTCTGGAGAAGGTGGGCAACAGGAGGATGCTAGCAAAGCTAACTTTATGCAGCCAGCAGTCTCGCTGAGCCTCTTCAGCCTCCGTGGACCATCTTCTGACCATGCGAGTCACAGCTGGCTGCCTGTGTACAAGGGGTCTGTACACAGGCTGGAGATGCACAATGTTGTGGTCCGCTCTTCCAAGAGGGGGGCAGGGGCTGTGGTGTATATGCCTCCTCGGTGTTGGGATAAAACAAGTCTACAATTTTATTGTCTCTTGTTGGTAGGGAGGATGACAGACAGACGTGGTTAAAGTCCCCAGAGATAATCAGCATGGCGTTGGGGCTCTGTGTTTGTAGCCCTTTCACTACAGTCATCAGGGCATCACACGCTGCATTGCCATTTGCCGACGGGGGAACATACACCGTCACAGCTGTGACGTGCGAAAATTCCCTTGGGAGGGAGTGCGGCCTGAGGCTAATGGCTAGCAGCTCAATGTCCCAGCTGAAGAGTTGCTCCCTGATGGTGATGTGCCCGAGATTACACCATCTATCGTTCACAAATACAGCCAATCCCGCTCCTTTTCTCTTACCACTCCCTGCCTGTCCGCTCCTACGAGTTGGAGGACTTCCAAGGATGCTAGGAAAGCATCCTTGTGTGTCCGGAGTAACTGCTGTTAGCCATGACTCCATGAATAGAAGCAGGGTAGCCTTGCGGTACTCCCTCTGATGCCGGGTCAGCGTCATCTTGTTCAGGAACGATCTTACATTCCCCGTGATGATGGACGGGAGGACATGTCTATATCTTCTCCTCCTTCTGCAGCGCTCCTTCCCGGCCCGACAACCCCGTTTCCTCTTCTTCAACTCGTGGGGAACGTCTGGTTTGTCGCCGGCCAGTAGCCTGCTGTTAGCCCACCAAGCTAACAGCTGGTCCCTACTGTAAATAATGGGGTCATGTGTGCGAGCGAGATTTCAGGAAACAGTAAACTGACAAAAATTAAAAGAAAATAATGGCGATGAGCAGAAATGAAGATGGCCATCTCCCCCCCTGTAGATTTGGGGTACAAAAACACACAAAACAAAATCAGAAGAAGAAATAAATTAAATAAAAGGACAAATGAAACTCAAACAGGGATATGCACTGCTGTAGAGGCAGCCACTCTCGTGGCACCATCTTGAAAAAAAAAATTATGTGAGAGGCTTTAATGAATCCCATTTCTGAGTTAAAAGTTTGATCACGATCGTAGTTACTTTGTGCTATGATGTAGAATTTAAAAATAGTTGCCCAATTAAATCAAACTTATTTGTACAGAAATTCTCCCATATGTTGTAAAATTGGAACACATTTTTCTTTTCCTAATTAATTTGTTATACACAATGTCTATTACCCTTACTTAAGACATTCTGTATTTTCCTCCAGTCAATCATGTAATTTGGTATCTAAATCAAATTGTAAATGGTAACAGACATTGATCTATACCTTGATCTATACCTTCCGCAAGCAATTTCTTTACAGAAATTCCGTTAGAAGATGAGTCTTGACATTTTCAATAGAAAAATAACACAATGGCAACAGAGGTCTGAGAAGATACTCTCTGAGACGTGTGTACGCTGTAGACTGACCTACAAAATGTCACTTACTCACGAGATCACGTAAACCTGTGACATCAATGAATCCCATCTATACCGAGAAATACAAAACATGGAACAGAATATCTATTGTTTTCTTTGAGCTGGAAATTTTTGATGACAAATACAGTCAAACCTCGGTTTTCGGACGTCTCGGTTCTCGTACAATTCGGTTTTCGAACTAAAATTTCGAGTTTTTTATGCCTCGGATGACGAACAAATTTCGGTTCTCGGACTAACTGAGCGCACCTGAATGCGTCACTTCACTCCTCTCGGCTTCTACCTCGTCTAGCAACGCTACCTCGTGTAGCTTCGCGAGGTAGCGAAGCCGAGAGGAGGTAGCAGAGCCGAGAGGAGTGAAGTGACACTCCCTCATGTCGCGGCGCTCCCTTGTGTCTCGTCGCGACACAGGAAGCAACCATTGTGAGCAGATGTTTTTGTATTGTTCAATAAAAAAAAAAGCAGACGTGTTTGGTGAGACGCTTCTGTTAGGACTAGTGAAATCCCCCTCTTTTCATAATGGTTTGCCCTGGCAGCACGGGGGAGGGGGTGGGGGCATGCGTTTGTTTGCATTTTTCAATGCAGCCGCACATAATTAACACTCTGGTGTCCGGTGTCTCATTATTATGCAATAATCGTACAGAAACCGCTTGTGAGCAGACGAGTTTGTATTGTTCGATTCAGAATGTTTTTTTTAAAAAAGCAGACGTGTTTGGTGAGAACTACGTTATATTGGACTGTTATTTTTGCATCGTGTATCAGCCCCTAATCATGGCACCAAAGAAAGCAAGTGGAAGTGGTGAACCTGGTGAAGAAAAGAGGAAAATAGTGTGCAAAACTATAGAATTTAAGAAAGATTTAATCGCAAAATATGAGTCAGGTGTGCGTGTGTCTGTGTTCGGGATGCCAAAATGCCCCGCCTACTGCCTGCTGACAGCTGGGAGAGGCGCAAGCCCCGCGACAGATAGAGAGAGAGAGAGAGATGTTCCTTCAATTTTTATGTTACTATGTCAATGTTAAAATTGGTCATCTCCCATTACATTTGTACAGTTTATGGTGTGAAATTGTAAAAAAAAGTGGTTTAAAAAAGTTGTTTTCTTGACTTGGACCGGATTAAAACATTTTACATTGATTTCAATGGGAAACATGGTTTCGCTTTCCGAACAATTCGGTTTCCGAACAGTCTTCTGGAACGGATTAAGTACGAAAACCGAGGTTTGACTGTATAGCTTTTCTTTTCTTTTGGAACTTTGTGATTTCCTACTGTTTAGCCCAGTGGTTCTTAACTTTGTTAGAGGTACCGAACCCAACCAGGTCATATGCACATTCATCGAACCTTTCATTAATGAAAAATAAAAATCTTGTTTCAAGAAGTGTTCCTTCAGTTTTGCTGATGCGATTTTAGAGTTGCTCAACTTTGTGCTTGCAGATAGGATGATTTCCATCCCGTTCCTTAATGCATGTGAATTCTTTTTTTTGCTCGACATAGCATGCATGAAAACATTTTTTTTTTTAAATTAAACGATGTACTATCACGACAGTCACACGTTGACTCCTAAGCGAACTACATTTCCCGCAGCACTGATTGAAAAAGCAATGTAACATGATCATCTACAGCCAGTGATGGCCAAGCGGGTGTTCCATAATTAATTGACATGTTCACTTCCGGGTCACTTCCGAGTTGAGTGAACGCTGGCGCGTCTGGCTGCCGCTGCTCACCCGCAATTATTCTTTTTTAGCCTTTTTTTTACGGTTTACTGTCGTTTTTATGGTTTGCGCTCGTCATGGGAGAAACCCTACACTCCTGTTGCAATTCGTAGTGGTCGTCGCACGGTTGGCCTCGGTCGCGCTGTCGCGGCGTACTGCCTGTTCGGCTGTCGGACAGGGCCCCGTGCCTTCTCCACCCCTTTGCACCCTGTGGTGGGGGTCGACGGGGCCTGTGTCTGGGCTATGCTGTGACCACCCTGTCGCTCCTCCCTCTGCCTGTGGGGGGGACTGCTGCGGTGCTCGGGGGCGGGGCTTCTTGGGCTCCGCTTCCGGTGGTCGGGCTCCCCGCCTGCGCTGCACTGCTTCCCGGGCGTGCTCCTCGCGACACGATGTTGCCGCCGTCAACTATTTAAAATCGCTATTTAAATCGCATATTCATTTAAAATTAATTTCTCCTTTTATTATTTATAATTTTATCTGTGGTTTTATTGTTCTTGTTTTGATTGTAAAGTGTCCTTGAGTGTTTTGAAAGGCTCTTATAAATTAAATGTATTTTTATTATTATTATTATTGAGTCGGGTGTGTCTTAACTTGCATGGCAGAGGCTCCGTCGAACCCCTGAGACCAATTCACCGAACCCCTGGTGTTCAATCGAACCCAGGTTAAGAACCACTTGTTTATCCCATTCACTTTCATTTTCTGCTGGGGACATCACATTATCTTAATTCATGACCGACTATATCTGACATCACCACATACAGTGATATGTTGGAAATATCCATCCATTTTCTAATCCGCTTATCCGGTTGCAGGTGTGCTGCAGCCTATACCATTTGTCTTTGTGCTAGTTGCCAGCCAATCGCAAGGCACACATAGACGAAGAACCATTCGTGCTCACAATCACATCCAGGGACAATTTGGAGTGTTCCATTAGCCAGCCATGCATGTTTATGGAATGTAGGAGGAAAACGGAGTACCCGACGAAAGCAGTGCAGGCATGGGCAGAACATACAAACTCCATACAGGAAGGCTGGAGCTGGAATCGAACCCTGCACCTCTGCACTTATTATGAACTAAGTTGGTCATTTAATGTAAGATTAATAGAGTAACCATATAACCTCACACATCATTCACTCATAATTACAGACCTGAGAATTTCAGAAATGAACAGAAACTTTTTTTTCGGTTCCGTTAGATTACCCACTGGGAAACCACTGTAAATAATTTTGGGTTCTGTAAACATTCATGATGGGACCCATTTTTCTGTTTTGACTGATATTCATAATCCCCTCGTCTAAGACAGACAGCTATGGATAATTTCAAAGCGAAGAAAATGGATAACACGACGAAGAACAAATTTACTGAAACCATAGCTAAATGTACGGCTACTGCATGCAAGCCTGTAAACATTGTCCACAGCTAGACTCAATCTGAAATCATTTGCATTGCATCTAACGACTCCAATGCAGATTGCCAGCGAGAGCCTCCATTACAAGCTTGTTTGGAACTATTTTGTGTGGAAGGTTACCGTGTTCCGTGTCCATATAAATAAAGGGGGTGGAGCTTCTCTGTGTTCGTCTGACAGTGACGGCGCGCTGAGTCACGTCAAGAGTTCAGTGGTGCAGCGGTAGCAACCACACTGAAAATAAAACGTCTCCAGTGTTGTGCCTCAAACCAAGTGTCGTCATCCGAAATGATGTCTACACAAAATCCTAGAGAGACTTCCGCGCAAGAAGGACCAACAGAATCAACATAGCCTGACTGCTGTGTTCAAAGCAAACTTGAGAAAAATGAAGTATGCAACCATGGCTTAAATCCACTATAGGCTGAGTACTAGTTTACCTTAGATGTGCACTTTATAATTTTATATTGCTCTGTTTTGATTCCCTAAAAAGAGCTGTTAAAGGAGCTGTTGTGTGACAAAATATTTTTTTCACTGTTGTTGATGGACAGTAATATTGTGTGAGAGATTATGTGTGAATAACTGCTCCAAGTGAAAAATGTAAAATTGAAAATCGAAATTGTTAAGTAAATATTTTCATTTTGCACATCGAAAACTGATCCATGATTCCATGTTGATGAGAGCATTAAAACGGGAAAAAATAGGACAACAAATATAAAAGGAAATTTAGAAACGTAAAGTGTGCTGTGATTTTTATGGGAAATGATTTTTGGGTACCGTACCAATGAACCCACGGAAATGACACACTACTGGAAACGATTGTTGGTCCTCAGGCCTGTAATTATTGCATTTCACTTTATTTGGCAAACGTGTAGAGGTTGCAGTTGTCTCATTGTGGGATTGTCCTTCCCACAATGGTTGAATCAACATAGAATTTAAAAAGTTGGATGGAAGCATGGATTTTCAGCATGTGGAGGTCTTGTGTGACGGTTGTGTGGCTGTCGGGGTCTTTGCTAGACGATGCTCAAGAACAGATAATTTATGCGTATGCTCAGATGAGGGATTAATTCTCAAGGGTTTATGTCTGTTACCAACCAAAGATAAATAGCAGTTAACAGCATATGCAAATTTATATTATTTGTATCGCGCTTACTCAGGAAAGAGTCTCAAACGACTTCATAGTTGGCGTGTGTAGAGGGCAGGGCCATACTGGTCGATGTAAATGTATTGGTTGCACATTGATTGGCTGATCAATAATACATCAGTCCATCCATCCATCTTCTACCGCTTATCCGGGGCCGGGTCGCGGGGGCAGCAGCTTTAGCAGGGAAGCCCAGACTTCCCTCTCCCTAGCTACTTCTTCCAGCTCTCCCCAGGGGATCCTGAGGGTTAGGGTCAGCTGGGTGACATGGTCTCTCCAGCATGTCCTGGGTCGTCCTCAGGGTCTCCTCCCGGTGGGACATGCCCGGAACACCTCACCAGGGAGGCGTTCAGGAGGCATCTGAATCAGATGCCCAAGCCACCTCATCTGGCTCCTCTCGATGTGGAGGAGAAGCGGTTCGACTCTGAGCCCCTCCCGGATGACCGAGCTTCTCACCTTATCTCTAAGGGAGAGCCCGGACACCCTGCGGAGAAAACTCCTTTCAGCCGCTTGTATCCGGGATCTCGTTCTTTCGTTCACGACCCATAGCTCGTGACCATAGATGAGGGTTGGAACGTAGATCGACTGGTAAATTGAGAGCTTCGCCCTTTGGCTCACCTCCTTCTTTACCACGACAGACTGATACAACGTCCGCATCACAGCGGACGCTGCACCGATCCGCATGTCAATCTCTCGCTCCCTCCTGCCCTCACTCGTGAACAAGACCCCAAGATACTTAAACTCCTCCACTTGGGGCAAGATCTCCTCCCCGGCCCGGCGTGGGCACTCCACCCTTTTCTGACTGAGGACCATTGTTCCAGATTGGGAGGTGCTGATTTTCATCCCAACCGCTTCACACTCGGCTGTGAAACGCTCCAGTGAGAGTTGGACAGCCCTGCTTGAAGGAGCCAACACAGATGCAATACTGAGGCCACCAAAACGGACCCCCTCAACGCTTCGGCTGCGCCTTGAAATTCTGTCCATAAAGTTTATGAACAGAATTGGCAACAAAGGGCAGCCTTGGCAGAGTCCTACCCTCACTGGCAACAATTCAAACTCTGACATCGGTGGTATAGTGACCAAACAGCCCATATCAGGGGGTTCGGTACCCCATACCAACGAAGCACCCCCCACAGAACTCCCCGAGGGACACGGTCAAACGCCTTCTCCAAGTCCACAAAACACATGTAGACCGGTTGGGCGAATTCCCACATACCCTCGAGGACCCTGCTAAGGGTGTAGAACTGGTCCACTGTTCCACGGCCGGGACGAAAACCACACTGATCCTCCTCAATCTGAGGCTCGACTTCCCGACGGACCCTCCTCTCCAGCACCCCTGAATTGACCTTACCAGGGAGGCTGAGGAGTGTGATCCCTCCGTAGTTGGAACATACCCCCTGCCAATCCAGAGGCACTCTACCCGCTGACCATGCGATGTTGCAGAGGCGTGTCAACCAGGACAGCCCCACAACATCTAGAGCCTTGAGGAACTCCGGGCAGATCCCATCCACCCCTGGGGCCTTGCCACCGAGGAGCTTTTTAACCACATCGGTGACTTCGACCACAGAGATAGGAGAGCCCACCTCAGAGTTCCCAGACTCTGCTTCCTCCAGGGAAGGTGTGCTGGTGGAGTTGAGGAGGTCTTCGAAGTACTCCGCCCACCGGCTCACAACGTCCCGAGTCGAGGTCAACAGCGCCCCATCCCCCACTGTACACAGTGTTAGCGGAGCACTGTTTCCCCCTCCTGAGACGTCGGATGGTGGACCAGAATTTCCTCGAAGCCGTCAGGAAGTCGGCTTACTTGGCCTCACGAACTCTTCCCACGCCCGAGTTTTTGCCTCGGCGACCACCGAAGCTGCATTCCGCTTGGCCAGTCGATACCTGTCAGCTGCCTCTGGGGTCTTACAGGCCATAAAGGCCTGATAGGACTCCTTCTTCAGCTTGACGGCATCCCTTACTGCTGGTTTCCACCAGCGAGTACGGGCGTTGCCGCCACAACAGGCACCAACCACCTTACGGCCACAACTCAGATTGGCCGCCTCAACAATAGAGGCACGGAACATGGTCCACTCGGATCACCCCCTGGTGGTGATCAGTTGACGGCTCCGCCCCTCTCTTCATCCAAGTGCCCAAAATATGCGGCCGCAAATCCGATGATACAACCACAAAGTCAATCATCGAACTGCGGCCAAGGGTGTCCTGGTGCCAAGTGCACATTTGGACACCCTTATGTTTGAACAAGGTGTTCGTTATGGACAATCCGTGATGAGCACAGAAGTCCAATAACGAAACACCACTCGAGTTCTGATCGGGGGGGGCCGTTCCTCCCAATCACGCCCCTCCAGGTCTCACTGTCGTTGCCCACGTGAGCATTGAAGTCCCCCAGCAGAACTCTCCAGCACACCCTCCAAGGACGCTGAACTGCTGTTGGGTGCGTACACACCAACAACAGTCAGGACCCATCCCCCCCACTCGAAGGCGGAGGGAGGCAACCCTCTCGTCTACCGGTGTAAACCCCAATGTACAGGCAATGAGTATGCCCACACCTGCTCTGCGCCTCTCACCGTGGGCAACTCCAGATTGGAAGAGAGTCCAACCCCTCTGGAGGGAACTGGTACCAGAACCCAGGCTGTGTGTGGAGCTAAGTCCGACTATATCCAGTCGGAACTTTTCTACCTCGCACACCAGCTCGGGCTCCTTCCCTGCAAGAGAGAGGTGACATTCCATGTCCCTAGAGCTAGCTTCTGCAGCCGAGGATCGGACCGCCAAGGTCCCCGCCTTTGGCTGCCGCCCAGCTCACACTGCACCCGACCCCTTTGGCCCCTCCCAGGCGCTCGCCAACGAGCCCCACCCCCAGGCCTGGCTCCAGGGGGGGGGCCCGGTGACCCACGCAAGGGAAACTGGGTTCCATTTATTTTGTTCATCATAAGGGTTTTATGAGTCGTGCTTTGTCTGGTCCCTTGTTAAATGGGCATCCTGCTGGGATAGTGAGGCATTATACTTACTTTGAGGAAGATCCATCGACCCCGCCCCGAATATCAAAATTCTTAGGGTTAGCAGATTCCATCTTGAGTTGTAAAATTGTGTACTTACGCGTATTATTATGACAGGGTTGATCCCCAAGTTGGGCAGTCATCGTAAAAATAAAAATGCCACTGGTTAGACATGTCCATCACTGATTAATCCGAATGAAAATCTGGTGATGTTCAAAAATTGTTCACAACCGCCCCCTACTAACCCCACCCCCATTGACCCCACTTGCCCGAAAAAAAGAGTTAAGTGAAAACTCTAAATCCACACGCATTGAGAAGGGATTCCAGGTGAGGGTCTAAACATGTGTGAAAACTCACTAAACCTGTAACACATTTCAGGCCTGGCAAAAAAAATGTAATATCCATGAAAGAGGTTTATTGTACCAAATTCCAATTCCAATGTGCCAATACCCCAACGTCCCAGTATCCGAATGTGCCAATACTCAAATATGCCCGAGGCTGGGAACAGAATACTAATAATAACAGTATTTCCATTCATTTCAATCATGAAATTTGGTTTGAGACATAAGTGATTTGAATTACAGCGTGGCCACGGAACAAATTAAACTTGTATTTTATGGTAACACAGGGCATGGTATTCTTTGAATAATATGACCCCAAATGCTGTTGTTTGAATAGGTGCTGTTTGCATGTGCTGAGGCTCTACATGCTCATGGATACAATAATGAAGCATGCCAACTGGCTGTGGATTTAGCAAAGGAACTTCTGGCGAACCCTCCTGACCTTAAAGTGGAACAGCCACAGACGAAGGTAAGTTCAGTAAATTTCACTTCAACTTCAAAAAGTTTCATTTTGTCATTCTATTGGTTCATCTCAGCTATGCTGTCTTGCAAAAAATACTGGCCTCAGTACATTTTCATGTCCTTTCCTGACTGAATTTAGTACATCTGACCAGAATAATTTGTTTTTTAATTAGATGTATTCCATTGTTTCTTTCGTTTTCTTTATTTAACACTAAGAGTTTATTTTTCTGTTATTTGTTTAGTAGAGAAAGCTGTTTCGAATATAAATATTGAGTGTACTTGTGTGCATGCATCCCGTAGACAGTGACTTGAGTGTGGGATGAGAGTGCCAGAATCCTGACTGTAGTCTGGTCAAATACAATGTGCACTCTGAGACAAGACCCTTTATGCTTCTCAGTGTTGCTTAGTACAGTCAAACCTCGGTTTTTGTACTTAATCCGTTCCAGAAAACTGTTCGAAAACTGAATTGTTCGGAAACCGAAACCATGTTTACCATTGGAATCAATGTAAAAAAAATTAATCCGTTCCAAGTCAAGAAAACAACTTTTTTAAACCACTTTTTTTTTTTTTTTACAATTTCACACCATAAACTGTACAAATGTAATAGGAGAGCAGGTAATATGTAAAATACGGTACAAACAAACTAATATATTTTATTTTCACCAATTTTAACATTAAGATAGTAACATAAAAATTGAAGGAACATCTCTCTCTCTCTCTATCTGTCGTGGGGCGTGCGCCTATCCGCGCTGTCATCAGTCAGTAGGCGGGGCATTTCGGCATCCCGAACTACTTCGCCAACACAGACACACGCACACCTGACTCATATTTCGCGATCAAGTCTTTCTTAAATTCTATAGTTTTGCACACTATTTTCCTCTTTTCTTCACCAGGTTTACCACTTCCACTTGCTTTCTTTGGTGCCATGATTAGGGGTTGATACACGATGCAAAAATAACAGTCCGATATTACGTAGTTCTTACCAAACATGTCTGCTTTAAAAAAAAAAAATCTTTATTGAACAATACAAACTACACGAGGAAGCTGTTTCTGTATGATTATTGCATAATAATTAGACACCGGACACCAGAGTGTTCATTGTGTGCCGCTGCATTGAAAACTGCCGACGGTAAACAAACGCACGCACGTCTGCCGTGCTGCTGGGGCAAAACATTCTGAAAAGAGGGGGGTTTCACTCACTCGCCCTAACAGAAGCGTCTCACCAAACACGTCTGCTTTTTTTTTTATTGAACAATACAAACTCGTCTGCTCACAATGGACTCTAAACGAGGAAGCGTTTCACCAAACACGTCTGCTTTTTAAAAAAAAATCTATTGAACAATACAAAAACTTCTGCTCACAATGGACGCTCCTATAGCGTCACTTCCTCGTGTAGCGTCGCTACATGAGGTAGCGACGCTACATGAGGTAGCGTCGCTACACGAGGAAGCAAAGCCAAGAGGAGCGAAGTGACGTATTCAAGTGCACTCAGTTAGTTCGAGAACCGAAATTTGTTCGTCGTCCGAGGTATACAAAACTTGAAATTTTTGTTCGAAAACCGAATTGTAGGAGAACCGAGACGTTCGAAAACCGAGGTTTGACTGTCTCTGTAATTTCCCGACACTTGATAAGGAAGACCTTGATTCGGCTGGATTCTACTCAGTACTCTTATTTTGACTGCGGAAATTGGTTGAGATTCAATTGGAATTGAAATGGATCGATGGATTCGTAATATAGTCCTGTAAATTGGTGAAGGTGTTAAACTGTGTTACTCGAAGAGTTGGCGAGCATTGGGTCCCCAACCCCCTGTTCTGTCCCTGTACGAATGGTGTCAGAGGTTCGTTCACGTTGTCAGTAGTCAGGCCGAATTTTTGAGGGTTTGACTTCACCAAAGCTGCCTTTTGTCTGTTCATAAACTTCATGGACAGAATTTCTAGGCATAGCCAAGTTGTAGAAGAGGACCGGTTTGATGGCCTCAGTATTGTATCTCCTTTATTTCAGATGATGTGTGCTACTGTTGGCTTCATCAATCTACATTAGCCAGCTCTTACTGGAGAAGTCCGCAGCTGAGTGTCAAGTGTTTTGGATGAAAATCAGCACCTCCTATCTGAGACCAGGGTTCTTTGTTGGAGAAGAGAGGCGTGCACTCTCCAGGTCGGGGATAAGATCCTGCCCCAAGTGGAGGAGTACAAGTATATTCGGGTCTTCCTCACTATTCAGGGAAGAATAGAAAGGGTGATTCGACAGGCCAATTGTTGCAGCGTCTGCAGTGATGCTGACATTCCGTTCGTTGTGGGGATGAACGAGCTCAGCTGAAAGGCCTAGCTCTCTATTTAGGCCTGAACATGCCCACAACATCCAGAGTCTTTCGGAATTCCGGGCAGATCTCATCCATTCCCCGGACTTTGCCACCAAGGAGCTTTTTAACCACCATGGTGACTTCAACCCAAGAGATAGGAGAGCCTACTACCTCAGAGTCTGCAGACTCTGCTTTCTAAATAGGCGGCATGTGGCAGGATAACCAGCGACGGAGCAGACGAGAGACCAACTAAAAATATAGTTTTCAATTTTTTCCAATTTTCAAAACATTAAAACCCGAGTATAACAAAACAGGCAAGAGTGCCAGATTATATATTGTCATATAATTTGCACAGCCCAAACCGGGTACTCTGGTTTCCACCCACATTCCAAAAACCTGCACGGCAGGCTGATTGAACACTCTAAATTGTCCCTAGGCATGAGTGTGAGCACTAATGATTGTATGTCTATGTGTGCCCTGTTATTGGCTGGCAACCAGTTCAGGGTGTCTTCCGCCTACTGCCCGAATATAGCTGGGATAGCCCCCAGCACGCCTGCGACCCTTCTGAAAATGGATGGATGAATACTTCACATCGGGAGGTCCCGTTCAAATCTTGTGATCTTACAGTCACATACCTGAATGTATTTTGTTGAGATTGTATGAGTTAGAGTAGACAACACAAAACAGCATATAATTGTGAAATATAACAATAATGATCCATAGTTTAAATAATATTTCTAGTCTATCTATATATCTGTTCATGTGCATTAATGTAATTATAATTATGTCTACTATAGGTGCGTGTACTCGTACATGTATCATTTCACATCTGCATATTTGCCTTTTTGTTTGTTTAGGCTAAGAAGAATAAAGTGTCGACTGGCCATCAGACACAGGTGGCCACCAACACATTGTCAAAAGCAGCCTTCCTCATCACTGTCCTCAGTGAACGACTGGAGCTCCATAATCTGGCCTTCAACACCGGCATGTTCTCCTTGGAACTCCAGAGACCACCAGCATCTACTAAAGCTTTAGAGGTTCGACGCTCAGCCATTTGATTAAATCACTTTTTATTGTCAAGTATGATGGTAAACTAAATGTGTTTTCAGCATATCAGTCAAAATAGCGTGTAGCAGAGATCTGTAGATTACATAAATTAGCATCTTCTGTTTTTATCTTCTGTTACAAGGTCCTTCGCGTTCTGCAAATGAATGCAATTCCAGAAGGCCAATGAAAGTAACAGAGATGGGCACTTGACCCTATTTTGCGGGTCCGTCTTCTGCAACCTGGGCATCCTTCCGTCACCATCCCTCCTTCCTTATTCATATAATAATCGGTCCTCCGTCCTGATCCTTTTAAAGCATGTCATCCTTAAACCTCACCATCTCCCTTTCCCGCCAAAAAACATCTTTGCATGACACCACGAAGCAAACAGTAGAATTTTCATCATTCATGAACATTTAAAGCTAATTAGCTGTGTTCGGCCCCCTGCCGCGTCTCCTCCTCAAAGTGCCTCTTGCAGGTGGAGTATCCCTATAGGGACATTTTCACTTTGAGGAAGACCAGCTTGTCAAAACTCTTTGGGCGATGATGTCACACTGTTGAAAGAAAAAACTCTCCACAGCAGCAGAGTTAGAGAGTGGGGTGTTGTATTTCATAAATATGTCCACCCGCACCACTCTGTGTTCCTCTGGCATGTTCCCAATCCAGTGTGCACGGTTGGGTGACCAGTGGTGCATTTTAAGTGATCCAAGGAAATGTTTGGCCTTATAGTCCATTTCGGCCAAGTGGGTTGAAATGAACTATTGGCTGCCTCGTGTCGGCGTTGAAAAAGTACATAGTACATCAGGCCCATGCGCACGAATAAGCAGATGGAACTGAATAGATTAAAACACACACATGAAATTAAAATAAAATAAATCTCATCTTCAAATTCATAAAATATTCAGGTCATTACTTATCATGAATTTTGAAATCGGATTTGCGGTGTCAAAGGAGAGTTTGAGTTCGTTGAGACCTCAAAGAGGTGCTTTCAGAGAGTTAGACGGAATCCTCCCCGCTCAAATTTATGAGGGAAGAGTTCTTCGTCTTTGTGAAGAAGGTTGTGCAGTCCAGCTCTCGTCGTCTACCTCAAGCAACCTACTTGAGGTCCCATCTGGGGTGCAAAATTCTCTTGTCCAGGGAAACCAAGACAACGAAAGTCTGTAAAATGTAGAGATTTATTTCAGCTACCAAAAATATGGAGAAACACCATTGACAGATCTGTGATGGAGCCTCCCTTAGCAGTGGGGTGCTCCATTTTTATAGCATTTTTCTCTTCTTGGGAGGGGTTAAAGTCAGACCACACAGGACAATCACTACTTTGGACAGCTCCACTTACAGATAACAGGATGAAGTTGCATGAGTAAGCAACTTTGCCTATCTGCACTGAACATGGTCAACACTCACAATGGTACAGTTAGTTATAAGATGCATTTTAGCACTGTTAAATGTCAAATTCCCATTAGAAGTGTTAACGCTCAAGAAATTGGTTCCACACAACAACATAAAAATGAGGCCTGATGATATGTAGAACATGACTGACTGTGTGAATTAACCAGGTGAAGCTGGCTTACCAAGAGTCAGATATTGTGACTCTGTTGAAGAAACTTCCGATGGGTCGCGTGGAAATGTCCATCATCAGAGAGAGGGCTGAGCAGCTCAGAGATGGAAACTACTGTGGTTACAGACCTGTCCTTCCTCTCATGTTGGCCAGCTTTATTTTTGATGTCCTCTGTGCGCCAGGTAAGAACAAAATCCAACTCGATCTTTGTGTTTATGTATTCAAAGGGCTTTTCAGGTGTTCTGCAGCAAAGCTGCATTGTTTATATATTTATTTTCCTTTGACATTAATTTTGCAACAAATTCAAACCATACATCAAAATTTTCACATTCTGTCTTGTTGTTTTCCATCTATCCATCTTCTTCCAATAATCCGGGGTCAGGACACAGTTGCAACAGTTTAAGCAGAGAAGTCCTGGCCTTGTCCAGCTCTTCTGGGGGGATCCCGAGGAATTTCCATTGTCTCTTCATGTGATGTCTTCCCGTTGGAACATGTAGGGAATACCCAGGGACTATGTCTCAGAGGCATGCAGATCAGATGCCCAATTGACCTCATGTAGCTCCCCTCAATTAAAAGAAGCAATGGCTTGACTCTGAGCTCTTTCTAGATTACTCTGCTATCTCTAGTGCCCGACACCCTTTGGAGGAAAATCATTTTGGCCGCTTATATCATTGATTTTTGTCTTTTGGTCATGAATATGGTGAGGGTGGAACCTAGATTGACCAGTAAACAGAGTTTATCCACGGACACAGAATATTTGCATCTCTGCAGACTGTCCCGATCTGCCTGTCAATTTACGGCTGCATCCTTCTGTCACTTCTGAACAAAACCCCCAAATACTTGAACTTCTCCGCCTGGCGCAAGATCTCATTCCCGACCTGGGCAAGCAATGCTACTCTTTTCTGAAGTCACCAAACCATACACCTTTTGACTGTGGCGAGAAAATTCTGTCCATGAAAGAAATAAACTAATTTAGTGCCAAAAAGTACCCTTGGCCAAGTCCAGCATATTGCCGGCCATGCGGACTAAACACTATTACGATTCGGACTAACCGAATAATGTCTTGGATCCCAAAAATTGTAGGCTCCAGACAAGGACTCCGTAACAAAAAGGTTTAATACACAAAAATCGCACCGACAAAGTAGGAACATAAAGCGCTGGTCAAAAGAAGGACCAGGGAGCACAAAAACTCAACAATAACCCACAGGCGCTTGCACTAAAGCGAAGGAAGGAAAACAAACCCAAGACTACAAACAAAAAACAACGTATCAAAAGCCAATTCACTAAAACAAAAACAAGACTTACAAAACCAATGGTACCGAGAGATCAATAGCGAATCCAACGAGGTCTATGGCAAAGGTCTATGAGCAAGGAAAGCAGCAAGGCAAAACAATATTCCGACAACCAGCAGACAGTTTGTGGGTCCTTAAATACAGAGTTCCTTAATTGCGAGATTGGCAGCAGCAGGTTTGCTACCAGCAACTCTGCTCAGTCTGCCACCTGCTGTCCAGGCCAAGAACAGGAACATGACACTGACAATGGCCATTGAGGGGCAAACAGCCTGTATCAAGGCGGTGGATACCATACTTCTGAAGCACCCTCTACAGAACTGCCCGAGGGACACAGTCGAACGGCTTCTTGAAGTACCCAAAAAACATTAAGCCTAAATTGACAAACTACCATGTACTCTTGGGGACCGTGCAGAGGGTGTAGAGCTTACTGAATCTGAAATTCTACTTCCCAACCGGCCCTCCTCTCCAGCATGCCTGAATAGCCTTGAGTAAGGAGGTTGAGGAGTGTGATTGCCTTGGAGTTGGAACAGGCACGAGATGGACCACCACCTTGGTCTACCAATCCAGAGGCACTGTCCCTGATGTCCACACGATGTTGTAGAGGCATGTTAACCAGGACAGCCCCACAACATTCAGAGCCTTCAAGAACTCCGGGCAGATCTCATCCATGACAGTCACCTTGATACCAAGGATCTTTTAATCCACCTCAGTAACTTCAACTCAAGCAATAGGAGAGCCCAAAATAAAGTCCTTAGCATTTGCTTCTTCAAAGGAAGTCGTGTAAGTGGAATTGAAAAATGCATCTTAGTATTTTCCCCACCATCTCAGGATGTCCTGAGTTGAGGTCAGCAGCATGCCATCGCCACTATATCTTAACTCATTTAATCCCAACCCCCTTTTCACTGGAGCAAATTTCTCAATCCCAACCATTTTGCTGGATTTTGACAGATCTTGCAAGGCCCGCAGATTATTACTGTTGTGTTATACACATGCAGCCAACCAAAAGAAAACTCTTCTTTCAACTGAAAAAAATGGGTTTCTATCTTTTTGCATTCTTTTGCAATCAGCATTAGAATAGCTAAACTTAATCAGATTTCCAGTTTCTGAGGGAAAAAAAACTAAATCTTGTTTGTTTCTGAGGGTTTCTCCCTTCAGTCGCTCTCTTCAGGAGGTATAATGTTTGTTGGTTTAAGGTCCAGTGATTGACTTGGCCAGTCTGAAACCTTTTACTTGTCCCCCTGGTGAAGTTTTTTGTTGTGTTGGCATTATGTTTTGTGTTTATTACACTGTTGTTGAATGATGAAGCTTCTCAGATTCTGTTCCCCCTTTTTCTTTGCAGTTGTGTCTCCAACTGGCTCCGGCCCACCCAGTCGCAAGCACAGCAGTGAGATGCTGGGTGATGAAGAGCTTGGCTTTGGTGCAGCTGTTTCAGCACTAGGTAATTAAACAATTAAATGTGTGTGTGCGCCTGTGTGCGTGTGCATGTGTGTTTATATATAGGTGGTTCTAAAACAGTGTGATCCAGGAGTGTGACATGCGAGGCCAAAAGTAAACTTGTTCAAAAACATGTCGAAATGATTTATGCTTTAAATCACAACCTCTTGCAGTGTGTTCACTAGTGATGTGCCCAACTGTGCCGAGGCTCCGATGCGCGTGCCGAGTAAACCGGAAAAAAAATCTGCGAAGCGCGCTTCGAGGCATGTGTCGATTACGCATGTGGCCACGCCCGAAGCAATGATTGACAATTCGGGCCGGGTCGGGCGGCCCGATCTTACCCCCCCCTGGAGCTTCACTACATCACGTGTTTGGGTTTTTTTTCCCCCAAAACTACTGCATTTAGAAAAATATGCCAAATGACTGAGAGGTTTTGTACATGGCTGTACGCATGATTGGTTCCCGGCGCGACCAATGACAGCATGAGTGGATTTATCCCGGGAGCTGATTGGCTGTGCATCTTCGCAGCCCCACCCAGCATCTTCCCTTGTGTCCGGTCACGTGGTTGACTGTCTGATCAGTGTTTAGGCACTCTGTCTACTCTGATCAGTGTCTCGACAGCTGTGGGGCTAGAGCGAGAGCGTACATGAGAGCGAAAGTGAGTGTGAGTGCGAGCGAGCAATTAAGAGAGAAAGAGAGGGGGTGAAAAAAGCAGCAGTATCTCTTCACCTCCTCCTCATCACTACCAATTAATTGTGTGATCATAAACACATCAGCTGTGCGGTGACAGCTGGCCAGCAGCTTGCTGGAGGCGAACGGCGGCCACACTGTCAGAGCGGCGTAAAGTGAGAGTAACAAGTCTCTTTGCCTCTCTCAGAAGGCAATGTTGATGAATGTTAATTACTGTATATGGTTTTATAATTAAAGATATAAGTAAATACGTGTACTGCTGTAGTCTTTGTCTCAAATATGGAAAGTATAAATACTGTTTACGTATTTTAAACATGCTGGTACCCACATAAACTTACACAAAAATTCCTCGGCGGGGAGCCAACGCTCCATCGCGGTTTTTCTCTTAGCACCGCAGTGTCCCGGTCCCAATTAACCGTGATAAGTGAGGGAACACTGTATCATATTGCAGCACTTGAAACCTGAGCACCATGCACTGAGCAGTCAAGTCAAACAAAGATGTTCAGTTAGAAAAAAAGAACAGCTGAATGTTGAACAGTGATCGTCAATTACGATATCTACCTTCAAACAAAGATGTTCAGTCTGGGTGTTAGCTCATTATCTTTCAACTCCCACATTAATAAATAACCCGGTCCGCTTATTTCCACTTACGCAATATCAAGTCCCTCTCTCACCCCTGACCAAATGACTACTACGTTGAAGCTCGTAATTGACCCTCCAGCAACTGGCTCCCTGTCAAACTGAGGATCACCTTCAAAATACTCCTCTTCACATTCAAAGCCATCCATAACCTTGCCCCCCCCTATCTGTCTGACCTTCTTCAAATTTCCGTTCCCTCTCGTTCCCTCGTCCTCAGCCTCCCTCCGTCTCTATGTTCCCTCTGCCCGTCTCTAGCATCTGCCCCCAAACTTCACTGGATTGAGCACGGCAGACATCTCCTCATGTGGTTTTATTGCTTTTGATTGTACATTGATCAGCTTATAAATAAATGTATTATTATTATTATTTGTGTTGTAGAATACGTAATGCCTGCAGTTGAATTTTGCCCCCTTAACGCACAAGAATACACTAAAGCAGGTTTGTCAAACATACGGGCCACGGGCCAGAACCGGCCCCCAAGGAGGTTCGATCAGGCCCGCAGGATATTTTAAAAGTGAAAAAATGCATAAAAGACACGGAATGAATATTTTTAATAAGGTGCAATACATGGAATATCCGCTAGGGGACACACCGTTTTGATTGGAGTAGAAGACAACGTTGTTTTGATCAGAGAAATAGACAACAGCAGCCTCAAGTCTGTCACTGAGACAGACCCAACACAGCAGACGCTATCAAGGACATGTGACTACTTTATTCTTTACACATTTAATAGCACTCTCCTTAGTTTGTAGGCAGGGATTAAATTTAGATTTTATATCCACATTTGTAAATGGTTTAAAAATTACTTTCTTTATTAATCTCGTTTAATCTTAAAGTGCATTACTATATTTTTCAATACTAATTGTTAAAATTTCGTGCCTTTGTACAATCAGTGTTATCAGTTGAAATGCATTTATGTGAATGATAAAAGTAAATTGCGCATTTGTCTCAGGAACTCTAAGGTGCTTCATAAAATGTTTTGTAAAAAATATGTTCATTAAATTTCAACATTTTCCTAATGTTCTTGTGCTTCTTTAGACCAAACCAAAGACATGATATTTTGGTTATTTATAGCAGAGTATGGGTATAATTTTAATGGTCCGTCCCGCTTGACATCTACCGAGGCCGTATGTGGCCCACAATGTGAAATGAGTTTGACAACCCTGCGCTGAAGAAATAGTATGTGCAACTTGGGTGAAATAATGTATTGATCTATTTTATTTCACATGCATTACCAATAAAAAGGACCCAATGCTTGATATGCATCTTAGTTGGTTTTGAAATGTTTTGTAAAAAAAATGTTCATCTATTTTGCAGCAAACCCATTGAACTTCCAGTTCAACATACTGAAGTTGTACAAGAGGAAATATGTACCCTGTAGCGCATTACAGAGTACAGAGATAACAGACAGCGCGAGATAAATGTAAAAGTATTTGAGTAATTCATCACAATCAATATTTAGACTTCAATCAATTAAAAAAATATTTCATGGTGCAAACTGAAAATTTTAGCTTGGCAATGTTTTTGGTTGTTTTCACTGAAACAAATTAAGTTGGATTAATTACAAACTAATACAAGAGCTGCGAGCAGCTATGAATGGCACTGGCAGCCCTGGCAACATTGAGGTACTGGTATGGTGTGGTACTGGCACAATTCAATTGGGATTTTAGAAAATGATGTACTGTACATCAGATTAAAAGCTATTTCGATCAAATAAGACCTAGCTAAATGAGACAATATTTGAAGAAAATGAAGAATGGCTGACTTCCTATTATGTTTTGAATATGGCTGCAGGGACATTTTTTTAGGTCTTGTGTTGTTACATGTGCCTCCAACTTTTGGTTGATCTTTGTGAAATGTTCAACCGGGGCTGTTTTGTGAAAGATTTATAGAGGGCACAGCCATCAGAGCCAACAGAGCACCAGGTGGCGATCCGTTGATAACTCCTCCCATCTCTTTACCCGAGTGTCCAAAACATGTAAATCCAATGAAATGACTACAAGATCGATCATCGAACTTGGTCCTTGGGTGTTTTCGTGCCAAGTCCACGTTTTCGACACCCTCGTGATTGAACATGGTGTTCGTGATGGACAATCCGTGAAGAGCACAGAAGTCCAATAACAAAACAATGGTGCTTCAGCACATACAACAGTCAGGAGCCGTCCCCAAACCCAAGGTGGAGGGAGGTAATCTATGATGACCATAGAAGTCCAATTACAAAACACCGCTTGAGTTCTGATCCGGGGGGCCCTTAACCCCAATCACACCCTGCAAGACTATCCAGGGCAGGCCCTCTCAAGAGGACTGGTACCCAAGCTATATGTTGATGGCAGCCCGACGATGTTTTTTCAAAACCTTTCAATCATGCACACCAGCTCAGGCTCCTCCCTGCCAGATATTTGACATTCCACATACTCGTGCCAGCTTCTGTAGTTGGGGATAGGACCACCATTTGGCTGCTGCCCAACTCACATTGTACCCCTATGACCTCTCTCACACGTCGTGAGTCCATAAGGAGTATCTTTTTTTTTCCTAATCAGTTTCTGTTCTAATCGTTTTGAAATGTAGATCTGAATAAAGGTATTCAGCTCTACATTTGTGCATAAAGATCTCCCCCTGCTGTTTGTATTTCATGGTATTACACATCAACAACTGCTCTTCCTACACTGCCCCACTGTCCCAAGGTGTCCACCAGGGTTCTGTGCTTGGTCCTCTTCTCTTCATCTTCTACCTTCTACCCCTCGGCCAAATTATTTGTCATCATGGTCTCCGGTTCCACTCCAATTGTACATCCCCACCAAATCATTTACCTCAACAACCCACTCCACCCTGTCTTACTGTCTTTCAGATATCAAATCTGGATGCAAACAAACTTTCTCACTCTTAACTGCACTAAATTTCATCGGTCCTCGGTCCCTCACCCAAACAGCCTCCAACTTTAACCTCACTATCGACAACTGCACCATGTTTCCCTCCACTCACTGTCACAACCTCTGTGTCCTTTTTGATGATAACCTCTCTTTCGACCAACACATCACCCAAATCACCAAAACTGCTTTCTTCAACCTCAAAAACATTTCTCGTCTTCGCCCTTCACTTTCTTTCAACGGCGCTCAAACCCTCATCCACGCCTTCATCACCTCCCGCCTGGACTACTGCAATAGCATCCTCTACGGTACAATCTCCAAACTCCTCAATAAACTACAGTACATACAGAATGCCACGGCCCGTCTACTCACGCACACCCGCACTCGTGATCACATCACCCCCGTCCTTAAAAACCTCCAACGTATTCAGTTTAAACTCCTTCTACTCACCTATAAAGCCCTTCACAATCAGGCCCCCTCCTACCTTTCCGACCTTATTCACCAATACACTCCTTCTTGCAACCTCTGCTCCTCAAACATAAACCTCCTCGCCATCCCCGTGACCAAGCTCAAAACTTGGGGGGACCGAGCCTTCTCTGTCGCCGCCCCCACCCTCTGGAACGCTCTACCACAACACATCCGCAACTGTACTGACCTCCAATTCTTCAAATCATCTCTTAAAACTCACCTGTTCCGCGATGCTTTTAACACCTTTTAATCTCTTTTAACCAATTTTTGCTTTTTTTTGTTCATCTAAATGTGTTTTTTGTAAATCATTTATGCTTGTCTTTAAGTGTACATTTTTATCCTGTGTTTTGAGCTCTTGTAAAGTGTCTTTGGGTATGATGAAAAGCGCTTTGTTTGTTTGTTTGTTTATTGAACATAAAAACATATACAGTAATAAATTGACAGAAAGTAAAAGCAGTAAAAAGGAAAGAGAAATCAGTCATCATACAACACAATTATGTTCAAAGGAGTAGGAAGAAGTAAGCCCTACCCCATGTTATGTATTTATATATAAATAGATACTTTTTACATCAATTTTCAAATAAAATGTGTTATTATTATAAAGCAGCACTAGAAATATTTCTTATTTGATACGGTTTAATGAGTTTTCAAAATAAAGTGAGAAAAGGTAAGTAGTAGCAGTGTGTTGTATCTCATCGGTTTTTTTCATAGAATAATTGAAAATATCTATTTTGTTGTCTATTATTATAATGATAGAAAATGGCCTTTTTTGAAACTCGTTACATCAGAAATTGGAATATTTCAGTGAGTACAAATGATTTTTGCAAATTACTCTAAGTACTGTACTTTCTCACTATCTTTCTCAATGCTGCTGTCAGATTCGACACTATTTTGCCCCAAGTGTTTCTTAATTTTTTCTTAGGTTTTTAAAAAAACTTTTATATATATATTATATATATATATATTTTTTTTTTTTTTTTTTTGTATGCAGGGATGAAGACAACCGTTAGTGAGGCAGAGCATCCTCTGCTTTGTGAAGGAACAAGAAGAGTTAAGGGAGATCTTGCTCTGACCCTCATGAGCACATACAAAGATGACCAGAGCAAGCTGAAGAAGGTGAGGACTGTCTGTACGATGGGTATAATCCCTATTATCATTTCTATTAAACAGGGTTTTTTTGAATGCAAATGTGTTATTAGTGTTGTTTGGATGTAGAGTTTCAAAATTGAAACTTAATTCATTCTTTCTCATCAGCTTACCAAGTTATTTCAATGATGATTATCGATTATCATTCTTTAACATAATGGTGCTAGCAATTTTCTCTGTGCTCTGTGTCAGTGTTTTTCAATCTTTTTCGAGCCAAGGCACATTTCTTTCATTGAAAAAATCCCGCGGCACACCACTACCTGAAAATGTGAAAAAAAGCTTATTTTAACAATTAAAGTCTTATATTGTTACTATAAGCTTTTTTTTAACATTGAAAATTAACGCAATATTATAACACATTGAATATGAATCAAATCAACATCAATCTAATATTTGGTGCATTTGTTTTAATGGCAAGTAAAATAAAGTCAATGAGAACTTTAACTCGCTCAGAGTCTGATTTTTTCTGTGTGACAGCCGGTTCTTTTCGTGATTGGCTGCATAGCGTCATTGCATCGTATCGTGTGATTGGCTGGACACCTGTCATTATTACACAGCAAATTGGTACAGACAAAAAAAGTGACATGTCTAATTCATTTGCAGTGCATTCACTGCGCTGGATAGGCTTTCTTGTGCATTGAAAGTGTGCGACCAGTGCGCAGTTGCGCAGCTTGGAGAGAACATTGGTGCCGTTGCATCTCCGGTAAACCTAAATGTAAATGAAAGATACCTTTCATTGCATTAGCTCGCGTCGGAAACTTTTCTTGTCTTGAAGCATAATCCTAGCTGCTGCTGCTCCCAATCGGTATGGAAGAGGACTACGTGATTACTCTTCCAGGCGATCAACCACAAAATAATTTCCTGATGTGGGAAATGAGCATAGTACACATCCTTTATGAACATGCAAGTATGTGAACTAAACACATGTGTAACAACACAAGCAATGAAATGCAACAATATATGCTCCTACCACTGTTCATAACACAAAAGCTGCAGTACAGTATACTGCACAGGTATATGAACAAAATACAGTATAACAAGCTTCGGACTATTTGCTCTAAAATGAGACGAGTAACAGACCCGGTGACTTTTCTTTCCACTATCTCACTGTCTCTAACTCGACCTCCCCTTGATTGCCACCCAAGACAGCATTGCTCAGCTGATGTCATGCAATGAACTTTTAAAGCCAGCCACGGGACGCTTCGTAGTCCTCGATGGCCAGAGTTAGCGATGGAACTCGCCTTCTCTCTAATTAGCGCTCCAGTTAGCGTAAGGTTTTTAGCATGATAACAAGTAAAGCATTCCAGGAAACATTCGTTTATTTGACTGTCCGTCGAGCCACAAGCAATTTACTCTGAGCAGCTCATTGGATGCATTCCACTCTATCTTCCACGGATCTAGCTACAGTATCTACACATATAGATATTGAGGTCCCTCTTGGCCAATCAGAGGCCAGGATGATGCTCTGTAAGCCAATCGCAGAGCAGCTATGAGTATGTTGCGTTCAGGAAACTCGGAGCTGTGAACGAAATACAAATCGTTCACTACTCCAGTAAAACTAATAGAGTCACTTACATGTCGCCGTTTTGTATCCAATGAGAGTAAATAGCGGCGCGGACAGAGTTATTCCGTGTAGTATCGAGCGGGACTTGCTTGTGTTGTGTATGGGTTCTGGGTAGTGGAAATTCCGTTGTTATGAATTGATCGTTAATGTAAGATCGTAGTCGAAATTTTAATGCATAGGTTTTTAGTCCAGGTGAAGGAATTTCCGTTTGAAAGAACTCCGTCGATATATTTACTGTATTGTATTTCCCACGGCACACCTAACAATATCTCGGAGCATACCAGTGTGCAGCAGCCTAGGGTTTGAAAAACACTGCTTGTGTGCAGAGAAAAAGAAAGGTGTGTAGCAAAAAAGTTTAAAAAAAAGACTGTGTAGCAAACAGCAGGTCCAGTTATGTTCTCGGGCTGTTTTGCTTGTGTCAAGTAAGTCTCAAGATGATCAAGGCAATTTGGAACAACATTTATTGCCCAGTGTCAGAAAGGTCGGCTAATTAAAAGTGCCTAAGAACCCTATTCTGAAGTGCCCTTATATAAATACTCTTGGACAAAAATGAAGCTCGTACATATTCTGGAGATGATACCCTTCAAACCATATATAATATATACTTCACACAGAAATGCTCATTCTCCTGACAATGAACAACAGAGTACTGTAGACTACAATGATTGGTGAAATGTAGTAAAAATTGGTGGAATGTAGTACACATTGTTCGTACTGAGCACAAAACGCACTTTTTATGTTGTCTTTTCGTGAGACGAAAACTTCATTTTTGTGGAGAATTCATTTTTGGGTTTCGATGCCTACCTCATTTGGTTTTGGAATATGATTTAAGACTTTTAAGATGTGTTTAATTTTGTTTTCTTGAGCCCAAATTTACTCAGATGCAGCACAGTCTTGTGAATGTAAACCCTAACCCTAAATTAATTCAACTCTATCTTTATATGATGATACAGTATTCCCTCGTTTATCGCGGTTAATGGGGACCAAAACCACCCGCGATGAACGAAAATCCGAAAAAGTAGCGACCAATAAACATAATAAAATTTTTTAAAAGCCCCACGTGGGCCTTCGCGCTTAGCAGAGTGCACTAACACACACACACACACACACACAGGCCAGCGATCCAGCTGTGTGCAGCAAACGTGTTTATGATTAGCCAATTAAGGATGATTAGACAATTAAGGATGAAAGAGACATGCTTTTGTTCTTTATAAGGCTTCCCCTCTCTCTCTCTCTCTCTCTCTCTCTCTCTCTCGTGCGCGAGAGCGCGCACACACACACACACACACACACACACACACACACACACACACGCACACACTAATACGCATCGTAAACAACACTTAGACACTGATTAAAGATCAAAGAGTAACCCACTGATAAGACAGAAAGAAGATGCACAGCCAATCAACATGGCTTTGCATCTTCTCAGCCCCCCGCCCCCCTCCCCACATGGAGTACTGTTGTTTTGCTGACTTTCGCTGCTTCTCGCTGACCGTTTTGCAGACTTTTTGCGGACTTCAAAAAAAAAAATATATATATATATATATATATATATATATATATATATATATTTTTTTTTTTAATGAATGTTTGAAAAAATCCGCGATGCACCGAAGCCGCGATAAACGAACCGCGAAATAGCGAAGGATCACTGTGTTTTGTATTCATAACAGTAATTGGTGTATAAACGTCTAAATATACATCTTTTTTTGTTCAATGTTTAAATGCAGCACAGAGGCGCTAATAATGGCTAGAGAGAGAGAGAGAGAGAGAGAGAGAGAGAGAGAGAGAGAGAGAGAGAGAGAGAGAGCGAGCGAGAGAGAGAGAAGAGAAGAGAGAAAGAGAGAACTGGATAGCTCAGTTGGAAAGACACCGGCTTGGCGTACGGGAGACTGGGGTTCGATTCCCGCTTGGGGCAATATGAGCACATAATATCATCCAATGTGGGTCCTAATGCCTACCGTATACTATGATGAGAGACAATAAAACGAATGACATTCCGGGTCAGACGTCGCCTGGCCAAACAAGGTCTGCGTCATGTGCTGAGGAATCAGAGCAGCTTAATGAAAAATGGGCGACTGGCCGCCTGGAATGCTACTACTCAAGCAACCCTAGTGGGCTGAATGGTCACTTTGAAACCCACGGTCACGGTTGACCACGAAACAACTGGTAGTTCAGTCTTCCAGCATCCACAAACGGCAATTGACATCACAACTTGAGATTGATGAGGTATAACATAGATTCCAGGAGGAGGTTACACGAGGGATTGGGAGGCAAGCCACAATGCAGATGATGAGATTGGGAGGCCAGCCCCAATTAATGAAATGCTGAGCGAGGCAGCAACTGACCTGAAAGCTAAGATCACTGCGAGAATGAAGGCTCGGCAACCTAGAAACCGATTACAACGCCTGTGAAGTACCACCTGTCCTATCAGTCGCTGAAAGACAGCACAGAGGCACTCATCATGAAGTGGGAGGTCAACATCAACTCCATCCTGAAAAGGGCCCAGCAGAGGATGTACTTCCTGAGGCTGCTGAGGAAGCATGGCCTGCCACAGGACGTGCTATGTCAGTTCTACACGGCAGTCATCGAATCAATCCTGTGTTCTTCTATCACGGTTTGGTTTGGGGCCGCAACAAAAATGGACCAAATCCGACTTCAACGGACAGTTAGGGCGGCGGAAAAAATCATTGGCACCGCCCTACCCACACTTGAGGACTTGCACACTGCAAGAATCAAAACAAGGGCACGGAAAATCCTACTGGATCCACCGCACCCTGCCCACCACCTTTTCCAGCTACTCCCCTCAGGCAGGCGCTTCCGATCCATGCGCACTAAATCCAGCAGACACTTACACAGCTTCTTCCCTCTAGCCCAGTGGTGGGCAAACTACGGCCCGCGGGCCAGATCCGGCCCGTTGGTCTTTTTAATCCGGCCCGCCGAAGATTGGTTCAGAATACAGTACTGTACAAGGTTTGTTGTGAATTCTGAAATTCATTTCATTTTGACTTGCAATGACAGGCGTTCAACACCAGATGGCGCAGTGACTTGATTTTGCAGTGCCCGGACCCCGAAAGAATGAGAGAGAGAGAGAAAGAGAGAGAGCGAGAGAGAGGGAGCGCACTCTAAAGAGCGAGCCAATTCCAATAATCGCTCTACTTCGACTGGTTAGATCGCAAGCCATCTGCAGCAATGTCAAAGAAACGAAAAGTCGACAGTGAGTGCCGGGTGTTTAAGAATGAATGGACGCCTAAATACTTTTTTACCGAAGTCCGATCCAAGGCTGTCTGTCTTATATGCCAAGAAACGGTTGCGGTTTTAAAAGAATACAACATCAGCCGTCACTTTTCCACCAAGCATGCTAATTACGCCAGCAACCTTTCAACACAAGAACGTACAGCTACTGCTGACCAGTTGCTAGCAAGTTTGCGGGCTCAACAAAACACCTTTATTCGAACAACTTCCATCCAAGAAGCAAGCACGATAACAAGTTTTTTACTGGCATTCAAACTAGCAAAAGCCAGCAAGCCTTTCTCCGAAGGGGAGTTTCTTAAAGAGTGCATGTTAGAGACAGCAAGTATTTTATGTCCTGAGAGCAAGAACAAATTAAAAAAAAAAAAAAAAAAATTAGTTTATCACGCAGGTCAGTGACTCGCCGTATTGAAGTGATTGACGAACACTTAACTAGCAAGCTAAACAAAAAAGTGGAGAGATTTTCATTATATTCTTTGGCACTGGACGAAAGCAACGATGTAAAGGACACCGCCCAGATCTTAATTTTTATCAGAGGGATTAATGAGAATTTCGAGATTACGGAGGAGTTTTTGGATATGGAATCGCTGAAAGGACAAACACGAGGAGAGGATTTATTTAACAGCGTGTCAGCGGTCATCAAGTTACCTTGGAGAACGCTCACCAACGTTACCACAGACGGATCGAATTGACAGGAAAAAATATCGGGATGCTGAAGAGAATTCAGGACAGGGTGTAATTTTCCTACACTGCATAATTCACCAGGAAGCACTGGTAAATCCGTGCTGCAGTTTGGCCACGTAGTGAAGCCAGTTGTGAAACTTGTCAATTTTATTCGAGCGAGGGGACTTCACCATCGTCAATTTATTCATTTCCTTGAAGAAGCTGAATCGCACGGACTTATTGTACCATTCTAATGCCCGCTGGTTAAGTTTGGGGAAAGTATGTCAACGTGTGTGGGAGCTCAAACGGGAGATTATTTCATTTTTAGAGCAATTAGACAACAGTGACAAGTTTCCTGAGCTGAATGACACAGATTGGCTCTGTGATTTTGCTTTTACTGTGGACCCTGACACATATGAACCTGAATATGAAGCTCCAAGGGAAAAACCAGTTTGTGCATGAAATGCAGACGACTTCAAAAGCAAGCTGATTTTATTTTCAAACAAATGTCAGCCAAGTCAGCTCATTTCCCCACACTGGCTACGCTAAAGGAAGCCCCACAACATGTGAAAAAATATAGAAAATCACTGGATGGCACGGAAAAATTGACAGGGCACTTCAGCTGGTGTCATGTCCCTTCTCACAAGACCCGGAAACAGTGCCACAGGAGTTGCCTGATAGATCTCCAATGTGACATGATGTTAAAGGACAAGTTCCACTCCCTGAAACTGGATGAGTTTTATGCTTCCAGCCAAATTTCCAAACATCCAGAAGATGGCACGGGGAATGCTGGTGTTGTTTGGCTCGACATATGTGTGTGAACCCTCAGGCAGATGAGTGATGCAGCTGTTCTGAGAATTGCGACAACACAATTACAACCAGACTTTGATGCTCTGGCTAAAATGGGTGAGCAACAACACTGCTCCCATTAAAAAGTATGTTAATACTTTAATGCTTTTGTTCAGCAGACTATCTTGTGCTACCCGGCCCGTCTACAAATTTTAAAAGCTGGCCCTCGAGCCTTCCCTCTAGCCATTAACTCCCTAAACAGTCACTGATGTATACTCCACCGCACCAGACACTTTAAAGCGCTCAAGGACATCTGCATAATTGCACACTTCTTGTAAACAAATACTGCTACTGGTCACTTTAAAATGGTTCAATGATTTTCTGCACCAACTGTTATAGTATTGTATTCTACCACTGATCATTTTAGCTCTGCTTAATACTTTGCACTTTGTCTCACAGTTGTCACTGGGTGGTACTCCCGCACCACGGTTCACTAGGTTACGAAATGTCCTTTCATACTATTTGTCATGTCCTTGTTTATGATGATACTAATGCAGCGTGTAATACCGGAGTCAAATTCCTTGTGTGTTCTACATACTTGGCCAATAAAGATGATTCTGATTCTGATTCTGAGCACCAGAGCCATAGCGGCCCAGATATACCACACCAGACAAGACCCAAGGTGTAGGTTGCGCAAAGAGGCACCTGAGACGATCCAACACATAACTGCAGTGTGTAAGATGGTGGCAGGGAAAGCTTACATGGAACGCCATAACCAGGTGGCTGGCATAGTCTACCGAAGCATCTGTGCGGGGTATGGACTGGAAAACCCGAGGTCAAAATGGGAAAATCCTCCCAAGGACTTCCAGATACAGACTGACAAGATGGTAATGGCGAACTAACCAGATATCGTGACCATAGATAAAGGGCAGAGGAAAGCCGTTGCAGTGGACGTAGCGATCCCAAGTGATGGAAACATCAGAAAGAAGGAACATGAAAAACTGGAGAAATACCAAGAGGAGAGCTGGAGGGAGCCTGGAATGTAAAGGTGACAGTAGTGCCATTGGTGGTCGGAGCACTCGGGGCAGTGACCCTCAAACTGGATGAATGGTTGCAACAGATCCCGGGAACAACATTGGACATCTCAGTCCAGAAAGGCGCAGTGCTGGCAAGCAGAACCCTCAAACTTCCTGGCCTCTGGTAGAGGACCTGAGCTGAATGTGGGATGGACACCACCCGAGGAGTGAGGAATTTCATAAAATACTCCTTTCTTGGTTGTTTTTCAGAGTTTACTGTGGTTCTTATTGTAGAATTGTCAACAGAGATGTTGATGCCTGCGCTGTGATTCTCTGTCTTCAGCGGGCACTCAAGAATTTTTTTCACATTGAATATTCTTAGTTCTGCTCTCATAGTCATCTTTTCGAATGACCGCTCCTTGGGAGAAAACTATCAGTGCCGAACTTTTTACCGGCATTATGGTTTTAGGAGGCTTTGTGGTATGTTTGGCAAGTTTTCAGAATCATCCATCCATCCATCCATCTATCCATCTTCTAATCTACTTATGCTCACGTGGGTCTCAAGGCAGTAGGCAGGGTACACCCTCAACTGGTTGCCAGTCAAAGTATTACAAACCAAAACCCGGGGCAGCATGGCTCTGTGATAGGGTGGTCTTCTCCTGATTTTTAGAGTTGTGGGACCGATCAGCTGCCCGTGATCATCAATTGTCCATGAGCAAGATACTGACTCACCAATGTCTGCTGATGCTGTGTCATCAGTAAGTGAATGAGGAGTCACACCGTCAATGTAAGATGATGAGCTTTGAGTACTTTCTCGTTGTGGGACGATGCGCTTTTTGTGCCTTGTTGGTGGAAAAGCACATGTGAAATGCCATTTAGCATTTCCAAAATTGTTGTATGTTTTCTTTCAGGCAGGGTGTCTTTAACCAACTCCTCACTTTGGTTGGGATTGAATGTTTCCAATAAAAACATGAAACAAAATCTTAATTGTTTGTGTGTTATTAGTTAAACAAGACCATCTATTATACTGAAATGAAAATGAGATAAGATTTGAATTCCAAAGGATTTTTTTTCCTCCACAGTACAGTCAAACCTCGGTTTTCGTACATAACCCGTTCCAGAAGACTGTTCGAAAACCGAATTGTTCCAAAACCGAAACCATGTTTCCCATTGGAATCAATGTAAAGAATTGTAATCCGTTCTAAGTCAAGAAAACAACAGAAGCGTCTCACCAAACACGTCTGCTTTTTAAAAAAAATCTTTATTGAACAATACAACCTCGTCTGCTCACAATGGACGCTACAGGACACCAGAGTGTTAATTATGTGCCGCTGTATTGAAAACTGCCGTCCGTAAACAAATGCAAGCACTTCCCCCGTGCTGCTGGGGCAAACCATTCTGAAAAAAGGGGGGTTTCTCCCCCCTTAACAGAAGCGTCTCACCAAACACGTCTGCTTTTTTTATTGAACAATACAAAAACGTCTGGTCACAATGGACGCTACACAGGAAGCGAAGCCGAGAGGAGTGAAATGACGCATTCAAGTGTGCTCAGTTAGTTCAAGAACCGAAATTTGTTCGTCATCCGAGGCATAAAAAACTCCAAATTTTTTGTTTGAAAACCGAATTGGACGAGAACCGAGACGTTTGAAAACCGAGGTTTGACTGTATATTATACTTCAGTATTGTTCCCTTTTCTTCAAAGCCTTTAGTTGGACAAACCACATCATTTTAATATAATAATCTAAAAACTGATATTTTAATATAAAAATAAATACATTTCAAATATATTGCAATATGAACAAATAAGACATCACAGGAGAAATTGCTCAGTTGAGAAGGGCAATGTAAATTTCACCTTCATTTGTTTGTACATGCTTACATGTTTGTTTCCCTTGTATAATTCCAAATGTTAATTCTCACGATCGGCCTCTCTTCTCTCATCTATCTTCAGATACTTGATAAATTATTAGACAGAGAGAGTCAGACCCACAAACCTCAGACCCTGAGCTCCTTCTACTCGAGCAAGCCTGCAGGGGGCAGCCTACGCAGCCCGTCAAAACATGGCCCCTCATCTTCCTCTGGAACCACTTTGGTGGCCTCTTCTTCCAACTCCTCATCTGCTGTGGCTTGTGAAGAGCTGGATGAACATAAACCAGTCCAGAGCGTTGCAGGACAGAGCACTAATAATTGTGGTAAGCATCGTGGGATATCAACCAGATTTCCTGCCATTATTATTATTATTGTTTTTGTTATGATTGTTTTTGTTAATTGTATAGTTGTTGGTTTGAATTTTTTCTTCCTATGTGTTTCTTTATTTTGATTTTCTTCACGTTCTGATAGTTAGGTGCCCCTCCATAGTAAGACTGTTTTCTTTTACTTCTTGCTTTTGCTGAATGACTGTATGCAACAGAAGGTCTGAAGTTCATTGCACAGGGTTAGCAAAAGTTCATTAATTTCCACCAATGATGTTTCCGTCTCAAATACTTTCTATGTGTACTCTTGGGGGGAAAGTGGCCTTATTTTCCTCCGCATGTTCGTTTAATTTCGGGTCGTGAGAATGTTTGTTATCCGAGGCTGGAGACGATGGACGATGAACGGTGCCTTTGAAGGTTTGATTTGCAGACATGTGAGTTACAGACAATGGCTGTAGTAGATCATAGAGATGATAGTCCTCCGGATTTTCAAATTTTCATGGAATTTCCTCCAAAAAAAAAAAAGTATCTAGATATTAGTTGACAACAATGAACGAACACGCTTTTGAGTTTGCTGTTTTGCTTTCATGAGTGTAGCCCTGGTGAGGCACGAACACTAGTAACAGTAACACCTCTTCCCTCGCATATCGGAGATTTCAAAATTTCGGCGAGAACGGAAGCCACAAAGGGTGCACATGTGCACACAAAAGGCAGATTAATCATTGAATGTTGAGTATTTGAATAGCGTTTTGTGGAAACGAATTCATGCGTGATCGGCCAGGTACGGCCCCAGCGCGTACAATGTTCAAACAGCTAGACAGGCAAGCTGACATACAGGCAATAGACGCGTGTTCAGAACACATTCAAGTGGTCATGTCACGTCAGCGGATTTTACGTTGCTCTATAAATAAATCGGGAAAAAAAACAAGCGCGCTGCAGAAATCCACGCTCATGTCTGTTTTGCCAGCCATGGCAGCGCGAGATACCGAATACGGATACTTAAAGAGTTTATGAATGGAAAGTTTACTTTTAAAAAGTTGCCAGATAGTTCCAATGACAAGACCAAAGTTACCTGGATGTTTTGCAGTCGGAAACTGAGCTATCACCAAAGCACGTTGAGTCTGAAATACCACACAAGCACACAGCTGATGTGAGTAGTCCGCCCCCTCGTCTTAAGACAGACAGCGATGGATCATTTCAAAGCGAAGAAAATGGATAACACGACTTAAAACAAATTTGCTGAAGCCATAGCTAAATGTATGGCTACTGCATGCAAGCCTGTCAACATTCTCCACAGCTCGACTCAAGCTGAAATAATTCGCATTGCATCTAACGACTCCACTACGGATTGCCAGCGAGAGCCTTCATTACAAGCTATGTATGGAGATTGTACGTAGCGGAGAAGGCGAAGGTACACCATGCGGGAGAAGACACTGATTCGGGAGAGAAATAAGAGACGAGGTTGATGAGCCTCTCTCTGGTGAATAAAGAGCAGGTAGCCTGTTGAGTACGACGTATGCCACTGACGCGATTGCTTCTTGTTTGGAACTATTTTTTGTGGAAGGTTACCGTGTTCCGTGTCCATATAAATAAAGGGCCCCTCCGTGAGCCGTCACCTTACCGTGGTGGAGGGCTTTGTGTGTCCCAATGATCCTAGGAGCTAAGTTGTCTGGGGCTTTATGCCCCTGGCAGGGTTACCCATGGCAAACAGGTTCTAGGTGAGGGACCAGACAAAGCACGGCTCAAAGACCCCTTTGATGATTAAAATTAATGGATCTAAGTTTCCCTTGCCCCGGACGCGGGTCACCGGGGCCCCACTCTGGAGCCAGGCCTGGAGGTGGGGCTCGTTGGCGAGCGCCTGGTGGCTGGCCTTACACCCATGGGGCCCGGCCAGGCTCAGCCCGAAGAGGCAACGTGGGTCCCCCTTCTCATGGGCTCACCACCCATGGGAGGGGCCAAAGGGTTCGGGTGCAAAGTGAGCCGGGCAGCGGCCAAAGAGACCCTGGCGGTCAGATTCTCGGCTGCAGAAGCTAGCTCTAGGGACGCGGAATGTCACCTCTCTTGCAGGGAAGGAGCCCGAGCTGGTGTGCGAGGTAGAGAAGTTCGGACTGGATATAGTCGGACTTGCCTCCACACACAGCCTGGGTTCTGGTACCAGTTCTCTCGAGAGGGGTTGGACTCTCTTCCACTCTGGAGTTGCCCATGGTGAGAGGCGCAGAGCTGGTGTGGGCATACTCATTGCCCCCCGGCTCAGTGCCTGTACATTGGGGTTCACACCGGTAGACGAGAGGGTTGCCTCCCTCCGCCTTCGGGTGGGGGGACGGGTCCTGACCATTGTTTGTGCATATGTACCAAACAGCAGCTCAGCATACCCACCCTTTTTGGAGTCCTTGGAGGGTGTGCTGGAGAGTATTCCTACTGGGGACTCCCTTGTTCAAACATAAGGGTGTCCATATGTGCACTTGGCATCAGGACACCCTAGGCCGCAGTTCAATGATTGACTTTGTGGTTGTGTCATCGGATTTGCGGCCGCATGTTTTAGACCAGGGGTGGGCAATCCCACTCCCTGGAGGGCCGCTGTCCTGCACGTTTACCAAATCTCCCTGTTGCAACACACCTGATTCCAATGAACAGGTTCAATATCAGGCCTCGTCAGAGTTTACTGATAATCTGATCATTCAAATCAGGTGTGTAGCAACAGGGAGACTTGGAAAACATGCAGGACAGCGGCCCTCCAGGACTGGGATTGCCCACCCCTGTTTTGGACACTCGGGTGAAGAGAGGGTCGGAGCTGTCAACTGATCACCACC
This sequence comes from Hippocampus abdominalis, assembly GCA_018466805.1. Classification (NCBI taxonomy): domain Eukaryota; kingdom Metazoa; phylum Chordata; class Actinopteri; order Syngnathiformes; family Syngnathidae; genus Hippocampus; species Hippocampus abdominalis. The sequence goes on from CM031702.1 coordinate 21,664,986, forward strand.
TGGTGGTGAGTATGCTCCGATGGTGGGGGAAGATGCCGGTCCGTCCTGGCAGACCCAAACGTATTGTGAGGGTTTGTTGGAAGCGTCTGGTGGAATCCCCTGTCAGAAAGAGTTTCCACTCCCACCTCCGGCAGAGCTTTTCCCATGTCCCGGGGGTTGCGGGGGACATTGAGTCCGAATGGACCATGTTCCGCGCCTCTATTGTTGAGGCGGCCAATCTGAGTTGTGGCCGAAAGGTGGTTCGGTCCCTATACTACCAATGTCAGAGTTTGGTTCGCATTGCCGGCAATAAGTCGTTTCCAGTGAGGGTTGGACTCACTGGAAACTATATATATATTGTCAGAGTGCTTGGATTGGATCGGGTACAATCCGAATCGACTCTCCACCAAGGGGTCCGGACCCCCAGTGAGCCTCCTCGCCCGTGGAGTCGCGGGTAGGCGGGGGTTCCGCTAAGCCGATGCTGAGAAAGACGCGCCTGAGTTCTCACTGCCTTTAATTTTACGAAACCAACCCGTTCTGAATCCTTATTAAATTCCCAAATAGTAACCGTTCCAGATTTGGAGAAGTAATAAGGACGTTTCGTTTTTACAGCAGCTCTTTCTCATTTTTCCTCTGTTGCAATTGTTACCGACTCAGGTCAAGTTCAATAGTCCTTGTGAGGACCATTCGGGTTCGTTTGTCACGCCGGAGTAAAATATTTTAAGTAACGCGTTCAAGGATGGTTAACGCTTGTTCACCGCCTTTTCGTTCATTATTGGAGGTTGAGTAGTACATGATTTAAATCATGAAATGACTGAGGTGGACGTTAATAAATTTGATAAGATTTATTAAAATAGATAAAAAAGACAATCATTCTGATGATATTCATTAATCAACCGTAAAACCGCGACTCGCAAGGAATTCACAGTGATCATGAACATCATAAAATCATTGAAGTGATGGTGTATCTTAAAATCCAAATAATTAGATGATAAACCAAATGAAGTGGAAAAATAAAAAGTGAATAAGACAAAAAGGTTATAAAATGAATAAATGCGATTAAATAATTGTCTATCTTGATGAGCCTGGAGTGGTCGTGCCTAACACCCGTTTTCTGTATTTTGAAAATCGGTAATAAGATCTAATTATTGAAGACCAGAATATTAAATAGAATTTAAATCCTTCTGTTAGTTGCTCTCTTGAGTGCATAATTAGGTTATTAGTTTTCTTACCGAAATAGTAGTATTGTGGTATTCTAATCTCATAAGATATTTTTCACAGCATGGAGTAAATTCCTCTTTTAAAAGAAAAATAAAAATTAATAAAAATCAAATGTCTGAGCTTACTGTTAGTCGTCCTTTTAGCTGGGATAAAAATGGGAAAAAAGACAAATGTGATGATCCATTCTGAGTCCAATTGCTCTCGTCTGATACAGAGTTGTAAAAAAAGAAAAAATTATTTGTGCCTGGTCGGAGTCGAGTCGAGCTCACAGGTTCCGATGGGCCGAAGGAAGAAAAGCCTCCTCCCCGGAGGAGAGGGACAAAACTGCCAGAAACTCTTAAGTCAGGAGAGCAGTGCGTATCGATGATCCTATTGTTGGTACACCACTCATTGTGCACGTAAACACAAAGTCCCCCACTTTTACTCTTACCCGAGTCGCTGTTTCTGTCCTGCGGTGAAGCGCGCGGCCTGCTAGCTCGACTGCCGCGTCGGGAATCAGCGGGTGAAGCCACGTGTCCGTAATATAAATAATGCTGCAGTTCCGCACAAAGCTGTTTGTGGCCAACTGTAATTCCAGTTCGTCGATTTTGTGAGTGATGGATCTGGCGTTGGAAAGGAAGAGACTCGGTAATGCGGGCCTGTGAGGTTGTTTCCGTAGCCTAGCATCTCACCAGGCGACCAGTGCATTTAATAGGGATTTCACCTTAAAGTTAAGGTAAAGTTCAAATTGACAATAGTGGTTAATAGACAAAAAGTGGGTGGAAACAGAATTTGAGTTTTATGTTTGATTTTATCCCTAATTCACTCTAATTTTGGAAACACAAGAGAGAGAGAGAGACGAGAGAGAGAGCTTGTTGGAGTTGAGTGATCAAGATGGAACTTCTCAAGTTCACAAATAATGGGACCAAAACATTGTTAATGTTTGTCTTGTTAAAATGAACATATGAGCCACAGAAGCTGATTTGTTTGGATTTGCTAAGATTATTCATTTTAGGAATACAGGCTAATATACAGGGGCACAACAGGCGAATACAGTTTGGTAGGCGTATCTCATTTTCGTGTCTAAAGCACCACATAGATATGCAAATTGTGTCTTAATTTGTTACAATGCATTTATTAATAATGCATAATGCATGACGTCCCTGATCCACTGGTGAAAGGACACTTTTGATCATCTCCTCTTTCATCTATTACTGCTTCAAACAACAAAGAGTATGCAGAAAAGTAGTTAAGATTGGATGGCTGCCTGTGTATTATGTGTTGTATTATTTTGTTATTTCATTATGACTTCAAGATGGCGACGCGAGAGTGGCTGCCTTTACAGCAGCTCCGATACTTTTTTCTTCTCCTTTCTTCCCTTCATAACTTTGCTGCTGTAAATTGGGAATTTCTCCATTGTGAGACAAATACAGTAAAGGTAAAGATAAATAAGGGTTTCTTATTCTTATTCGTTTCAACTACCGCTATTTGCAATTGCCAAGGCATTGCTGGGCTAAAGAACGGAGGAAAAGAAATCACCACAGAACATCCTTAGATATGAGAGAGAATATCTCCCCCTGACATGTTTGTTTAGTAAATTTACAAATATACACAGGTAGTGAGCAATTAAAGAAGTACCATTTAATTAATATATTTTTGGAAGTTTTCTTCTTTAATATCAAATTGACTACAGCATGAATTTTTTTTTTTTACCTGAAAAGTCATGTCATCTTAAACAGCTATGGAATCATATTGATTATAGGCTTCTCATCTGAAGTCTACTTATTCTACTACCAGTTTGTTGTTGATTGAAATTTTCACATCTCAATATTTGATTCAGACTCCTTCTAATGTCCAGGTGTGGAGAGGCAAATGTCATATAATAATAATGAAAGCATTCGTATCCATCCATCCATTTTGAACCCATATCAGTGTCAGGGAACGGGTGCAGCAGCTTTTAGCTGGGAAGCCCACATTTCACTCTCCCAAGCCAATTCGTCCAACTCTTCTGGGGAGATCCCAAGGCATTCCCAGTTCAGCCAGGAGACGTCGTCTTTCCATTGTGCCCTGCCCTGCGTCTTCCCTAATGGCCTCCCCAGGATTACTTGCCGAGATACTTTGCAACAAACAGTATGAGTATCTAAAATGTATGTGTGTCTTGCGATAATCCTTGACCGTATTTTCCTGGGTCACCCGCAAGATTGCGCAAGATTTTTTTTTATTGGGAGGAATGTCGGCGCCATTTGACTGTCGTTGCTGGACATCCCCGGGGCGCTTGTCTTGCGCCTGAAGTAGGCAGCATTTTCACAGCCCTGCTTTGTTCAGCGAAAAGGTCGGTGCTGATGGACAGTCTGCATGGATTGGATGGATGCATGGATTGAGGAGCCGACGATGAGAAGAAAGGAGCGTCAGCGCAGAGCGCCGATGCATATGTGGAACTGGGAGTCGCGGCTTGGAATTGAAGCGGATTTACATGGGACAGGAGAAGAGAGCCAATCTCTCTTTTTCGTTAATGGATGCTACAGCTTCTTGTTGCTACAGCTTAGCTTGTAGCAGACGTGTGCACATTGCCGCATGACGTCTTTGATCCACTGGTGAAAAGGACACTTTGATTCGCTCCTCTTTCACCTATTACGGCTTCAAACAACAAAGTGTATGCAGGAAAGTGGTTAAGATTGCACAATTGTCTGTGTTTCATGTGTTGTCTTGTATTATTTTGTCATTTTTTTGGTCAACTTTTCTTTTGATGGCGGCGCGGACACCCGCAGCGGCTCCTCTTGTTTTATGTTGAGGGGGAAGAAATTTCATTTGTGCTGTATGTTACTGTCAGAGATTTTTCTCGGACAAAGTTAAAGAAATGACTCGGCACACAGGAAAATTGTCTTCAATATCGACGGGAGCGGATCTCTGAGAGCGAACGACGGTTAGTTGCTCCGCGATCACACTCTGAGCTCCGCCCTCCATGAGTTCGACCTTTTATTGTGACATATGCAAAATACAAGAAATAACACTGCCCCCGACGTTTGCATACCGCACCCCTGGTCCGGCCCCTCGGTAGTGATTGGTTACCTTGGTTTGAGCTTTGAACCACCGGTACATTGACACCTTAGCATTTGATCAACATTGAATCAACATGTTGCAGAGTTTGCGGAGACAAATGTCGCCTGGGCGCGACGGGTGTTATCAAATCGTCTTTTGATGTTCAACCGCTGTTCCCAAATGATTGATTCCCCCTTTGTGACCGGGTCTATCCTTATCTCCTCTGTTCGCCCCCCTCTGCATTGACGTGGTCATTGTGGACTTCAAAAGCCCTCCGACCAGGTCGCCTTTGTCTTAATGCGTAGGCATTTGGGGGTGCTGGATACGCACCCAAACGTTTAGATGTGCTCAAATTAAATGAAACTTTAACATGATACAATTTTGCTCATAGATTTCTCTGTCAGTTACACATACGTACAGCACATTTGACAATAAAGTTGTATTCAATTCAAGATAGTATTTTTTCATGCAACCGCAGCTTGAACCACAAACTTCTGTCCTAAATCTGAACATAATCTGAATTGTGCAGCATTTTGAGCATTTGAATTGACACTATATATTGCTTCAGAATGTATCTCAAGTTTCTTTGCTTCCATGTAGTCTCAGGAGGCAATCAAAGTGACAGTCAAAACGAGTCAACCACATTCAAGCTTGACAACACTGTGCCGAGCCGATTGGCACTTGGGGCACGCTGTGGATACAGCCAACGCTGCTGGGGATCTCCTGTCCGACAGAAGAAGAAACACACTGGTAACACTCTGACAGGCAATTATGTTTACATTTTTATTCACTTGGCATGTTGCGTATTTAAATACCAGCATTCATTCTTTAAATAATTGTCACTCACGCTTTAAAAAAATGCCAAATAAAAAGTTTCGTGACAATAATATATATCTTGATTTTGCAACAAAAAGTAACATGAAATCTTTCTGGATAGGTATGGCAAGCATTGACAGCAGCGCTCCGGAGACAACCTCAGACAGTTCCCCCACCCTCAGCCGGCGGCCGTTACGAGGTGGATGGGCAGCAACATCATGGGGTCGGGGTCAAGATAGCGACAGCATCAGTAGCTCATCTTCAGATTCGCTGGGATCGTCCTCCTCCAGTGGATCTCATAGGGCAGGGGTTGGTGCCAGAGCCAAGAGCACGGACACCAGCAGGTAATAGCAAATTTCGTCAAAAAAAATAAAATACAGCGGTACCTCTACTTACGAAATTAATTGGTTCTGGAAGAATTTCGGAACTAGAAAATTTTGGAAGTAGAGGATATCCATATAAATGCCCTAATTCGTTCCAAGCCCCCCCCCCCCCCCCAAAAAAATTCAGACATAAATGTTTCCTAAAGCATAAAAATGCATCCAAGTATGTAACAAATACATGTTACAGTTAGATTATTGCACAATAAATGAGAGTTCTGCACAATGTAAAAACAAAGAAGAAAGAATTAAAATGACACTAATTTAACTTCTAACTGCGTCATCATCGTATGTTGCCCTCTTTAGTCCATGTTCTCTCTCAGAAGTGGTTTTTGCCTGCCGTTTTGTAAAGAAGTGATCCAAGGACGTTTGCTTTTGTCGGCTTTTAACAATCCTTCGAAAATGTCCAAGGCAAACATCAGCATAGTGAGCCCGATCAGTGAACTGGGTGATTCACATTTACGTAAAACTATCGGAACGCCTCATGGCCCGAGGGGCGAATGACGAGGATGCTCCGTAGACACATATCTATCTATTTATCTATCTACACACACAGACACATTAGGAAGTGGTCCCCTCAATGCCAGGATGATACTCGGTAATAGCCAATGGCAGAGCAGCTACATGTATGTTGCGTTCAGGAAACTCGGAGCTGCGAGTAGCAGTCCATACTGAATTTTTAACCTTTCGTATCTTGAAATTTCTTTCGTAACAAGAGGCAATATTTTCCTGATGGGACATTTCATAACTTGAAAATTTCGTATGAAGAGATGTTCGTAAGTAGAGGTACCACTGTAACCAATAACTGGGGATGTCACAATATTTACAGCATCACAAAATTATGGTATTAAAAATGCATCAACATCATCAATATCTTGTCTCAGTATAAAATAATAAGCTATTATGCTTTGAATGTCATTTTAAGGTTGCACTCTGACAGCTCTCACTACACTCTCTCTCTTTTTATATATATATATATATATATATATATATATATATATATATATATATATATATATACATACACACACACACACACACACACACACGCGCGCGCGCGGCTGGATAGCGCAGTTGGTAAGGCACCAGTTTGACACACGGGAGACTGGGGTTTGATTCCCGCTTGGGACAATATGAACACATAACATCATCCAGTGTGGGTACTTTGGCAATACCCTTCGCGCTAATGCCTAACTCATACCATGAGGTGTGAGACGAGGATTTAAAAAAAAATTATATCTTTGTATGTACAGACACACACACACAATTTTTCATCAGGAGATTGTCACAGCGGGCACAGCTGGTGTTTGTTACATTCGGTCACCTGGGCACTGTAACAAGGAAGTGAAGTGAGAGCTGTCTGAGCACAACCTTTTGTATGTATATGGATGAGTGACACATATAATGATAGAGTCAAACTAACTCTGCGCACACAAAGGGATGCCACACACTGAATGACAGGGAAATTGGCCGAGACTATAAAACCAGGACCCTAAGTGGCGCCACAAAAAAAAAAAAATCCAAGCTGGGCAGGTTTGACCTGGGGCTACGAAAACTGAGACAAATGCTAAGATGTAGAGCAGGGTCGCTGATTTTTGTTTTTATTTAATATTTACACATTTGCACATTTAAGAGAGTCATACTTTTGAGCCCTTGTCCGAAACTGTTTATTCAATCGACTTCAGGGTTTGACGATATCATCTCAAGACCTGGGACAATAGGGAAAAAAAATATTGGATTTTTTAAATACTATATGACAGTGGTGGGGCATCAGATTTTCATTCATCCATCCATCTATTTTCTAATCCATTTATCCTCAAGAAGGTCGCGGGCATGCTGGAACCTATCCCAGCTGTCTTCCGGCACTCGGTAGGGTATAACCTGAACTGGTTGCCAGCCAATAGCAGGGCACACATAGACAACAACCATTTATGCTCACAATCACACCTTTGGACAATTTGGAGTGTTCCAGTAACCTACCAAACATGTTTTTGTGATGTGGGAGGAAACCGGGTAAGGCATGGGGAGAACATGCAAACTCACCACAGGAAGGCCAGAGCCAGAATCAAACCTTCCACCTCTGCACTGTGAGGTGGATGTGTTGACCACTCGTCTATTGTGCCGCCGCATAAGATTTTGTGTTTCATATTTCTTTTGCCACAAAATAGGAAATGATTAATAACAGTGCATACTACAAAAATATCCCAACATTTCGACATACAGTATATGAATCCAACACTCAATAATATATAATAATTTTCTGCAAAAAACAATAAGGACTTCGTAGCAGTTGCTGCTCGGGTCCGAACAAATCCTCCAAAAACAATAAGGACTTTCCAGTGGTCACTGCTCGGGGCTGACAAAGTTATTCTTTGTTGGAGGTGTACTTCGTACAATATATAGACAAATAATAAGATTTATAGTTGCAGGGGAGAGTTGGGGTGGGAGCCGACTGCGTCACCTGGCCCTCCTGTCTCGGCCAACATGGCATAGGCAGGATGAACGAGAACGGACAGAGGCTGCTTGAACTGTGCTGCCATCGCGACCTGTGTGTGACCAACACCTACTTTGAGGGTAAGGATTGCCACAAAGTCTCGTGGAGACATCCTCGGTCCAAACACTGGCACCAGCTTGACTTAGTCATCGCCAGACGTGCAGACCTGAAAAGCATCCTTCACACTCGTAGTTTTCACAGTGCAGACTGTGACACAGACCACTCCCTCATTGGCAGCAGAGTGAGGTTGTTAGTGAAGAAGATACACCATGCCAAAACAAAGGGCCCACCACGCATCAACACCTGTAGCGCCAGTGACCCGAAGAGATCCCAACAGTTCCAGGAAGTCCTCAATGAGAAGATGGCAACTCCAGCCTCAAATGATATCGACATTGAGGATAGGTGGTGCCACCTCCGTGATGTTATCCACACCTCAGCTATCACAGCATTTGGGAAGAAGGAACGCCGAAATGCAGACTGGTTCGAAGCCCACTGGGATGAGATGCATACGGTCATAGAAGCCAAGAGGAACGCCCTACTGGCCTACAAACAGAACCCCTGCCCCAGCACTTGCGACACCCTCAAAGCTGCAAAACGCAAATCCCAGCAGACAGCCCGCCACTGTGCAAATGACTATTGGCGCAACTTGAGCAATAGGATTCAGACAGCTGCCGACACAGGAAACGCAAGAGACATGTACGACGGTATCAAGACAGCAACTGGCCCCACTGCTACTAAGACCGCACCGCTGAAGACCAAGACCGGGGAAGTCATTACAGACCAATGCAAACAGCTCGAACGTTGGGTTGAACACTACCTGGAGCTGTATGCAACTCAGAACGTGGTGACGGACACCGCCCTGGATGCCCTACCCAACCTCATAGTCATGGAGGAGTTAGACACTCTCCCTACCATGGAAGAACTCAGCAAAGCCATTGACTGCCTCTCCTGTGGGAAGGCTCCTGGGAAAGACTGTATCCCCCCAGAAGTCCTGAAGAGTGGCAAGCCGGCCCTTCTGCAACACCTTCATGATCTCCTATGCCTGTGCTGGGAGAAAGGCTACGTCCCCCAAGATATGCGCGGTTCCAACATTGTCACTCTCTATAAGAACAAGGGGGAGCGTAGTGACTGTAACAACTACCGCGGCATCTCCCTCCTCAGCGTTGTGGGCAAGGTCTATGCTCGTGTCATCCTGGTACGCCTACAGAGTCTCGCCTCCCGGGTGTACCCGGAATCCCAGTGTGGTTTCAGGGCTGGGCGATGTACAGTGGACATGATCTTCTCTCTACGCCAGCTACAGGAGAAGTGCCGAGAGCAGCAGAAGCCACTGTACATCGCCTTCATAGACCTGACGAAGGCCTTTGACCTGGTTAGCAGAAGCGGACTCTACAGCCTTCTACGGAAGATCGGTTGTCCCCAAAAACTGCTCCAGATGGTCAAGTCCTTCCATGAGGACATGCACAGCACAGTCTCCTTCAACGGCGGTACGTCTGATCCCTTTCCTGTGAGCAGCGGCGTGAAACAAGGGTGCGTCCTCGCCCCAACCCTATTTGGGATTTTCTTCTCCATGCTGCTACAGTATGCCTTCAGCGACTGTACAGAAGGCATCTATATCCATACCAGAGCTGATGGAAAACTATACAACATCGCCCGTCTGCGAGCAAAGACCAAAGTCCAGGAAACACTGATCCGCGACTTACTATTCGCAGATGATGCAGCTCTGACATCTCACACAGAAGCTGGTCTGCAAGAGCTAGTGGACCGCCTGTCTCATGCCTGCAAGGAGTTTGGCTTGACTATTAGTCTGAAGAAGACAAACATCCTAGTACAAGACACTCCCACTCCACCAGACATCTACATCGATGGTATGCACCTTGAGGTGGTAGACTCCTTCACCTACCTCGGTTCGACCATCTCCAGCTCCCTCTCTCTGGACACTGAGATCAGTGCAAGGATTGGAAAGGCAGCAGCCACCATGGCCAAGCTGAACAAGCGTGTGTGGAACAACAGTCAGTTGACTGTGAACACCAAGCTCAAAGTGTACCAGGCCTGCGTCCTCAGCACTCTCCTTTACGGCAGCGAGTCCTGGACCACTTATGCCGGGCAGGAGAAACGACTAAACAATTTCCACCTACGCTGCCTCAGACGACTCCTGAACATCAGATGGCAGGACAGGGTAACTCACGTCGAAGTCCTCCAACGTGCCGGCACCCCAAGCATGTTCGCTCTTCTCAGTGGGAGGCGCTTGAGGTGGCTCGGCCACATCCGACGCATGGCTGCTGGCCGCATCCCAAAAGATCTGCTGTATGGGGAATTGCGTGAGGGGGCTCGCCCCACTGGAAGGCCACAGCTCCGCTTCAAAGATGTCTGCAAGCGTGACATGAAACTGGCTGGAATCGACCCAAACTCGTGGGAAGCCTCAGCAAACATTCGTCCGCTCTGGAAGGTCACAGTCACCAATGGAGTCAAGAGGGCAGAGGATACCAGGAAAAACCGGCAGGCAGAAAAAAGAGCAAAGAGGAAGGCAAGGGTAACCTCTGCCTTACCGCAATCCACTTTCGTGTGCAGCAGCTGCTTCAGAGACTGCCACTCTAGAGTTGGGTTGTACAGCCATTCTAGAAAATGTAACTGTACATAATCGCGCTACACCATCGTCTCCCGAGATGAACGGATGCCGAGAGAGAGAGGAATAAGATTTATAGTTGCAGGGGAGAGTTGGGGCTGCGAAAGAGAAAATAATTGAGAAGCACTGGTTCAAATTAACAGCACAATTCTAAAATGTCATTGCAATTTCATGTTGGCCATCTGAGCTATCTAATGAGGTCGCACCGACTCGCAAGCTTGTTGCAAATACATCTACAGCATAACAAAATGAAACGAACGGTTACATGCTCTGATTATGATTCTAATTCATGGATCAGGACACAAAAAGAAAAACAAGTCAATTAAGAGAAGCACAAACCAGTATGTGGTCATAAGTAGTGCTGCCACCTAGTGGTACTACCAATCATCTTAAAGATGACCGCACATAAGCTAACATTACAGAGTAGACCAACTAGCAAGATGAAACAAAACAATATATTTTATACCCATTTCAGTTGCAAAAATATGCATTTTTTATGTTGATGGGCAAGAGAAAAGGTTTCCCTTCATACTGAACAACGAGCAGATGTAACTCAGAGGCTTTGTTTGGTGCGTGTTTGGATCCCGGCGCGACATCGACCAACGAGAGCACGAATGGCTTCATCCCATGAGCTGATTGGCTGCACATCATCGCCAATCTGTTGACTGTCTAGCATAGTGTATCTTAGTGTTGTGTTCACGATAACTTTTTTTGATTAGTTAAACTGCGCTCCAACCCCTTGCCACGGCCAAAGCAATGGATCACGGCTGTGTGTCACCCCGCTTGTCGGAAATGGCACCATCAACAGGGACACATTGCTTCAACGGCGGTGGCGGGGAGTTGGTTCACAGCCTTAACACTGACAGCTCAGGCAAAGGGGCTAAAATGACAGCTGAAACCATCAGCTCGGGAAGATATTTTTTCTGAACTAAAAAAAGACCATTGTCTGAAAAAGACGAAACCTTAACCCTTTTCAGCTAATCAGAAGACAAGATGAATGCCATCGTGCTACCCATCACCAAGGAGGCAGGGTAGTGGCACTCCAATGACATGGGTGTGTATGGCTGCCAGTGCAACTGAATCTCTTATATTTATTGATGATGTGATTGCTGACAAAAGTATCAATATCAAACATTAGGTGCAAGAACTAATTTTTGTTCACTTTTTCTCAAAAATAAACTCACTCAAAATTATTTAAATGAGGTACTATCATTGTCTTGCACGTCATTCCAAATCTGCAAATATTTTTTAGGCCTACTCACGTAGTTAAATGCAGTATAAGAACCTTTGTAAGCACAACTAAACCATGCCTGCCCTCTAGTGGTGAATGTGATATTACAACTTAAAACTACAGTCGACCTCTGCAAATTTGCAGTTCGGTACCCGCACATTTGGATATTCACAGATTTGTTTTCTTCTGAAAATTACTCAGGCGGCCACGTAAAGTATTCTGCCAGTTTCCCTTCCCTGATGGAGCCTGCTGTCCAAGCTGAAGAGGAGGAGTGGGAGTGAGAGGAGTCATTGCTCTGACCACTAGTTGTGGTCATAGCAATAGCAATGTGCAAAGACTTCAAATGTTATGAAGTAATGGCCAGCCATAGTGATGGTATTCATAAAGGTCAGACCGAACAATGGTATATGATAGTCGATTAACATTTGTCATTCCATATATTACGTTCGATCTGGGGTGTTCCACCTACTCTGAGAGGCTGCTATGAATATTTCTTCATTGACCAAAAGGTTGAGTTCGGAGGAGGACCCACCTCTCCAAAGGTGTCTTCCTGCAGCATTTTATATACAGTCAAACCTTGGTTTTCAAACGTCTCGGTTCTCGGCCAATTCGGTTTTCGAATGAAAATTTCGAGTTTTTTATACCTCGGATGACGAACAAATTTCGGGTCTCGAACTAACTGAGCGCACTTGAATGCGTCACTTCACTCCTCTCGGCTTCGCTTCCTCGTGTAGCGTCCATTGTGAGCAGACGTTTTTGTATTGTTCAAGAAAGATTTTTTTTTTTTAAAGCAGACGTGTTTGGTGAGACGCTTCTGTTAGGGGGAGTGAAACCCCCCTCTTTTCGGAATGGTTTGCCCCAGCAGCACGGGGGAAGTGCGTGCGTTTGTTGTACGGCCGGCAGTATTCAATACAGCGGCACATAATGAACACTCTGGTGTCCGGTGTCTCATTATTATGCAATAATCATACAGAAACAGCTTCCTCGTGTAGCGTCCATTGTGAGCAGACGAGTTTGTATTGCTCAATCAAGATTTTTTTTTTTAAAAAGCAGACGTGTTTGGTGAGAACTACGTAATATCGGACTGTTATTTTTGCATCGTGTATCAGCCCCTAATCATGGCACCTAAGAAAGCAAGTGGAAGTGGTAAATGTAATGATGGTCAACAGACAAGGTTCACGTTTTATATGACTTTTAATAACAATGTGGCAGAGCTTTAAAACATGCGGTGTGCTCATTCTAACAGTTACTTCCTGGAACTCCCCCTTATAGGCGGACCTGTCGATTAACTGGAGTATGACGTACACAGTGCAAACTTTCATAAAGCACTACTCGTATAATAATAGCCTATTATGTGACAGTAAACCTGGTGAGGAAGAGAGGAAAATAGTGCGTAAAACTATAGAATTTAAGTTAGATTTGATCACGAAATATGAGTCAGGTGTGCGTATGTCTGTGTTGGCTAAGGAGTTTGGGATGCCGAAATCCACCATCAGCAGCATCCTAAAAAAGAAAGACCATCTGCCCGATGACAGCTGTGATAGGCGCACGGCCCACGACAGAAAGCAAGAGAGAGAGATGTTCCTTCAATTTTTATGTTACTATGTTAATGTTAATTAATTGGTGAACATAAAACATATTACAGTTTGTTTGTACAGTATTTTACATATTACCTGCTCTCTTATTACATGTGTACAGTTTACATTGATTCCAATGGGAAACAGGGTTTCGGTTTTCGAACAATTCGGTTTTCGAACAGTCTTCTGGAACGGGTTATGTACGAAAACCGAGGTTTGACTGTATTTTTTATCAACTTACATTGTGTACCACAATATTGTGTCAAATGTTGCCCACTCAGCATCCATTGTGGCCTTGTAATCCTGGAAAGTGGAATTTTCCCATCTGCAGCCCCTTCTCAAGGCTCTCGACGAGGGCGGACGCTTTTTGCTCAGCTCCTGTCCTCCTGTTTTCCCCCCTCCCTTTGCTCGCCTCTCTGTCTATGTGCGGTCTCTGTCTGACTATCCTAGCCTCCTGCCGTATTTTCATCCTAAAAAAACAAACCATGGAATTGGTTGGCTGGTCTCTCGATGCCATCGTCAAAATTTTCTCGACGAGAAGAGTAGGCAGGGGGGAGCCTACTTGCCCCTTGGGGACATTTGCTGCTGGGTACACCCTAGATCCCTGGAGGAAGTGGAGTATGGTGTGCCTGTCAATACTGTCCGTTGAGGATGTGGAAGACATCTACATTATCGGCCTTCTGATAACAGGTATGCTGCTGTTTGGTGTTAGGAGTTTCCTGTTCTATCGTAAAATTCAACCGACGGGAGCGGCTCTATTGGAAGTGAAGAAGCTGCCGGTCATTTTGGATGGCTCAGCGCGAATGTCCAACACTCAGACTCAGACTGTGCTCAACCGCAGAATTGATGCGGCTTTGGAGCATCAAGATGGTCAACAACTTTGAGAAACCTGGAATCCGTGCTTTAAATTGAAATCGCGGATTTGGCTGATCAACGCCATTAAGGAGAAGACACTGGCCACGGACTCAAGGCCGTCTGGAATTGTTGACGGCCGTCCAAAACAAACAACGCCTTTCCCCTGGATGGAAGTACGCATGGAAGCTAGTGCCTCACCATCACCCCCCTCCTTCTCAGCCATGGACTGATAAGCCAGGATTGCCTCCATGAGCAGACCTTGACGTAGCAGCTGTGGTTTGACATGCAAACACAAACAGACTATTCACACCGCGCACACACCCTTGAAATCACCGCCTTTATTGTTCCTTTTTTCCCCCCGTGACGTGACCTTGATCTGCGGAGCGCTCGTTTCGGACTGAGCAGCTGGTCGGACGGGCCATGTTGCGCCCCCCCTTTCTATCCATCCCCTCATTACATGTTATGTCTTGTGACTTGTTGTAACTGTCATATGCTTGCATGTGCTTAGGTATTTTTTTTCTCAGAGACTCTAATTAGCCTCAGTGTTTTGTTTTTTTACCTCTCCCTCCCTAGTGGTATCATTTCTAAACTAAGATCTCGGGGCGCTTTACATAGCGAGTACCGACAGGCCTTTTGCACTGTATCCCATGTCCGTCGTTGTTTTCATATTCTTGGCCTCCCCCGAGATGTTTTTGTTGTTTGTTTGTTTTCCATTGCCCTCCTAGAGGTTAAGATTCGGGGATGTTGGTATTTGTCAACTGTGAGCGTGTGAAGCCCTTTGAGAATTTTTGTGACTTGACTTGAGGTGTGATGTTGCGGTACTCTGTGTCAGTACCAAATTTAAAGTATTATATAATTGTGCTGTAAATTGTGCTGTTCAACATTACAATTATTATGGGACGTTTTGGGTATTCGCTGCATGAAACAGAAAGTATGAATGATTGTCTGAAATGACATAATAGGGTTCGGACATTGAATCCAGATGAATATTAAAGTCGCCCATGAATTATTTGTCATCTGTGTGAATTACCAGGTCAGCAACAATTTCAAAAAATGTATCCTAAATCAAGTAAGTTCCATGGGGACGTTAGATAATTGCATGATAAAATGGAAGCAATGTATAACATAAAACTCATATTTCGAAGCTGCCATTCGACCTCAGTCTAAGTTTGAGAGCAGATCTGGAAATGATGTGTTGTCTCTATGCCAGAGTTTGGCGTAAAAATGTATTCAAAAGATAAGCAGCTAAAGCCAAATTGACATGATCAGATTTAACAAAATGTGGTTAATCTTCAGTATATTCACATCATGGATTAGACTAAAAATGTTGAGCAAACGTTTTTAAACTTTTTCTACCGTAAGAGTTTCAAGACATTTTATTGAATCATAGATTGTGAGATGATTATACAATGTTTTATTTCATTTGGTGCTCTTTGTTTAGGTACAAAGGGCGTCGTCCAGAGTGTCATGTTCCTCATGTGCCCAACCAGCCATCAGAGGCCGCAGCACACTTCTACTTTGAGTTAGCCAAGACGGTGCTCATCAAAGCTGGAGGAAACTCATCTACCTCCATTTTCACCCAGCCTTCTGTTAGTGGAGCTCACCAGGGACCTCACAGAAACCTTCATTTGTGTGCCTTTGAGATTGGCCTGTATGCTCTTGGTCTTCACAACTTTGTTTCTCCCAACTGGCTGTCCAGAACCTACTCATCACATGTTTCCTGGATTACTGGTGTGTTACACTGCATTGTGTGTATTTGTGCATGCCCATGCATGATTTGAGTTGTTTGTACCGCGTGTACACTATACCAATCCACAATTTTGTGGGATGCTTTTCAGTTGCTACTCGAATCCATATGTGATGTTATCTTTTGCTCTTCACACTCATTCCATACCCTTTCAGGTCAGGCAATGGAGATTGGCAGTGCTGCCCTCAACATTTTGATGGAGTGTTGGGATGGTCACCTCACCCCTCCAGAAGTAGCATCATTGGCTGACCGCGCTTCACGGGCGAGGGACCTCAACATGGTCCGTGCAGCTGCTGAACTGGCTCTGAGCTGCCTGCCTCATGCACATGCTCTAAATCCAAATGAGATCCAGAGAGCCTTGGTGCAATGCAAAGAACAGGTGTGCTAATGTTTGTTGTAACCGTTGCTGTTCTCAGTTAACTTGTATTGGATGTCCGTTGTGATAGTTTAAATTTATTTGTAGATTCAAATGAGCCTATATGGCAGTATTAAATAATATAAACAACCGTATGGACACTATCGCAATTGTTAATGATAATTCATTGATGTACACCAGGGGTGCCCAAAACTTTTGGACCAAAGATCAACTTTTCGATGTACCAACCTCCCGCAATTGACCCGTTCCCGTGCACGCACATACACACGCACGCCATCATGAGCAACAGCCTGACACGGAGGCATGCGGCGCACTTTTGTAGCCTGTTAACTATCGTAGCTCACACGTACCGTTTTAAAGTGCTTCCCTCGGCCCCCTAGACTCTTATTTTTTGCCCGTGCCCTCGGTGAATTGGACACGAAACAAACTCTGAATGAGAATAATGATAACGATAAAAGATGTAGCGCAACAACTCTGATCTCAAGCTGCAATTGCAGACCGCAGAGTGCTAACAACTTCTGGTGACGCAGGTCACGCGCCACCGTCGGTTAAAGATTTACCTGCTTTATTTTATTTTATTTTTGTAACACTTTTTGTGAAAATGGGACTGATAGGATGATTAGGTGCCGTGAACATTAACACAAAAAATAGATTACTAACATGCACAAGCACACACAAATGGTTGGGGTTTTTTCTCTTCTACACCTCTCGGGACCAGTCCGCGATCGACGTAATGGGCACCGCTGATGTACACTATGGACATTCTGGTCTATTTTATAAAAAGAGAAGCTGCATTGCTTCACCGATGAGTTTTTCCCCTTTTAGTGCCCAGTGGAAATGTGGAGGTAGCATGCATAGTAATTGTGCAACATAGACTTTGCTTATCACAAAGTACTAAATGCCTTTACAATCACCTTCATGTAAAAATTGCAAGCATTTACAG
Source organism: Hippocampus abdominalis (assembly GCA_018466805.1). Taxonomy (NCBI): domain Eukaryota; kingdom Metazoa; phylum Chordata; class Actinopteri; order Syngnathiformes; family Syngnathidae; genus Hippocampus; species Hippocampus abdominalis. The sequence continues at coordinate 21,682,246 of CM031702.1, forward strand.
GCCAGAGTATGAACCATTCTAGTTTTGGCAAGGCTAGTTGTTCTGGTTGAAGAGAAGAGATGGATTAAGATTTGGGATGCATTTGGGTTTTGTATTAATTCCACTAACGGTTACCAGACCTTTAATGACTTGTTTTCAATGGCTTTTAAGGTTTGGATAAAGTGCTGGAGTTACAAAAACAGTACTTGCCCTTATCCAAATTTTCCTTAAAACGTCTCTAAAATATAGAATTAAGTTGACAGATGTGAGCAAAACTCTACCTGAGTGACTAGATTTTTCAGCCTTGAGGAATAAGCTGTTCTGCATCCAGAGGAGAGAACGTTGAATGTGCAGGGTTGTTCCACCCCCACCGCCCCTTTTTATAGTTGACCAGTGTGGATCTCTCTTGAGGGTGAAAGTATAGCCCAGTGGTTCGCTCTCCGTTTTCGGACCCTCCTGTCCTCTGCTATGAAAAGCAGAAGAACCAAACACTGTCGCAATATGTCAGAATACAGAATACTTTTAATTGTTGATCCATAGAAGTCAAAAGCCACAGGTAGTCTTTAGGTGAGCCTGCTTTAACTCTCCTCAGTAAGGCTACTGCTGGGCCTTCCCATCTGAAAGGATATGATAATGAACCAGGCATGGCCGGCCGAGAAGTGAACTCGAAGGAAGTTAACGCTCTCATACTTTCAACCTCTTGATGTAAAAAGTGGGGTGCTTTGACTTCACTGATTTCCTGAAATCCTCAATGAGTTCCTTAGTCTCGGATGCATTTATGTCAGGGTTATTGAAGAGACAGCAGTTGGCCATGTGCTGGACTTCCTCCATTTATGCTGACTCATTGCTGTCTGTAGTAAGTCCTACTAACATGTTCTCAGCCAACTAGATGATGATGGTGGCATAAATGGAGGCAGTTCTGCGTGAAGATGGAGTAGTGGCGGGAATTTCGGCCACGCCCCTGTTGAGTTCCAGGATTAGGGATAAGAGTAGAAGATTTATTATATCCCACGATGATATGCTGAGGTCTGTTATTGAGGAAGTCCACGACTGATGTGCATCGTAAAGTGCCGAGAGAAAGTTCAAGTTTATTACAAGGTTTCAGATATATCAGATGTAAGAAGTTATTTGTGCCAAATATTTTTGAATAGTGAGTGTGATTTTAATGTAATTTCTGTGGAGTTTTGATCAATTTATTGACTCTGTTATATGTAAAATGTGACTCTCCTATGACACACATCATTTAAAAAAGATACTCAAACTTATTTTGTCCATCCATCCATGATGATTTCCTTATAAAAATGTATTTCAAGCAAATCGAAGCAGTTGATGCTTGTTTTTGTTCCATTTTTTTTTTAAATTCAGGACAACATGATGCTAGAAAAAGCATGTATGGCAGTCGAAGAAGCAGCTAAAGGTGGAGGCGTTTATCCTGAGGTATTGTTTGAGGTTGCTCATCAGTGGTACTGGCTGTATGAGCATTCAATCATAGGAAACTTAAGCCAGCAAAGAGAGACTTCGGGACGGTGTGGGGCCAAAGGATGTTTAAGCAGAAGGACCCCGGAGACCAGCTGTGGCGTGTTCGATGGTGGAACCAATGTGGAGTCTACTGGGGTAGCAGTCACAGGTTCAGTCACAGCAGCAGCTGTTGTACCTGTTATCACTGTGGGATCGAACATATATCAGTCCCACGGCATGTCAGGGCAGGTGATGTCACATGCTCATGCCCATGGCCTTCGCCCATATGCCACCATCCAGACCCATCTGCCCACAGTTTGTACCCCTCAATACTTGGGTCATCCTCTGCAGCACACACCAAGACCTGCTGTCTTTTCTGTTTCCGCAGGTACATACCCACAGGTAAGACATGCTATTTTTATTTATTTATTCATTTTTTTGGTAGGTGATACATCATGTAAAGAATTACCTTTGATATTTCTCTGGTTCCCTTAAAACCTGGAGTGTTTCCCCCCAAAACATTACTTTTACCATATTTTGTTGAGACATATTGTTTAGATATTAAAGATAGCGAAGGTAAAATTTCTTATCTTTGCATATTTCCTTTCTCAGTGCTGTGTGTCTTTGTCTCACCCTCAGGGTATGCACCCAGCCTTTATTGGTTCCCATTACCCCTTTTCAGTGGCTACTGGTCCCTCCCCTTCCATAACAGCAACTGCTGTGACTTTCCCTGCAATCCCTGTCCCATCCATGACGCAGATTGCCTATCCCTACCATTCTGACACCAGTCTACCAATCAACACCACTGTAGCAGGTCAGGACATCCTGGGTTTGTGTTTTTGTGTCTTGTGTACACATTTAAGAAAAGTTCCTTTTATTTTAACCACATCTATTCTCCACATCTATTTTGTAGTTGGAAGTATCCATGCTGGCTCTACCTTACAGGCCATTCAGGGTTCCTCTGTTTCCTCCCAGCCAAGTGCATTGGCTAGCACCTCTTACACAGTAGATGAGGAACATCACCACCAGCCAATCAGCCAACAGGGCATGCACTATCTCCATTCTGCCTATAGAGTTGGTGAGAATCGTTTTTAGCTTATTCAAACACTATGAACAAAAGTAAAGAAATATATAATAATTAAACAAAAGTAAAGAAACATAATAACTATTCTGTCATAAAATATGTATTTATTTATTTTTAACTCCTCTGCTCAGGTATGCTAGCGTTGGAGATGCTGGGAAGGAGAGCTCATAATGATCACCCAAACAATTTTACCCGAAGCCCACCCTACACAGAAGATGTCAAATGGCTCCTAGGACTTGCATCAAGGCTAGGTGAGTTTATCAAGCCCGAATTATTTGTTGGTGTGAAATGGAGTGACCATCCATCCATCTTCTACCGCGGGGGCAGCAGCTTTAGCAGGGTAGCCCAGACTTCCCTCTCCCGAGCTACTTCTTCCAGCTCTCCCTGGGGGATCCAGAGGCGTTCCCAGGCCAGCTGGGTGACATAGTCTCTCCAGCGTGTCCTGGGTCGTCCTCGGGGTCTCCTCCCGGTGGGACATGCCCGGAACACCTCACCAGGGAGGCGTTCAGGAGGCATCCGAATCAGATGCCCAAGCCACCTCATCTGGCTCCTATCGATGTGGAGGAGAAGCGGCTCGACTCTGAGCCCCTCCCGGATGACTGAGCTTCTCACCTTATCTCTAAGGGAGAGCCCGGACACCCTGCGGAGTAAACTCATTCGGCCGCTTGTATCAGGGATCTCGTTCTTTCGGTCACGACCCATAGCTCGTGACCATAGATGAGGGTTGGAACGTAGATCGACCGGTAAATTGAGAGCTTCGCCTTTTGGCTCAGCTCCTTCTTTACCACGACCGACCGATACAACGTCCGCATCACAGCAGATGCTGCACCGATCCGCCTGTTGATCTCTCGCTCCCTCCTGCCCTCACTCGTGAACAAGACCCCAAGATACTTAAACTCCTCCACCTGGGGCAAGATCTCCCCCCCGACCCGGAGAGGGCACTCCACCCTTTTCCGACTGAGGACCATGGTTTCAGATTTGGAGGTGCTGATCTTCATCCCAACCGCTTCACACTCGGCTGCGAAACGCTCCAGTGAGAGTTGGAGAGCCCTGCTTGAAGGAGCCAACAGTACCACATCATCTGCAAAAAGCAGAGATGGAATACAGAGGCCACCAAAACAGACCCCCTCAACGCTTCGACTGTGCCTAGAAATTTTGTCCATAAAGGTTATGAACAGAATCGGCGACAAAAGGCAGCCTTGGCGGAGTTCTACCCTCACTGGAAACGATTCCGACTTACTGCCGGCAATGCGAACCAAACTCTGACATCGGTGGTATCGAGACCGAACAGCCCGTATCAGGGGGTTAGGTACCCCACACCCACGAAGCACCCCCCACAGAACTCCCAGAGGGACATGGTTAAACGCCTTCTCCAAGTCCACAAAACACATGTAGACTGGTTGGGCGAATTTCCACATACCCCCGAGGACCATGCTGAGGGTGTAGAGCTGGTTCACTGTTCCACGGCCGGGACGAAAACCACACTGCTCCTCCTAAATCTGAGGCTTGACTTCCTGACGGACCCTCCTCTCCAGCACCCCTGAATAGACCTTACCAGGGAGGCTGAGGGGTGTGATCCCTCTGTAGTTGGAACACACCCTCCGGTCCCCCTTTTTAAAAAGAGGGACCACCACCCCGGTCTGCTAATCCAGAGGCACTCTCCCCGCTGACCACGAGATGTTGCAGAGGCGTGTCAACCAGGACAGCCCCACAACATCCAGAGCCTTGAGGAACTCCGGGCGGATCTCATCCACCACTGGGGCCTTACCACTGAGGAGCTTTTTAACCACATCGGTGACTTCAACCACAGAGATAGGAAAGCCCACCTCAGGGTCCTCAGACTCTGCTTCCTCCAAGGAATCCGTGTTGGTGGAGTTGAGGAGGTCTTCAAAGTACTCTGCCCACCAGTTCACAACGTCCCAAGTCGAAGTCAGCAGCGCCCCATCCCCACTGTACACAGTGTTAGTGGTGCACTGCTTCCCCCTCCTGAGACGTCGGATGGTGGACCAGGATTTCCTCGAAGCCGTCCGGCAGTCGGCTTCCATGGGCTCACCAAACTCTTCCCACGCCCGTTGTTTTGCCTCGGCGACCACCGTAGCTGTGTTCCGCTTAGCCAGTCGATACCCGTCAGCTGCCTCTGGGGTGCCACAGGCCATAAAGGCCCGATAGGACTCCTTCTTCAGCTTGATGGCATCCCTTACTGCTGGTGTCCACCAGCGAGTCCGGGGGTTGCTGCCACGACAGGCACCAACCACCTTACGGCCACAACTCAGATTGGCCGCCTCAACAATAGAGGCACGGAACATAGAGGCACTCGGACTTAATGTCCCCCGCCTCCTCTGGGACATTGGAAAAGCTCTGCCGGAGGTGGGAGTTGAAACTCCTTCTGACAGGGGATTCCGCCAGATGCTCCCAGCAAACCCTCGCAATACGTTTGGGTCTGCTAGGTCGGACCGGCATCTTCCCCCACCATTGGAGCCTACTCACCACCAGGTGTTGATCAGTTGACAGCTCCGCCCCTCTCTTCACCCGAGTGTCCAAAACATGCGGCCGCAAATCCGATGATACAACCACAAAGTCAATCATCGAACTGCGGCCAAGGGTGTCCTGGTGCTAAGTGCACATATGGACACCCTTATGTTTGAACAAGGTGTTCGTTATGGACACCACTCGAGTTCTGATCGGGGAGGCCGTTCCGCCCAATCACGCCCCTCCAGGTCTCACTGTCATTGTCCACGTGAGCATTGAAGTCCCCCAGCAGAACAAGGAAGTCCCCAGCAGGAGTACTCTCGAGCACACCCTCCAAGGAATCCAAAAAGGGTGGGTACGCTGAGCTGTTGTTGGGTGCGTACGGACAAACAACATTCAGGACCAGCCCCCCCACCCGAAGGCGGAGGGAGGCAACCCTCTCGTCTACCGGTGTGAACCCCAATGTACAGGCACTGAGCCGGGTTGCAATGACCATGCCCACACCTGCTCTGCGCCTCTCACCATGGGCAACTACAAAGTGAAAGAGAGTCCAACCCCTCTCGAGAGAACTGGTACCAGAACCCAGGCTGTGTGTGGAGGTAAGTCCGACTATATCCAGTCGGAACTTTTAGACCTCGCACACCAGCTCGGGCTCCTTCCCTGCAAGAGAGGTGACATTCCATGTCCCTAGAGCAAGCTTCTGCAGCTGAGGATCGGACCGCCAGGGTCCCCCGCCTTTGGCTGCCGCCCAGCTCACACTGCACCCGACCTGTTCGTGACGCCATTTGTAGAAGAGGGGAGAATTCTGTTTCTTTACGGCCCTCCTTGGACACAAGTCCTTTTCTTTCTCTGTAAGGCGGAATAAAGACCCAACACCACGTCGTCTTTTTCTCAGTTTATCCCAACACAACACGAATCGATTCGGGTTGTGTTGGGGACCCACGTTGCCTCTTTGGGCTGAGCCCCATGGGTGCAGGCCCGGCCACCAGGCGCTCGCCAACGAGCCCCACCCCCAGGCCTGGCTCCACGTCCGGGCAAGGGAAACTGGGTTCCATTTATTTTGTTCGTCATAAGAGGTTCGTGAGCCATGCTTTGTCTGGTCCCTCACTTAGGACCTGTTTGCCATGGGTGAACCTACCAGGGGCATAAAGCCCCAGGCAACTTAGCTCCTAGGATCATTGGGACACACAAACCCCTCTACCACAGTAAGGTGACGGCTCACGGAGGGGGAAAAAAAATGGAGTGACAGTTTATATAATGCTATTTTTTTCTGCAGTATTTCAACTGTATCCTAAATAATCTTCAAAATATACATTTAAGGCCTTTAAATGTCATATCTCACTGTATATTGTGTTACAGTGTTAATATCCAGTCATCTGTTTTCCATGCCACTTACCCTGTTACATGCACAGGTAAACTGAAGCCTATCCTAGCGGTCTTTGGGTGACAAGCGGTGTGTGCTTTCCACATCAAACGTGAGCACTCAGACTGAAGGAAAATTTAAAGCACCCTGGAAAATTTAAAGCAGGGGTGCTTGAGTCTTGTCCCCATCAGTAAGCTTAGCAGAAGATTGATAATAAGCCTGCAGATACATCTAAAACAGGCTGAATAGGGGCGAAGACCAGACTTGGGCACCCCTGATTTAGAGTCTTCATTGTTTCATGTATTTAGAATCAGCTCGCCCCCAAGGACCATGAGTAGGGACTTTGTAATTTTCTGGGAATGTTATATAAGTGATCTTTGGAAAATGCGAATGCTGGCCGATATTTATAGAAATAAATTGTTTCATATTGTTGCTGTCCCGTTTGGGGGGTGGGATATACATTAATGGGTCGTCTGAAATGCGGACACCTCATTAATGTAATTATTTTGACAAAAACAGACATCAATGAATATTATTAATTATTATCAAAATCATTAAAGGTATATTGATCCATTTTATTTCAGAAGTGTGTATCAAACCGTGTGTATCACATAAATCAGTACACAAGCAACTGCTCTCAGCCTCAAAAAGGTTGGTGACCTCTCTGAGATAAGTCTTCCAATACAGGAAATGCCTCTTCCCATTTTTTTTTTTTTAACAACAGAATTAATGTGTTCCTTCCTGGTCACCTTTTCATCAAACATTACATCAAGGAGCATCACTTTTTCACCTGCCCAATTTCCATGCCCCTCAATATAAGCTGATTGACAATGTTTTGGTGTTTATAGTTAAACAACACACTCTTTGTTTTCAACACATTCAACACCGATTTCTTTTCATTTATCGAGTTCTGTAGCAGTAGCAAATAAGACTAAGATTTAGTTCTTAACTCTGATACAGTCTTTGCAACGGAACAAATTATAGAGTAATTGGCATAGAAAATTGTATTGCACCTTGTAATTGGTCTGTATCATGCAGTTAGTGCTGTCAAGCGATTAAAAAAATATGTGATTAATTAAACAGGGTCTGTAATTAATCTATATTTTCATCTCATCTAAAAATTACTGAGGAAAACCCCTATTTTAATTTTAAATTCGTTACATTATTGAGGCAGATCAAAAGATAAAAGAAGAAGTCGCATTATAAAGTATTTTATTGTTTTTCAGCAGACTTGGACAGATGCAGTCCTAGCCATTTACTTTCTGCTGTATTTGAGACAAGTCAAAGTCCTACTGCAACCTTTAGTTTCGACCACGAGGGGGAATATCACTGTTTTGTTTGTTTTTGTAAATCCCCAAAGAATTGCAAAATAAAAATAAAATAGAACATTAGGTCCATACAAAGTGCTTAGGTTAACATATAAAAAAAGAGTAAGAAAAAATTTCAGAGCAATACAAGTACTCAACACTGAACTTGCTTCAGATAATAAACAAAAATAAAACAGACCCTTAAAAAACAGTGCTGTAAGTTCGCACTTCAGAAATAACACTGTTCATCATCACAAACTAAAAGTGCTGAAATAAACATCAATCACTTCTAGTAGTCTACAGAGGACACATCAACTATGCCTCGTACGTGGGGTGTTCTCGAGTTTAGTTTGCTGAAGACCTTTGCTATGTATGGCTTGCTCACTATATTGCTAACGCTTTCGGTGCTAACGTTAGCTGTGGCTGCACTCACGACTGGGTGCTTTGCATTGATGTGGTAGGCTAAATTTGAGCTGCTTTGGTGTTAAGCTAACTCCTTCTTACAAATTAGGCACAACACTCGACCTTTAGCAATTGTGTCGTCAGGAGGTTTTTGGAATGTAAATTTTCCATTTATTGGGTCAAGAACCCTCACCTGCTCCCCCATGTTCACCTCTCCTCTCCTCACCGCTGCTTAGCTGGCCCTCCCAACTCCAATGGGGGCCAATCAGCTTATGCTAAACAAGCTCCAACATCATGACAGCCGATCAATGTCCGCTTCAGGCTGTGACTGACAGTTGTTTCCCCACCCTCAACAACTTGAACACTGGAAGCTAACACATAAAAAGGTATATTATAAACAGGCAACCCACCTACAGAAACAATAAAGGCAGAGATTAACGCGATTTAAAAAAACACACTAAATGTAATTAATTAATCGCAATTAACATGATAATTTGACACCCCTACATGCAACATAAACTTTTTTGAACTTTTAGCCATGTTAAAATGTTGGCAATACACAAGAGGGCACCACCTTCACAATGTATTGGAGATGTAGTTGTGGTGTTAGCAATTTCAAATTTTAGTTTAGCGTTTTTCTTTTTCCCCTGATGCGCAGTAATATTGAACGATGTGTGAGCCTCAAGGTGCCGATCAGGCAAGAATCACTGCCTGAGGCACCGGCCTCCCTGGCTGGAACTCCACAAGATGCACAAGAAGCGTATCTGGGAAAGAGACACAATGGGGAGCCTCTGTGGCTGGAGCGCAGGTGTTGGCCCAATGTAGTTACCCCTGAAAAAAAAAATGCACGCCCTACCATGGGAGTGTGCATGAATTGAGTGAAAGCGGAGCAACATTGCCTGCTTGAAGAACACACTGTTGTGTATTTTGAGTTTCAGTTTTGTAAATGATCGATAGCTGTGTGGAGAAGCAAAAGAAGTACTGCACTTAATCATGTTGGTCAGTAGACTTGAGGTGTGGTGCGCTAAACGACAACTCACAAAGTAGGACATCTAAAATGTGTATAGAAAACCTCATTCAATGCACCAAACAGCTCTGATGAGCATGTGAGCACAGTACAGGAATTATGTGAAAACATCTTAATAACTATTCATCCATGCACACATTTTGAATAGTGAGTGTGATTTTAATTTCTGTGGAGTTTTGATCAATTTATTGGATCTTTTATATGTTTCTGACAGAGTTAGAAACTGAGCATGGTGATTTGCCCTATTACACTGAGGTGCAATGGCTAAGCCAGGGAAAGGTGCTGCAAAGATGTTTGGAGCTCTGTGAGATTTGTTCATTCTTGGACAGCAAGGGGAAAGACACAACAACACAACTCAGAGATGAAAGGTTTTTGTGTGAAATGGCTTTCTGTGTAACATTACAAGTCATCTGAATGCAATGAACTCGCAGCTGCTGGTGTCAGAAATGCCTTGAACTGGCGGTGACTTAAACCAGTGTTTTTCAAACCATGTGCCCAGTGTGCCGCGAGATATTGTCAGGTATGCCGTGGGAAATTATCCAATATGTATGCCTGTGCGGTCTGTTGCCTGGCAGAGTAATCATGTAGTTCTCTTCCATACCAGTAGGTAGCAGCAGCAGCTAGTGAATTGCCTTGTGCTTTGAGACAAGCGAAGGTTCTGGCGCGAGACAATAAAACGAAAGCTATCTTTCATTTGGATTTACTTTTACCGGATATGCAACGGCACTGACTCCGTTGTGCTTGCAATGTGGTGAAAAGCTCTCGTTTTCGGCAAAGTTGCCCTCGGTTTAAGGGCAACTTTGCCGAAAACGCCTGTGGAAAGGTGCACACAAAGTCAATTTTTAGCTATTCTTGAATCATTTGGACTATCAGCATAGTTTTGGTCACTTTTGAAATATTCAAAATGTCACATTATGAATATTTCTCCCATACAGCAAGAATTTGTGTAAGTGCTCCTGTCACTGAACTATGGATGTTTGAAAACAGAAGAAAAAGGCGAATCTTATGTTCGTCTAATTTCGTTTCACAATATCTGCCTTGAAAATGAATGAACGATAGAATGTTGATTAGGACTTGAAAACACTACAGGATCAAAGCTTAAGTCTCCCCAAGCTTCAGTTGAAATTTGACAATTGTAACATGTAGGGCACCATTCAAATCTCCAGAAACCCAGCTTGCATGCATCAGCGACGGGACCCTCTTACCTTTAAGGGGTAACCTCTCCAAACAAAACACCCTTCACTTCGAAACAAAAATGTGGAGTATTTTGTTCGCCTGTGTGAACACACGGAGAAACAAGGAACACCCATGAGAAAAAACGTTGAGGTAAACAAGCGAGCCTTGAAAGCAAGTTAATAATAATAATAACAAATTAATTTTATTCTTAAGCACCTTTCAAAACACTCAAGGACAATTTACAATCAAAACAAGAACAATTAAAGCACAGAAAAAATTATAAATAATAAAAGAAGAGATTAATTTAAACTGAGTATGCCATTTTAAATAGGTGGGTTTTGAGATTGGATTTGAATGTGGGAGGAGAATCAATATTTCGGATGCTGGGTGAGAGTGAGTTCCAGAGTTTGGGGGCAGAGCGGCTGAAAGCTCTGCACCCCACGGGCAAAGGGTAGACAGAGGTGGACGGAGGATGAGGACCTGAGGGAACAAGAGGGAACGGAAATTTGAAAAAGATCAGACAGATGGTGGAGGCAAGGTTATATATGGCTTTAAATGTATAGAGGAGTATTTTGAAGTTGATTTGAAGTTTGACAGGGAGCCAGTGGAGCTGTTGGAGGATGGGGCTGATGTGATGAAAGGAGGGGGTTCTAGTCATGATTCGGGCTGAAGAATTCTGGACCAGTTGAAGTTTATGGAAGAATTTGTGATGGACACCGAAAAGAAGTAAATTGCAATAATCAATAGAGGAGGTGACGAGACTGTGGGCAAGGATAGCAGTGGTGTGAGGGGTGAGAGAGTTACCATGTCGCTGAACTTGTGGCTAAATCAAAAAAAATCCCAGTGGCAGAGCAATTAATACTTCCCGCCTGCAAAGCCATTGTAAATGAAATGTTTGGACCCAAAGCGGCTAAAGAAATAGCCTGACTACTGTAAAAACTAAAAACATAGACAGAATGAGAGCTGTTGAGGAAGAGCTTCTAATGTCAATCATCGATTGCTGCCAGGATATCAGATCTGTGTTCATCCAAACCATTTATCACACAGAGTGAGAATAAATATGTAAGACTATAAAATATTTGATTGATGTGGATTTGATTCCTATTCAAGGTGTTATAATATAGTGAGCTTTTAACAACGTTTTGGTGCGCCTTTTAGTGGGGAAAATACGGTAAATCAATGCTCCACTTACAGGCATTACACCTCAATCACGCTGATAAGCTGCTGGAAAAAATGTGCACTGCAAAATGTGCTCATTGTAGCCAATAATCCGGTATTCCTCATTTTAATTTAAAAAAAAAAGAGAAAATAAATCACTACAAATTGTTTTATTCATTTTTGTTTTGTAGACTTAAGTGTTTTATATATTCTGCTCCTGCGTTAATGTTGCTGAACTGAATTTGAATTTGTTATTATTTATTGAATTTATTCCATTTCAGTTTTCGGACTCAAATGGTGCAATAAATTGGTCAAAAATGTTGACAGTTTAAACATTTTTTTCAGGCAAATTGATGCATTTAAAATCTTTTGTTTTGTTTGTTTATTGTTTATTGAACATAAAAACATACAGTAATAAATTGACAGAAAGTAAGGTAAGTAAAATTGTAAAAGTAAAGAGAAATCAGTCATCATACAACACAATTATTATGTTCAAAGGAGTAGGAAGAAGTAAAAAACTTATCTAGTCCTACCCCAAGTTATGTACAGTCAAACCTCGGTTTTCGAACGTCTCGGTTCTCGTACAATTCGGTTTTCGAACAAAAATTTCGAATTTTTATGCCTCAGATGACGAATTTCTCGAACTAACTGAGCGCACTTGAATGCGTCACTTCACTCCTCTCGGCGTCACTTCCTTGTGTAGCGTCCATTCTGAGCAGACGTTTTTGTATTGTTCAATAAAGATTTTTTTTAAAAAGCAGACGTGTTTGGTGAAACGCTTCCTCGTGTAGCGTCCATTGTGAGCAGGCGAGTTTGTATTGTTCAATAAAAAAAAAGCAGACGTGTTTGGTGAGACGCTTCTGTTAGGGGGAGTGAAACCCCCATCTTTTCAGAATGGTTTGCCCCAGCAGCACAGGGGAAGTGCGTGCCTTTCGTTGTCCGGCCGGCAGTTTTCAAAACAGCGGCACATAATGAACACTCTGGTGTCCGTTGTCTCATTATTATGCAATAATCAAAAGAACTACGTAATATCGGACTGTTATTTTTGCATCGTGTATCAGCCCCTAATTATTACACCAAAGAAAGCAAGTGGAAGTGGTAAAGCAGACAAGGTTCACATTTTATGACTTTTAATAACAATGTGGCAGAGCAGTAAAACATGCAGTGTGCTCACTCTAACAGTTACTTCCTGGAACTCCCCCTTATAGGCGGGACCTGTCGATTAACTGGAGTATGACGTACACAGTGCAAACTTAAAGCACTACTCATATAATAATAGCCTATTAAGTGACAATAAACCTGGTGAAGAAAAAAGGAAAATAGTGCGCAAAACTATAGAATTTAAGAAAGATTTGATCGCGAAATCTGAGTAAGGTGTGTGTGTGCCTGTGTTGGCTAAGGAGTTCGGGATGCCGAAATCCATCAGCAGCATTCTAAAAACGAAAGACCATCTGCCCGATGACAGCTGGGATGGGCGCACGCCCCACGACAGAAAGAGGGATAGAGATATTCCTTCAATTTTTATGTTACAATGTTAATGTTAAAATTGGTTTACCATAATTTTAGCTTGGTGTTTGATTGGTCTTGTGCCAAAAACAATTAACTTAGATTTTTTTCAAGTTAAGTGACAATTTATTCCTGTCAAACCAGTTTTTTAATTTGTTTAATTCATTTTCTACGGTTGTCAGGAGCTGTTTCAGATTTATTCCAGAACAGTAGAAAGTTGTATCATCAGCAAATAATAATACATAATAATAATAATACATAATAATAATAATAATTTTACAGCTCTCTGGATCAACTCCCACACTGATTGCCACTGTCTACCGACCACCCAAACCAAACAAGGTTTTTATCACCGACATCACTACATTTCTCACTCATCTATATACTCGATCACCAAATGTGATTCTCCTAGGAGATTTTAATATCCACATGGACAATAACAATAACTCACTCACCAAAGACTTTACTTCCTGTCTGGACAGTTTTGGTTTTCAACAGTTTGTCAACTTTCCCACACACAGTAAAGGACATATTCTGGACTTAATCTGCTGTTTAGGACTATCACCAACAAACTGTAAAACCGATCTCCTCCCATACACAGATCATCTACTGCTTTCATTCAATGTTAAACTGTCCTTTTTCAAATCCAACCCACAACGCATTATACATTTCCGTAAAATCAAGGACATTAATCCGGACAATTTAGTATCACTTATCAACAATCTCCCCAGTACTGACTGTCTTTCTACAACAGATGAGTTTTTGACACACTACAATTCAAACCTCCATAACATTCTCAATACCCTGGCCCCACTCAAAACCCGAACTGTCTCCTTCAACCAAACAGCACCCTGGTTTACCCCTACCCTCAGACAACTTAAATCAAAATTCCGTCAACTCGAAAGATTATACAGGAAAACTGGACTCGCAATTCATAAAGAAATGTACACTACCCACTTCCTCCATTACAAGGACTCAATTTCCAAAGCCAAATCAACCTACTACTCTTGTTTAATCAGTTCCAATGAAGGTAACCCCAAAACACTCTTTTCACTCATTTCTAAACTCACTAAACCTGCTGACACTCTTCCATCACATCTCTATTCCACCGATTTCTGTAATACTCTGGCCTCATTTTTTACGTCCAAAATTCAACTTATCCACCAGCAACTCACCCCCTTATCTGCTCCCAACCCTCCTTCTCCATTCTCCCCGGCTCCTACCCAGCTGTTCTCTGCTTTCACTTCTCCATCTGTCCACCAAATTTCCATTTTAATTCAGAAGTCCAAAACCTCCACTTGTCAACTTGACCCTCTCCCCTCTCCCCTCTCATCACGAACATTATTCAAACTTCCCTCTCTATCGGCAATGTACTCTCCCATCTCAAAACTGCTGCTGTCACTCCCATTCTTAAGAAACCTGGCTCTGATCCCTCCGACCTGAACAACTTCCGTCCCATATCAAACCTCCCCTTCATTTCCAAACTTCCAGAAAAAACAGTGGCTGCCCAACCCATCTCTCCTCCAATAACCTCTACGAAAAATTTCAATCTGGCTTCCGTCCCCTCCATAGTACTGAAACTGCCCTCCTCAAAATTTCCAATGACCTTCTTCTCTCTGCTGACTCCGGTTCACTTGCCATCCTCCTTCTGCTTGACCTTAGTGCAGCCTTTGAAACCATCTCTCACTCCATCCTCCTTGACAGACTCTCCTCCATTGGCATCACCAGCACCCCCCTCTCCTGGTTCCGTTCCTATCTTTCTGACCGCACCCAGTTTATCCAGCTCAAATGTTTTAGATCTCACCCTTTTCCTCTCACTTCAGGTGTTCCTCAGGGTTCTGTTCTTGGCCCCTTGCTGTTTCTAATCCATCTTCTCCCCCTTGGTAATATCTTCAGGAAACATCACATTCACTTTCATTGCTACGCGGATGACACCCAGCTCTAAATCTCTACCAAACCAAACACCATACTTCCACCATCCTCCCTAACCAACTGTCTGCAGGAATTAAAGTCATGGTTCACCTCAAACTTCCTCAAACTGAACAGCAATAAAACTGAACTCCTCCTCGTTGGCACTAAATCCACCCTAAACAAAATAAACAATTTCTCCATTCCCTTTGACAGCTCCACCATCTCCCCCTCCCCTCAGGTCAAGAGTCTGGGTGTCATCCTTGATAGCACCCTCTCCTTTACCTCACATATCAACAATATCACTCGTTCTGCATATTATCATCTGAGTAACATTCACCGGCTCCGCTCTTCTCTCACCCCTCACTCTACTGCTATACTTGTTCACACCCTCGTCACCTCCCGACTTGATTATTGTAACTCCCTCCTGCTCGGTCTCCCTCAAAAAACCCTCCATAAGCTTCAGCTGGTCCAAAATTCAGCCGCTCGCATTATCACGCTCACACCATCCATAAACCATATTACACCTGTCCTCCAACATCTCCACTGGCTCCCCATTATACCCCGCATTCAATATAAAATCCTGCTCCTTACATTCAAAGCCATCCATAACCTTGCCCCTCCATACCTGTCTGACCTCATCCATATTCCTACACCTGTCCGCTCTTTTCACTCTTCCTCCTCTCTCCTCCTCACTGTCCCCCCTGCTCCCCTCGTCACCATGGGAAACAGAGCCTTCAGTCACTCTGCTCCCCAGCTCTGGAACACACTCCCCGCTGACCTTTTTAACACATTTCAAATCCAGCCTCAAAACACATCTGTTAAGAAAAGCTTATTCACTCTGACCATAAATCTATTGTCTCTATTTTGTTTTATTTTATTTATTCCATTTGATGTTGTTTTTAACATTGTATTTGTGTTTTTTAACTGCTTGTTGTAAGGTGTCCTTGAGTTCTGAAAAGGCGCCCACAAATAAAATGTATTATTATTATCAGTAAATAGGACACATTTAAATTGTTTTGAGACCTTGCAGATATCATTTATATATGAGATGAATAGTTTTTGACCAAGCACAGACCCCTGTGGAACTCCATGAGTGATTTTCAGTTGATTTGGTTTTTTTTTATTGTTGAGCTGCACATACTGATATCTGTTTTCTAAATAACTTTTTGTCCATTTATAAGCTACACCTCTAATGCCATATCTCTCTAATTTATTCAATAATATACTATGATCTTTTCTGTTACAGATTAAAAACAATATTAATAAAGTTATTCTTTGTTGTTAAGTTGAAATATATTTCTTCTTTTTTTCTTTTCTTAAATGTTAATAAGGGTACAATGTAATGCAGAAGTGTAACAATTTTAAAGACAAATGACAATTGTCGTGGCGACAGAGAGTGGGGGGGTGTGGGAATTGTTTTCTTCTTGGGGAGGCGGGGTGCATAACAGAAAATAACTGAGAGCCTCTGGAAAACTGCAGGAGCATTGGTTAAACCAAAGGGCATGACAGGATCTTCAAAATGTCCGATGGATGTTTTGAAAGCCGTTTTCCAGTCATCTACCTCGCAAATCCGTACTAAATGATAGGCGCGACGAAGAGCCAATTTGGAAAAAATCATGGTGGACTGCAAAGGAGAAAATGCAGCATCAGGATAACGGAGAACACATAAATCAAGGCAAGAGTCGAAAACGGAACGAGAGTAATAAGAGAGCGTCTCGACAAAATGCACATGAACAATGACTTGAGCAAGGTGGAATTATCTGACAGCTTGACATTGGTGCATAAGGTCAAAATAGTCCAAATAATTGTGATGCCAGACACATGCGCAGCAAGAAATCTGAGAATGCCTCTGCAACCTGCTGGACACTAACAGAACGTGATCCTGACACCTGCACTGTACATTTTCTTCACAGGCAAGGTCACGGCGGCAATTAGCTTGCCACAGTTTCTTGTAACAAATGCCTTTTCACTATTTTGTGGGAAAAATATGGTCATTATAATGAAGTTTATGTTATAAAGGTGTTCTTGTAAGCATCATTGGCAAATGAAAATGAATTTCGTGAAATCAGGACTTCACATTATAGAGGTGAAAACATAAATGGCGTACGTTGAAACGAGGTTTGACTGTCGTTCCTTTGTTGGCAGTAACACAGTTCTTTTAGGCCACTTACACTTTGAGGTGGGAGCTCCGGCACATACAGATACTTGTCCTTCTAAACGTTGAGCCCAAAAAAGGAGAGCTTAGCGATGCAGCCTAGATGTCCATGATCACTTTGGTTGAACTGCAAAGATCCACATCTAAGGTGGCAAAATCTGTCCATGTGGGCCAAGAGTGCCGGCCAAATGTGGGAACCCTGGTCGTCTGATCCCTGGCGACATAAGATGGCTGGAGGTTGAAAGTCACCTCTCTGACAGGAAAGGAGCCCGAGCTGGTGTGAAATGTTGAGAAATAGAGATAGTCAGGCTCATTTTATTATGTATGCATAAGATGCATATATGCAACTTATATATATATTGCATTCTATACTGTGTACAGTTCTTTATCTGAAACATTTATTTATTTTGTGCATGCAACACTTTCTTCTTTTCTTTCCAACACCCTCCCCCAATTTTGCTGCTGTAGACTGCAAATTTCCCCAGTGTGGGACAAATAAAGGTTATCTTATCTCAGTGTTTTTCAACCCGTGTGCCGCGGCGCACTGGCACCTTGTCAGGTGTGCCGCGGGAAAATATCCAATTTGGATGCCTGTGCGGTCTTTCGCCCAGAAAGTAATCATGTAGTACCCTCCCATACCGCTAGGGAGCAGCAACAGCTGGCCAATTGCCTTGTGTTTCGACGAGAGACAAGCCAATTTGTGACGCATGAATGGAGGACAACAGTGAAACAATAAGGATAAAAAAAAGTAGTGTGTTTCCGGTAACCCGACTGACCGAGAATTTCTACGTCGAAAAAAAACTTTACGGTCGGCATTTTTTTCAAACAACCCTCTACATTTTTGTAGAGTGCGTTGTGCGCGTGCGTCATTTGCCCTGTTGTCTGTCAACAACATTGAATCATGGCGGCGGCCGCGATCTCCGACGACAGTTTAAACCGCGTTTTCTGTGTTACAGTCGCATGCTCGCACCGTAATGTGAAAAAAATAGCCGCGAGATTTTTTCAATGAAAGAAGTGTGCCTTGGCTCAAAAAAGTTTGAAAAACACTGTCTTATCTTATCTTATATTGGCACATGGCTCTAGCTTTGATACCAGTCTTCTCAACCAGGTGTGGGGAATAATAGTCTTATTTTTCAATGTTTAATAAAACGCTTCTAATAATGATATACAGTCATCTCGTTACCTCTGCGTCCCGCGTCCTAGATGCACAATTTTCCCGTGGGACGCACGGTTTCAAATAATGTGCGTTTTTGGGATGCAAAGAAATTTCTCAGTCAAAACAAACAACAACAAAAAAACTACGACATGCCTGATGATTTCACGGGAACGATCGTTACCGGGTAGCGTGTCCGTGGCGTCATTTTGACGGTACCGAAAAATCGTTCAACCATAAAAGTCACCGCACACGAGTTGACTGTACGCAATCAAATCTCTCCTGTGTGATCAATGCGATCTCACTGTGCCTGTATGTGTGTTTGTGGTGTGGTGTGTGAGTGTGTTTCTTCTAATTTACTTTTGTTTTGTTTTGTTTTCAGTGTTGGGGGGACGGAACAGATAACGTTATGTGCGCACGCGAGTTGCTATTTTTGTCCGCAAACTGAGGAATCGCGCGGATGAAAGTTTGAGATGGCGGCGAAAAAAACCTCACAAAGGTTAATAATAATTACGACATTTAATTTAAGAAATGGGAATTCCAGTCTGATTTTTCGTATGAATCGTCCGAAGGGCGTATCACTAAACTCATCTGTGACGTATGCACAGAACACGAGAGCGTGATACGACGGGGGGCACGATTCCGTGGCAAGTTGGTCATTAGATCTATAAGCTAATTGCTATGAAAAATATTATGAAACAGTATTGGTTATTCTATAATTTACTGGTTGTAGCACTAAAGGACTAAAACATTCGTCACAAGGTGTAGTAATGCTAATGTTAACTGTTGGTAGAACTAATGATGACTTGTGGTAGATTCTCTCGTCAAATTGGTAGTCAATTACACATGCATCGTCTTGGGAAGAAGATGTCAAGCCACATCAATACTTACCTGTATTAATGATTACCAGTAAATTAATCTTTGCAGCGTGAGATTGGAAAAAATACTCTGATTTTGTGGTATGCTGTATTCATGATGCCATTTGAGTACACCATACTGTATTTTGATCAATTTATTTTAATAAACCTGGAGTACACAGCTGCTGATGTAATGTTCATTGTTAATGCATAATTTTCAAACATTTACCCTTGAAACTTTGTACTTTTGAGTTTCAGAATTCTTGATTATGAATATCAGTCCAAAAAGAATAATGGGTTCCCATGATGAACGTTTACGGAACCCAAAATTAGTTACCGTGATTTCCCATTGGGTAATCCAACGGAACTGAAAAAACGGTTACCATGAATTTCCAAAATCCTCAGGCCTGCAACTGAATTATTTAATTTTTGCAGAATTTGTTTATAATTGTATGTATATTGTATGTTGTTTGTGTTATTATCATATGCAATTGAATAAGTACCATTCAGAATTCATGACCATTTCAGAATTCAAAATTTGGGACTCGCTAAATGCTTAATGGGACTCATACTTTTCTGATCAGCGAGTTTTTTTTCCCATATTTTCAGCTAGTGGTGTGCCGTGGGAATTTTTCAATGAAAGAAACGTGCCTTGGCTCGGAAAAGATTGAAAAACACTGGATTATAGTGACACACAGTTATTAAGAACACCTTCAGTTGTTCTATTTTGATAAGACTGTCTTTTCACCTTTTCTCATATTCTGTTTTGTCAGGAGTCAACTTCGTCTACCAATTCTGTGTGGGAGTGGCTAAAGGTGTCCTGAGTCCATTTGTTCTTCAGGAGATCATCATGGAGGCTCTCCAGAGGCTGAATCCTGCTCACATTCACGCTCACCTACGAACACCTGCCTTCCACCAGCTTGTTCAGCGCTGTCAACAGTCATACCTGCAGGTATGACACATTTATAGCCAAATTCATATCAGCAGAAGGTTGCTCAGTTTTGCAAAATATATTTTCCATTTTCATAATCAGTATTGAAATACACTTAAATAATTGCCCACAAATTTTCTCGAGGTTCACTTGTCTGACTTCAGTGACAGACTAAATGTGAGCAAGACTAAATAAATGATTGGTTGTCTCAATCGCACAGTGATTTCCAAACAGGGTCGTATGTGGGGCTATCACTGTTGGAATATTCTTTAGAATAGATTATTTTATCGATTATTCCACTGATTAATCAAATAATCAAATATATATTATTTTGCATTGAAATGTCTGACAACAAATGTATCCCAATTACCATTTATTAACCAGTTATTGTTGTTTATTGGTTATGAATTAGTGCTAAATAACAACTAAACCATTAAGCAATATCACATGAGAGGGAATTACAGTAGAATCCCATGTAAAGTAGGGCCCCGTAAAATAAATCAACCTGAAAACGCTTTTTTTTTTCTCTGTACCTATCTGTTTGCTGGTTCCCATCATCATCTGGTTGTATTTGAATGTTTATAATGCTCACATGAAGCAGTCTCACAAGTCAGTATAGAACATGATGGTTGACCCTTATACTAACCCTCTTTTTGTCTGTTTTGGCCAGTCTTGGTATTTAATTAGTTTAGCTTGGAAAATGCATAATAGCTGCAAAATACACCTTTATATTGATATATTTCACTTTTATGGCAACAATTCAACACACAGGTCCATGAAGTGTGGAGATGAAATGTGTGCATATCATTGCCGGACAATAGGCAACATTAGACAATGAAAAACAGGGGGACACAAAATTAAACAGTGCCATAATGCATTGCAAACATTTGGCCAGACCAGAAACAACAAACAAGATGCACCCTGGCATGGTATTCCACATTTTTTGCAAAAATGTCTGTAAGCATGTTTTGGGAAACCCCCACCCCCATATGATGGTGTCCACTCAACTAGGACAAGCATAGAGGCGCGTACGCACAGTGAATATTTCAGCTACGAGGAATCGGTATCGTTTGGGAGAGGGAAAGCCCCTCAGGTGACATTGAAAAGCAACACCATGCAGAGTATTTTTAATGAGCCAGGAGCCGATATGTCCGAGTTACTTGTGCTTTCTCTGAGTCCCCCGCAAAGGCGACAGCTTTGTGGCTCATAATGTCCATATCACAAGCAGAACTGTGCTCATAAATGGAGCTGATGAATTGCCCATTCGTTTCCAGTAGGACAGAAATGACACACTTTCAGTTTCAGCATCCCACACCCTTCAATACAATTGAACTTTACTTAACATAGGATCTTATATTGGCATGATCTCACTTGGTAGAATTGTTCAATAGAACATTCCAACATGAATTATCACACATCATGACACTTCAAATTTTCGCATTCAGGATTTCAGCATTCATAAGCAATTTTTCCAGACATTGCACATCATCTCGGGGTGGAGGGGGAACAACAACAAAATATATATATTTTTAGGCCATATGGCAAGGCTCCAGACTGCTCCTAAATGTTGGCTCCTAAAATTTGAAACGGTGCAAGTAATTTTATTTACACCTGCGCAATGAGTAAATCTGCTCTTTATTTTTTTTAAATTGCTATTCTTTAATAATTGTTGAAACTGACAAACTTCTACTCTATGCTTCAGCCAATTTATCAGACATGAGTGAAAATGAGTGGAGTAAATTGCTAGTCAACTTACGATGTGTGCCCGTAAATTTGGTATTTACATTATACAATTTTAAATGATTGTGCTTCTGTGCTTCTTAGTTTAAAAAAAGTTAGTCTGGAGGCCTCCCATATGGCCTTGGCCTAATGTCGACACAGTTCAACAACTTATACACCTGCAAGATATCCACCACGGCACTTGACAAGGAATGTAGTTGACAGGTCCTTAATCATCAATGTGATTTGGGGAGGGGGCCATTTCAAAATTGTTTGATTTCATGCAATCCTCCAAGATAATCATCCTTCCTCCTTTTTTTTTAGTATATCCATCACAGGCTCATCCACTTAACACCTGCTGAC
Source organism: Hippocampus abdominalis (assembly GCA_018466805.1). Classification (NCBI taxonomy): domain Eukaryota; kingdom Metazoa; phylum Chordata; class Actinopteri; order Syngnathiformes; family Syngnathidae; genus Hippocampus; species Hippocampus abdominalis. Next base: position 21,704,264 of record CM031702.1, read on the forward strand.
TATGATGACTTTGTCAACATCATCCGCAGCGCCAGAGCTGCTTTCTGTCTCACGCCGGTGGGTGTGATGCAGTTAAATGATGTACTGCAGAACCTGAAGAGAGGCAAACAGACTAAAGAGCTTTGGCAACGCATTTCCCTGGAGATGGCATCATTTTCACCCTGAATATACGCGTCTGGGGGAATCCATTGAGCATCATTACTGCTTCTGGGCTGAGCCAGCCACATCCCTACTCTTTTTGTCTGAAATCTTGCTTTCATCCCACCACAACCCCCAGCAATGTAGACTGAGCAAACACAGCACACAAATCCACTACCAGTCCCCGTTTTCTGTGTCTGGCAAAGTGTGTCTCACTGCAATCAAATCTAATGTAATATTGCATTATTATTTGTTTTCATTTTCCACTGAAAACCATTAAGAGGAAGCTTGTTCTATTTATGGTGTTTTGTCATGATAAATAAAATGACGGGGTCCTCCCTCTGTTTTGCAGTCAAGAGCATTGTCCAACAAAAAGAATGTATGAAACTCTCACTTGGAAAATACTGTTGTTGTTGTTTTTTTTTTTTTTTTTTCAGGAGGGGGGAAGGCGGCATAAGAAATGGAAAAATAGATTTTTGTGGACATTTATAAATATAATGGACGGTAACAACTGGATGATGTGAGACCTTTCTCACTAAACACTAACAATAAAACTGTTGCGTATGTATTGTTATAAGTTGTTTAGAAAATGTAATGACGAAAACAGAAAATAATTTGTGTTCACCGTCGGTGAAAATTGTTTAGGATTTAGTACAGGCTACATGCCATTGCTCTGTATTGTACAGTACATGACATACCAAATGCAGAGATAATGTGATCGTCTCAAATTAAATATTTACATTTAAGTGCACCTTTGGAGTGGTGTCAGTATAGCTCGAGAGCCCGTTAGAGGCAACCACTTCACCGAGCAAGATTACCTCACACTTAATTGTCATTCCTTTCTTCAAGTTTATGTTTGGAGCAGTTTTCGTTGCCATCAGGTGTGAGTATCTACATTGCTGTCAAAGGTAATGTTGACCATCAACGATTTTCAGGTGACACACACATCATTTGTTTAGCTTGTCTAATGTTGTGCTATGAACAACTGATTCAATTGCTAGACCATAAACAATGATGGTTATATGATTCTAATATAGGTTTTCCAAAATGTAAGAAGATAACATTTTAATATGTATTTTGTTTTTAATGTAATGTTTTTAATGAACACAAGCGTTTCCTTTGTCAAGTTCAAAACATGTATTTTCTTTTTGGGTATGTATTCTATCGGTCCCAACCTAACTCATTGCTTGTTACAGACTCAGACTATGTTTGGATGCAGTCAATAACACTTTTAAAACCCGTATATTGGCAGTATTTGTGTTTTTAAAGACAATTTAAACATTGTCAGAGTGCCTTGGATTGGATCGGGTACAATACGAATCGACTCTCCACTAAGGGGTCCGGACCCCCGGTGAGCCTCCTCGCCCACGCCAACGCGGAGTCGCGGGGAGGTGGGGGTTCCGCTAAGCCGATGTTGAGAAAGACACGCCTGAGTTCTCACTGCCTTTAATTTTACGAAACCAACCCGGTTTGAATCCTTATCAAATTCCCAAATAGTAACCGTTCCAGATTTGGAGAAGTAATAAGGACGTTTCGTTTTTACAGCAGCTCTTTCTCATTTTTCCTCTGTTGCAATTGTTACCGAGTCAAGTAAAGTTCAATAGTCCTTGTGAGGACCATTCGGGTTCGTTAGTCACGCCGGAGCAAAATATTTTAAGTATTGAAGGAACATCTCTCTCTCTCGCTCTCTCTCTCTATCTGTCGTGGGGCGTGCGCCTATCCCAGCTGTCAGCAGGCAGTAGGCGGGGCATTTCGGCATCCCGAACTCCTTCGCCAACACAGACACACGCACACCTGACTCATATTTCGCGATTAAATCTTTCTTAAATTCTATAGTTTTGCGCACTATTTTCCTCTTTTCTTCACCAGGTTCACCACTTCCACTTGCTTTCTTTGGTGCCATGATTAGGGGCTGATACACGATGCAAAAATAGTCCAATATTACGTAGTTCTCACCAAACACGTCTGCTTTTTAAAAAAAAAAATCTGAATTGAACAATACAAACTCGTCTGCTCACGAGGAAGCTGTTTCTGTATGATAATAATGAGACACCGGACACCAGAGTGTTCATTACGTGCCGCTGCATTGAAAAATGCCGGCCGTAAACAAACGCACGCACTTCCCCCGTGCTGCTAGGGCAAACCATTCTGAAAAGAGGGGGATTTCATTCCCCCTAACAGAAGCGTCTCACCAAACACGTCTGCTTTTTTTTATTGAACAATACAAACTCGTCTGCTCACAATGGACGCTACACTAGGAAGCGTTTCACCAAACACGTCTGCTTTTTTAAAAAAATCTATTGAACAATACAAAAATGTCTGCTCACAATGGTCGCTTCCTGTGTAGCGACGCTACACGAGGGAGCGAGCGCGGCTACTCGAGGTAGCGTCGCTTCGCTACCTCCTCTCGGCCTCGCTACCTCGTGTGACGCATTCAAGTGCGCTCAGTTAGTCCGAGAACCGAAATTTGTTCGTCATCCCAGGCATAAAAAACTCGAAATTTTAGTTCGAAAACCTAATTGTACGAGAAAACCGAGGTTTGACTGTATATATAGCGTTTTCTGGCGTTTTTGTTTTTTCTTGTTGATTGGCTTTTCTTTGTGTTTTTGTGACAAGTGATGTTGCGATCCAACAGTCTTGACGTGTCCTCAATCGACGGAGGAAGAAGACACACTCACTATCCTTCGTCAAGAAGTTGAGGCAGCAGTGCGAGCACTGAAAAAGGGAAAAGCAGCTGGATCAGCAACCCTCCATTTACACCAATGATAATTCTAAGGTTGCTTTCATTATGAGCCTGTTGACTGGCCATGCTAGTTGTTGGGCTATGGCTGAACTTCGGTCCTCTTTTCTGGAATTTATTGCTGGATTTCGTTGCATTTTCCACCGCCCAAAGAGGCTGGAGGACAACTATTGGACTATGCTGAGGGTAATTAGTCGGTGGCTGATTACTCAATTCGTTTTCGTATTTTCGATGCTGAAAGCGGGTTCGATGACTGCATTAATAGCATATCCCACCATGGACTCAGCTCGTCTGTCAAGGACGAACTGGCGGTTCGTGATGATACCAACCACCTAGAAGAGCTCAAGACACTGACAGAACTAGTGGCCAGAACAGACTGGAGCTGACGAGGGTGATATCGGTACGTGAGTGCACACTTAGTATCAGGGCTCTCGTGGACTCTGGCACAGACGATTGTTTTGTGGATCCAGGTGTTGTTGAAGCCCTGGGTTGCCCCATTGAGAGACTCTATGAAACTAGGAACATTTGTGATATCGACGGGTGGAAATTAAGTATATCACCGGTCCGCTATACTTAAGTCATGTGGAGCGGAGAAGGTTTTTAGTCATGCCATCTCGTAAGGCTGCTGTAGTTTCAGGATTACCATGGTTGAGGGCACACAATCCCGATACAGCAGTGTTTTTCAACCCGTGTGCCGCGGCGCACTGGTGTGCCGTGAGACATTGTCAGGTGTGCCGCGGGAAAATATCCAATTTGTATGCCTGTGCGGTCTTTCGCCCAGAAAGTAATCATGTAGTACCCTCCAATACCGCTAGTGAGGAGCAACAGCTAGCCAATTACCTTGTGTTTCGACGAGAGACAAGCGAATTTGTGATGCGTGAATGCAGGACGACGGTGAAACAATAAGGCAGAGAAAAAAAAAGTATTGTGTTTCCGGTAACCCGACCGACCGAGAATTTCTACGTCGAAAAAAAACTTTATGGTCGGCATTTTTTTCAAACAACTCTCTACATTTTTGTAGAGCGCGTTGCGCGCGTGCGTCGTTTGCCCTGTTGTCTGTCAACAACATTGAAATGGCCGCGATCTCCGACGACAGTTTAAACCGTGTTTTCTGTGTTAGAGTCGCATGCTCGCAGCGTAATGTTAAGAAAATAGCATCCATTGATGTATCGAAAAAATTCAGCGAACTATTTGATGAACACCACGGGCCGAGTAAAAACCGAGGGCGGAGGAGGACGGCGGAGGAGGACGGCGGAGGCAGCGGCGCGCCCCGGCCCCCCGAGTCCAGAGTGGGGAGAAAACTAAATAGCGGGCGGTGGCGGCGGTGCCGGCAGCGGAGCGGCGGGGGCGTTGCGGGGGTAGGGGACGGTGTCGGGCGCGGGGTCGGCATCGCGCGGCCGGCCACACCCCTGGTCAGGCGCCCGTCAGCGTTCCCCGACCGCCCACCCCGCCGACCCGCGCGTCCGCGCGCTCGTCGACGCACCGTCCGCCGAGTCTACGCAACTGTAGTCCAGGCCGGGCCGCGGCCGGCGTCGGGGACCTCTCCCCGCTGGTGCCATCACGACCCGCCCGACCTCGGAACGTAACACCCAGCCGCCGGGTAGCAAACTCTCTCGCTGCCTTTGGCGGCGAGCGGGGGGTTCAATGTCTCCTTGTTTTGTTTTATGGTTATTTATTTTTAATTTTTGATGGAAAAAAAAAAAAAAAAAAAAAAATCCGACCTATGCTGAAATTTCATGTTACATGTCACACTATCTTTTTTGTTTGGCCTCAATATGAAAGATGATAAAATACTGTTTTCTTTGTGTTCCTTTGATTCCAATTCAAGCTGTTATAACATCTTTTTCTTCAATGTTAAAAACGGTTATAGTAACAATATAACACGTTAATTGTTAAAATAAGCGGGGCGGAGCGGTCACATTTTCAGCTAGTGGTGTGCCGCGAGATTTTTTTCAATGAAAGAAGTGTGCATTGGCTCAAAAAAGTTTGAAAAACACTGCGATATAGCATGGGTCCCTCCGTCCATTGAAAAATGGTGTCCATTTTGTCATGTATTGTATTGTATTGTACAGTCAGCTGTTAGGGGTTGCGCAGCGGCAACTCATCCCGCGTCAGAAGTAATTTGGAGTACCATGACTTGAGTAAGGTATCGAGTAAGGATCGTGCACAATTGTTACCTCCACGTAGACCAGGGGTGTCCAAACTCGGTCCTCAAGGGTCGCTGTCCTACCAGTTTTCCAGCTCTCCCAGGAGCAACACCTCATTCAAAATAATCAGGATCGTTCTAATGCTGCTTAAGAGCTGGCTGATGATCTGATCATCTGAATCAGGTGTGTTGCAGCCTGCCTGACATCGACCATATGATTGGACCATTTACCTCCAGCCAAATGCAAAACTACCTAGTTCTCGGCTATACCAAGCATCTCAAACAGAACAAGAAACTTTAAGAGAATACATTTCTAGTTCACTGCTGGCCTAATCCGTCCTTATACTTCTTTATCAAGAAGAAAGCTAAGTCTGCAACCTTGCGTGGACTATAGATGATTAAATGAGATCACAGTCAAGAACAAATACCCACTTCCGTTGTAAGCCTTTGCGCCGCTTCAGTCCGCTTCTGTTTTTTTCTAAACTTAACCTCCGTAGCGCATACCATTTTGTGGAGTCCAAGTGGGATACGTTGAAAACTGCATTGAAGACTCCATTAGGTCATTTTGAGTACTTAGTGATGCCATCACTAACGTACTAGCAGTGTTCCAATGCCCGATCAACGACGTTCTCAAGGATATGCTCAATGTATTTTTTTTGTTTATCTGCATGGTATTTTAATTTTTTCAAGGAATTTACGGGAACTCCAGAGACATGTATGCATGGCCCTCCAGAGATCACTGGAAAATAGGCTGTATGTTAAAGCAGACCAGTGTGAATTCCATGTGGAGACTGTGCAGATTTTAGGTTTTATTATAGAGGCCAGGGTCAACTTAGTGCTGACCAAGTCGGTTGTAGAATGCCTACACCTACCACCCATAAACAGCTACAAAGATTTCTTGGGTGTGCTAATTTTCTACAGGAGATTTATCCATAAATATAGTCTGAGGGCTGCACCACTTACTTAACTAATGTCAATATTAAGACTCCATTTAACTGGACCACTGGTGCGGAGGCAGCTTTTTCTGTTCTCAAAGTCATTCACCAATTCTCCCATGTTGCACTACCCAAATCCTGAACTTCCATTCATTGTTGAAGTGGATGCGTCAGACTCAGGAGTAGGGATTGATCCAGCGGTCCACCAAAGACTCCACCTCTGCACTTTTTTCTTTCGTCGTCTCAGTCTGACTGAAGCCAAATATGATGTGGTCAACCGTGAGCTGCTGGCCGTCGTACTGGCTTTACAAGACTGGAGGCACTGGCTTGAAGGAGCGAAGGAACAGTTCACCATTTACAATGACCACAAGAATCTGGCATACATCCGTGCCACAAAACGACTCAACTCCAGGATACCTCCGGGTTGTCCCGCAGGGAGGCTATTGGTGCTGATCGACTTACGCCTGAGGTGTTACAGTGGGGGCATGCGTCCAAGATAGCGTGCCATCCAACATACCTACTCACTCATCTCACACAGGTTTTGGTGGCCGTAGCTCAAATCGAACATCACACAATTCATTGGTTCCTGCTCTGTGTGCGCCTGCAGTAAATCCTCTCATGGGCTCCCTGGTGGTCTCCTCTAGCCATTACCGATCCCGCCTCATCCTTGGGCCTGCATTTCTCCGGATTTTATCACAGGTCTCCCTCGTCTCGTGGCAAGACAAAATTCTGACCATTGTAAATCAGTTTTCCAAGTTGGCACATTTTTGGGGGCTCTGGCCATGCTTTCATCAGCTCTTTAAACCGCTCAATTGCTTGTCCATCATGTGATCTCGGCGGACAATGTCTCCGACCAGGGTCTGCAGTTCATATCAAAGGTCTGGAAGCAATTTTGCTGGGCATTGGGAGCAACGGCTAGCCTGTCATCTGGTTACCATCCTCAGAGCAACGGACAATCTGAGAGGGTGAATCAGGACCTTGAAGCTGCTCTACCATGCGTGTATCTCCATCGCCCCTTGGTCCACCCACCTGTCTAGTTAGTACGCGCACAACACACTTGTCTCATCAGCCACTGTTTGATCTCCCTTCATGTCAGTATATGGCTATCAACATCCATTATTTCCTTCAGAGGAGGGTTAGTTGGAGATTCCCTCTGTGCAGCTCCATCTTAAGAGGCAGACCAGAGCTGTCAACTCGGGATTTGCAACTAGCTGGTTCATCGCGCACGCTGGGACCTCGCTTCATTGGGCCTTCGAGGTAGACTCGACATTGACATAATCAATCTTGTGTCTGTCAAGCTACATCTTCCCCCTTGCCTTCAAGGTCCATCCAGTTTTACACATCTCCATCTCAAGCCTGTTGAGTCCAGCTCCCCAGCATCCAACTTCACGAATGATTCACAGTGACCCAGTGTACACATTGAAGGGAATTTTGAACTCTTGGAGCAGGGACAGAGGGATCCAGAATCTGGTCGACTGGGAGGGCTATGGACCTGAGGGACATCAGTGGATTCCCCGCTCCTGGATTCTCGATCCGTCCCTTCTCCGTGATTTCCAATCACCCCACCCATCAAAACTAGGTAGTCTGCTGGGAGGCATCCATAGACGAGGGTACTGTCATGACTCTCTTCTGTCTGTCTCCAGCAGGTGGCATTGGTGGATCATCCCTTCCCGTTCCACACCTGTTCCCAATGATGTCATCAACTCTCACTATTCGAGCCATCACCTGTGTTCAAAATATTCGCCTTGCTCATGTCCAAGCCCTTATTTTCTTGACCTTTGTTGTTCTCAAGCACCATAGTCTGTGTTCGTATTTTCTTGTTTGTTCATGTTTTGCTCATTTTTGTTTATAAGTGTTATTCTCAGACGTTTTTGGTTTTTCTTGTTGTTTGTCTTTTTCTTGTCTTTTTGTGACAAGTGATTTTGCGTTATTAATGTCCCTTGCTGTTTTTGTTCGCCTTGATAAGATAAGATAAGATAAGAAAACCTTTATTTGTCCCGCACTGGGGAAATTTGTTCTTATCCTGATTATTTTGTTACCAGCGTTTTATGTTGTACAGTGATCCCTCGCTATTTCGCGTTTCGTTTATCGCGGCCTCGGTGCATCGCGGATTTTTTCAGACATAAAAAATTGGGTTTTTTTGTTTTTTGTTTTTTGAAAGTCCACAAAATGTCCCCAAACGGTCCGCGAGAAGCAGTGAAAGTCAGCAAAACACACATGGAGCAACATATACAGTACACGTGGGGTGAGGGGGGTGGGGGGGGGGGGGGGGCTGAGAACATGTAAAGCCATGTTGATTGGCTGTGCATCTTCTTTCTGTTTTATCACGCGGTTTACTCTTTAATCTCTAATCTGGGGGGACCGAGCCTTCTCTGTTGCCGCCCCCACCCTCTGGAACGCTCTACCACAACACCTCCGCAACTGTACTGACCTACAATCCTTCAAATCATCTCTTAAAACTCACCTGTTCCGCAATGCTTTTAACACCTCTTAATCTCTTTTACCCATTTTTTTGCCATTTGTTCATCTAAATGTGTTTTTGTAAATTATGTATGCTTGTTTTTAAATGCACATTTTTATCCTGTTTTAAGCTCATGTAAAGCGTCTTTGAGTATGATGAAAAGCGCTTTCAAATAAAATGTATTATTATTAATCTCAGTGTCTAAATGTTGCTTACGATGCTGCTAGTGTGTGCTGCGTGCCTGCGTGAGAGAGAGAGAGACTTATAAGAACAAAAGCAGGTCTCGTCTATCCTTATCTGTCTTAACAACCTTAATTGACCAATCATAAACACTGCTGCAGCTGCAGGATCGCTGGCCTGTGTGTGCGTGTGTAAGTGTGTGTGTGTTAGTGGCTCTGCTCAAGCGCAATTTTATTAATATACATGTTAATTGGTCGCTACTTCGCGGATTTTCGTTTATCGCGGGTGGTTTTGGTCCCCATATCCGCGATAAACGAGGGATTACTGTACTTTGTTGGTCTTGTGAAGTTATTTTATAAATAAACCATTTTTGTATTTCAAACTTTTCCCTTTCTACGTTTGTGGGATTCGCTCCTGTTCCGGACTAGTCCGGAACTTTAACATAACCATTTCCAATAAAATGGCCACCAACTACCATGTATAATACAGCAGAAACTTTTGTCGCACTTTAGCTCTGCTTGATACTTTGCACATTGTCTCACAATTGTCACTGGGTGGTACCACCGCACTACGGTTCACGTACAATACGGAATGTCCTTCCATGTCATGTCCTTGTTTATGATGATACTAATGCAGCGTGTTATACCGGAGACAAATTCCTTGTGTGTTCTACATACTTGGCCAATAAAGATGATTCTGATTCTAATTCTGAAGAAAATACCAGTCCCTGGACGTCGCACCTGGACATGTCAATAGCTGCAATTACAAACTACCAACCTCCAGCATGACCCCTTTGACCACCCATAGGAATGCATTGTGTGTATGTTCCCCCATCCCTCAGTACGATCCCTGAAGAGAATAACAGTGAGGAGATAGCGCAGTTTCTTCAGAGTTGTCACAAGGCTATAACAATTTACACATCTTCGCTCCAGAGCTGTTCCAAGATTGTAAACTGAGACACGTCTTAGCGCAATTCTCCTTGCAAGAAAGAAAACTCTGCTTGACTCCGAGTCTCTCTTGTGTTTTTAAAGTTCGTCTTAAGGGTCTGATTGCCTCCAAGACCTGACAGGTACCGGTAATATGTAAGAACGGAATTTTTATCGTGACTCTTCGCAGAATGGTCATTTCTGACGAGGAACACAACATAGTTTAACTTGACAAAAACAACTCAAAGATTTCTCAAAACTCCAACTTTAGTTCTGCCTTGAACACAAGACTTCAGTAGCATTGAGGAGATAACCTGAGCATGGTATTTTACTCTGCAAATATATGAAAAAACGGTGATGGTTCAAGGAGGTTGGCAGATAGTAGGAGGTTTAGTTGGTATAGCGAGAGATGTCACTCTTACATGCACGCACAACCCGCACATGCACCCACACGCACACACATTCATATTTCCTTTTCTTCATTCCTGAGCTGAGAAGTTTTATGTCACATGTTAGAAACAGTCCTTAAAAAGATGAGCAAGTAAAAGAAGTGTGCACTTTTCATGACATGATTGTTCCTCTGCCAGCTATACGCCCATTTTTTGTCAATAAACATGACTTTACTGACGAACGACACTCCCACAAACCTTGGGAGACAATGTTTCACTTTCAAAATCTAGTTTCTATAAATCAAGGCCCAGGCAGATTATCACCTGTCGCAGTGCATCTAAGAATACTAAGAATAAAATATATATTTTTTAAAAATTGCAAAACCACATTTGACATATAAATTGTCATGCTTGACAGACCATCCATCGATCCATTCTCTACTGATTATGTAAGGTCGGGTCGCAGGGGCAGTAGCTTCAGTAGGGAAGCCATGATTTCCTGTTCCAAAGCAATTTCTTAACATACTTTTGCACCCATGTCATAGTTAAATTGCAAAACTAAACACACAACAAAGAGAATTACACACATTGTATATTGAAACACAAAACATACTTCATTATTGAAACATCGCTTATATGAATGCTAAAGCCAGTGGAGCTACTTTCGGAAGCATCATCATGCGCGAAGCCTGCTCGGGGCCACTTGAGGCTGTGAGGTCTTGCGCCCGTCCATCCTTGTTGCGTCAGTAGCCCGTGGGACAACGAAGATTCATCGCAATGGCAATGAAGTGGCACATTTAATGCGCTTCTCCAAGGTGTCACGTCAGAGGAGATGGCTTGTGTTTTACGCAACTGTTGTGACTGTCACAACTGCCGTGTTTGGGACGCTGGCCAATGTCAGCTTGCTGCCACAAAGAAGGCCAGCGAATGAAGAGGGCTTTTTTCCGATACATGCCTTGCGCTATTGCCAGGGTCTTCCCATCCTTATCCCAGGAGTACTTCATCCATTCCAGGTAAAAATTGGTTCCCATTGGGGAGTTGGTCTATTCTCTTGCCGCTGACAAGAGGTCTGGACTCAGACTGGAAGGAGTACGTGTGGATCCCACAAACGCAGACTCAGATAAATGGCGATAGCAAAAGAGGTTTATTTAAAGAAAACCAACAGATGGACAAATTAGTCAACAAAAGGCACTGGCGACTAAAAGCCAGGAAAACCAAATGAGAAAGCGCTTGCTAATTACAAGGACAGAATGATCACCGAGAAATACACAAAACAAAATGAGGTTAGTTCAATCACACGGAAGCAAGAACAAATACAATTACAAAGTACCCAAGGACCAAAATAGCCTATGACAAGGAGAGCGACTTGGAACATGAACGAGAGATCTATAAAAATGGCACTTGGGCAAAAGCAGTGAACAAGAGCACCAGTCCAACAAGTATCACAAGAGGTCAGGGTCCTTAAGTAGGCCGTGAAGGCAGAATTTCCACCACACTATTTGACCAATAATCAAATACCTTGGCGGACTTCCAGGGTGCTCGTTGATGGGCTCAGGAATGACCAGATGCACACGTTTTTGAGTCAGTAACACACAAGAGTATTTAATCCCTAACAAATAGTCTAATACAGCATAGATCAAGCCAATTATTCTAAACAGAGCTCTGGGTCATCAACTTCTCCTAACCGCGAAGGTAGCGAGGCAGAGTGACCAAGACGCCTTTCCCTTGACCCACCTTTAATACAATTCCCCAAAAAGGTGTGTCTCTCTTGTGTGTGTGTGTGTGTGTGTGTGTGTGTTCAGGCATAGACAAGTAGACTGTGAGGAGGTGTTATCAACGGCATCCGTTAGACTAGGTGTGGATTGTCCTATTGTGAATCTTCCTTGGATGTGTATATGATCTCCAACATTTGGCCGTCTTTTGTTGTTGGAAGCAGTCATCCTGCTGTGGGGCCTATTTGAGTGCCGATTGTGATCTCCAGTGCAGGGGTCCGGCCGGCGTCCCCCTTGCTCGTAGCACCTTGACATCCCCTCTTCCTCAATCACACCCAAATGCAAACAGTCTCTCATTTACACTCAGAAAAACATCATTATTTGGAGTCACTCATTCCAAACCTTCACCAGAATCATCCATAACCATGAAAGGCCGCACTGAAACAAAAGAAAGTATTTTGTCACTGTATGAAAAACCGTAATACAGCAATATGAACGTCTATACTGTGAATGAAAAGCCCTTCAGCCGCCACTTGATTGCCTTGCATCAGGCACAAGTGAAGGGTGACACCCCACACTCCAGCTGGTGCTGAAACAAAAGAACAAAAGTAAACCTATACAGTATTGGGGCTAGGCGATCTGTGGTTGTCGAAAGGCGGGACCTCCCAGAAGAAAGTCAAGTATGGGCGAAGAAAATTGCAGTAAGTACGGCATCTCGTACTATAGGGGAGGGGGCTCCATTACCGTAACAGCCGCAAAAGACTTGTTGATAGATGGAAATAAAAGCTAGTAGTCAAATTTGCAAAGCAGACCTGAGGTTTCTAAGCACATAACTCCTGTTTCTTCTCCCCGGCGGTGGTGACGAAGCTCAGACACAGACTATTCAATACCACAACTGTATGTGTAGGGCCTTTTGTTGAACATGGGAAAACTAATGGGATGTTTCGTACTCCTGCAGAATCAATTCCTAATGACGCAGGCCTATCACTGTCCACACCACGCTCTCCAAATGAGCAGTACGAAGAACATGTTCCACCCAGACGCTCATAACCTTTTGAGGCTGAGAATCACTCGGGCTTTGGGCACTGGTTCTCCCGTTGCAAGTCCATCACTTTCTCACCACGCGTGTTCATCGCTTTCAGAGGCGGAGAAACAATTTGGCTTGGGCACTGGTTCTCCGGTTAGAAGTCCAGCCTGGGCGACATTGCCTTGTCCCTCGGGTGATCGTCTTCTTCGGCTGAGAATGCATCTAACTGGATTTCTGCATCTCCCGTGGCAGGCCCATCACAATCGTCAAGGCAGCGCACCATGGCACTCCACGCTGTCCAGGTGATGACAGAGCGCCGCCCATGATCAATGAGTCTTCGGTAGTCCACGCACATCTTTTGGTACCTTCATTGACTCGCCGAGGATCCCGGGGAAGTGTGATTGCGAGTGGGTCCATCAATTTGAACAAGATAGGTTGAGAGGTGTTAGAATAGAAAATACAATGTTGTCATGTTTTAAAGATTCATCTTGTTACATGCTTGATTGTGTTCAGAACATTTGGCACACATTAGAGGCACAGAGAATCAGGGGTCAATTCGAGGCCAAGGGACCCGAGCGCATGGTACCAGACCATGCGCTCCTTATCTCAGAAAGCAAGATTTAACCCTGGACGGAAGGGGGTGTTTGTGCGCTCCATCACGAGAAAGGGTCACGAGCCAGGTTACCACATATCAATTCAGAGGGACACCAATCGTTAAAATGTCGACGTGTCTGTTAGTTTATGGACGCTGGTGCTGAATCCATGGGAATGCTTTGTCTTTGGGGCGGCCCAATTTGGACCGCCCAGGGGTGCGACATGTTAATGAAGATGGGAGTGTTTTTCTGATGTATTCCTTGTCATTTGCATATACAGTCAATAAAAAGGCCGGCAGAGGTCGGGTGTCAGGTGGGAAGCTCACGGTGAGTGACTTCCTTGAAACTGCACCTCCTGCCGGCAGAGAAAGACAATCTGTTCCTGTGTTCGAGCCTTTGTCGACCGTCCGAGCGAACATCTCTGACAGAGGCCATGGGAGGAAGCACATTAAGTACTAGGTGTACAACTGCATTTTGGCAAAAAAACTTCCATACCTGCTGTGTTTTAATATTATTGTCAATGTACATTTGTAGGATTTTGAATGCCTGCCATGAAATAATAACAAAAAAAGGATGGGCAGGCAGAAAACCATGGCAGGTACAAGACAACAAGCCATGAGAATGTGAGTACAATTTTTTATTTCCAGAAACAGAGTTGTTAAACAGTGTTAGAAACAGGACTAGTTTGCTAGACAGTAATTTCCATTTTCCAAGCTTTTCCAGACCTGGAAATGAATCAAATTCCATGCTTTCATGGGAACCGTGTTATCATTTTTGTCACATTTAAATTACTTTTGGGACCACTGTAGGTTTCTCTTTGATGAACAGAGGATCCATCCACGTGTGTACATGTGCCACTAGATTGAATGAGAACAGATGTTTTAGAGATTTGTGACTGCAGGAATTTATGTAAACATCACATGATTTAGGTTTGGTTTTTATGAGGAAAACTCAGAGACATATGATGGCCACATAGTTATGTGGCCATCATATGTCTCTGAGTTTAAGTTATCACAGAGGCTGTATATCTGCATATAGGCACTGGTATCACAGTGTATATTTCCTCTACCGCTGAAATGTTTCATTAAACGGCCAAAGACAAGTGTCCCATAACATTTCATCAAAGCTTTGGTGACTTTTGCGTGGCCTTTAAAAAAAAAAAGTGATAGTAATCTGGACCAGGATGACAAAAAATGCAATGAAGTGATCAAAATAACAGTTTTAAAATACCTTAGTGTGGATATTAGCGATATAATGAATTGGTCTCCAGTTCTGTAAATGAGGGCATCAGGATTTGGGGGACATGAAAAGGCATTCCGAGGGCAATTCGTTGACTAATTGCTCCATTACTGATTATTATTATTGTAAGTGACCATCAGTTCATTCGAATACATTTCTTGCGTGACATGTGTTTTTCCGAAAATATGGTTGATCTTTCACAGGGCAATTTTGGGGGCAGTTCACTGCAACATTATTTTTGTAAAGGCAGTGTTACGGCATTGAAACAAAATGCAGTTCTTGATCCTCGCATGTCAGGTTCAGACCATATTAACCAGTTTGAAGGCAGGCTCTTGTGTGACTGGAATAACGTTGATGAAGGTTTTGTAAAGCAAAGTTCCTTGAGGAAGCTTGGTGATGATCTGGCTCGTCTCCAGACTGCGAGGGTGGGGGATATAGACCTCCTTGCTGAGCCTGATGCAACCATCCTCAAGCGCATAGAGAGTTTTATTGGTTCCCATGCCAACCTTCAAAACAGAATGACATATACTTTATTTAATGTCTAATTACCAGTTAAACATCAAACTCCAAGTACAGAAAAGAACACAAGTAAACTTACATGCGCTCCTGGGTGGTACCTCAGCAGCCTCTGTGTTGCCAGGATGTTGCCCGCATGGACAAAGTTACCTTAAAAGTAAAGACGGTATCGAATGAACATTTTACAAATTCACAATGACACCTGATAATTCCTTGGAACACAATAATGGCCTTCTCAAACTACACAACGTTTGTGTCATTTACGACGGTCGCGTTGTCAGACTACCAGAGAAATAGTGTTCTGTCTTGGATCGGATTTTGTTGAAATACCATACTCTAGTTACATATAAAATTGACACTTAATACTAAAGTAGAGGATTTTTTGGAGTACGTACATTAGTTTATGGATTTTATAGATTTTAAAGCCTTAAAACCCTCCCCCCTAAAATGTGCTGCACATGGAGCAACTAACATATGCAACAGTAAAGCAATAAATCATTAACAAAGATGGTCGTAGGCACCAAACATTAAAACTAAGATCACATCTGAGTTATGCTGAGTGAAATGCCAAAGAATACAAGTGAGTTTTGAGGCGGGTTTTAAAGATGGGCAGCAAGGGGGCTTGCCGAATGTTCAGTGGGAGGTCATTCCAAAGAGAGGGACCAGCAACGGAAAAGGCTCGATCCCCTCTGAGCCTCCGTTTAGTTCTTGGTACTTCTAATAATGTCTGGTCCGCAGACCTGAGGCAGGTGTGTAGGGGCGGATGAGCTCAGAAGGTAAGGTGGCACGAGGTCATTTCAAGATTTGAAAACAAATAATCGGATCTTAAAAAATTCTAAAATGTATAGGGAGCCATTGAAGGGGTGGCACAGAGTAGGGGTTATGTGCTCCATCTTATGAGTACCAGTCAAGAGGCGAGCAGCAACATTCTGGACCAGCTGGAGACGCTTAATGGAGGATTGACGGACTCCAAAGTTAAGTGCATTGCAGTGAGTTTTGAGTCTTTTTTTATTTTTTGTAGGTCGTGGGCTTTTACATACTGTCATGATCCTGTCCTGTTTGTTTTGTATCCTCAGTCTCCAGCTGAAGAGTGGGCGTTCCCTCACAAGAGGCACCTGACACAAGTTTGGCCTTGCAACCAACTGCCTTTAGAAAGCTGTGCCATGCCGACTTGCTCACGACTCTGTATCCAAGTGCTTGAATTCTCTAAACGCTTCATGTTCACGCCTCGTAGTTTCTTACCATGTATTTATTTTTTTCGATGTAAGTACGATTTTGGTTGATAATTAGTCTCTGTTTGTATCATGTGCGCTTTGGGTTTTGTTGTCCTTTCATGACAAGCAAATTTTGTTCATATTTGTCCTTGCCTTTTCAAGCGTTTTTGGTTTATCTCGTGATATTTCCTGTTTTACTGTTACCAGCATCCTTTGTAGGACATATATATATATATATATATCCTACTTTTCTTCATTCACTTGCACAGTTTGAAATTGAGTAAAGGAGTTTCATGCCACTGCACTCAACTAAGGCGTATCGGGCCAAATAAACCCATGGAAAACTGAGTCATGTAGTTTGCATGTAATGGAAATATTCCATGGACCAGTTTTCTAAAGAAATTTTAAAATATTTTAGGATTACCATCTTGCTTCTTCAGGCCGTATCGTTTGCCGGGGCTCTTCCCTCCGTGATTCTTGCTGCTACCACCAGCCTTCTTGGATGCAAACCTCAGATAGGACAGGAGAACGAATTTACCAGGATCCAAAAGCCCTGAAACCAATAAAATTAAAAACGAAGTGAATAAGCAAGCAGCTCATATATATTGAAGCCAAACGTACATTGCTTATGGGGACTGGACTATTTATGGGTACTGAACAGGTCCAATCCCCTCCAAAATTATTGGAACGGCACGGTCAATTCTTTTTTTTTTATTGTTCATGAAGATATTTTGGTTTCAAATCTAAATACAACACGCAACAATAAATCTTTACAGTCAAACCTCGGTTTTCGAACGTCTCGGTTCTCGTACAATTCAGTTTTCGAACAAAAAATTTGAGTTTCTTATGCCTCGGATGACGAACAAATTTCGGTTCTCGGACTAACTGAGCGCACTTGAATGCGTCACTTCACTCCTCTCGGCTTCGCTTCCTCGTGTAGCGACGCAACAGTAGCGTCCATTGTGAGCAGACGTTTTGTATTGTTCAATAGATTTTTTTTTTTTAAAGCAGACGTGTTTGGTGAAACGCTTCCTCATGTAGCGTTCATTGTGAGCGAGTTTGTATTGTTCAATAAAAAAAAAAAAAAGCAGACGTGTTTGGTGAGACGCTTCTGTTCGGGGGAGTGAAAGAAACCCCCCTCTTTTCAGAATGGTTTGCCCCAGCAGCACGGGAGAAGTGCGTGCGTTTGTTTACGGACGGCAGTTTTCAATGGAGCGGCACATAATCAACAGTCTGGTGTCCGGTGTCTCATTATTATGCAATAATCATACAGAAACAGCTTCCTCGTGTAGCGTCCATTGTGAGCAGACGAGTTTGTATTGTTCAATAAAGAATTTTTTTTTAAAAAGCAGACGTGTTTGGTGAGAACTACGTCATATCGGACTGTTATTTTTGCATTGTGTATCAGCCCTTAATCATGGCACCAAAGAAAGCAAGTGGAAGTGGTAAACCTGGTGAAGAAAAGAGGAAAATAGTGTGCAAAACAATAGAATTTAAGAAAGATTTGATCGCGAAATATGAGTCAGGTGTGCATGTGTCTGTGTTGGCGAAGGAATTCGGGATGCCGAAATGCCCCTCCTACTGCCTGATGACAGCTGGGATAGGCACACGCGCGACAGTTAGAGAGAGAGAGATGTTCCTTCAATTTTTATGTTACTATGTTAATGTTAAAATTGGTGAAAATAAAACATATTACAGTTAGTTTGTACAGTATTTTACATATTACCTGCTCTCCTATTACATTTGTACAGTTTATGGTGTGAAATTGTAAAAAAAAAAGTGGTTTCAAAAAGTTGTTTTCTTGACTTGGAACGGATTAAAAAATTTACATTGATTCCTATGGGAAACATCGTTTCGGTTTTCCAAAAATTCGGTTTTCGAACAGTCTTCTGGAACGGATTAAGTACGAAAACCGAGGTTTGACTGTATTTATATAGCACTTTCACAACAGTGCAGCTGTCACAAAGCGCTTTACATAACAACAATACAACAGAACACATAACACAAAAGGTGAACATTAGACAAAAGTTGAGAATTCCAATTTTTTTTCCCAGGATATTTACATCTAGATGTGTTAAGTAACTTAGGACAGAGTACCTTATGTTTAAAGTCACCTACTTGTTAAGTGAACAAAAGCATTGGAGTGGACATTATTAAATGAACTTCAAGATTTGTATTATTTTTTTCTCCATACTATGGCTTTTCATACCTGTCAACTTTTCGGAGCGCCAACCTGTATAAACTACCAAAAAAATCCTTATAAAGAGCAAAAAATCCTTATAACATACAAAAGCATTTTATATGTCAAAATAACGGCAGAAAAAAACCCACGAAATTTTCAATGAGATTTATTGTAGATCTCCATAATACAATGTCTGGTTAATGTCTAATCATCATTCTACTTAGTGGCATTACTGTGTTCAGAGTTGTATTCCTGCGTTACTTTTTTCACCAACTCCAAATGCTGACCCATCGGCAAAAAAAAAAACGGACATTTTCAGAATCCGTATGATTTGTGCGATACGGCCATATACGTAAGATTCACCACAAAATCCGTATGAACTATGGCTAAACCGTATGAGTTGACAGGTATGGCTTTTACATCACTTTGGCTGAGGTTAATCTTGGTCTCGGGAATGGTGGAAAGCCCAACACAACAAAGGAGTTCATCAGGAGTAAAAAGTGTCAGGTCTGAGACAGGGCAAGTCAATCACTGGACCTTAACTCAATAGAGCATGCAATTTTACCTCCTGAAGAGGCCACTGAAGGGGAAAAAACCCCCAGAAACAAACAAGAAGTGAACGTGGTTGCAGTCAGGATGGTGCCACCAAATATGAAATGCTATTCATTTTAAGTCCTTTGTTGGGCGGCTTCAAACAAAAGTGATCGGTCCTCAGTTAACACATCTAGATGTAAATAGCATCAAATAAAGTTGTAATTGTGAACTTTTGTCTGTTTTCATGTTTTGATCTCAAAACCGAATGACTTAAATATAATGGTCACTCAACGAGCCACACTGGATAGCGCATTACAGTTGCAATGGAAACGCTGTTTTCCGGTTTCACTGGTTCTTGTTATTCACCTGACCACAACACTGTTGACAATGGAGAACACGTGTCTTTGTTTTAATTATGACGCTGAAATTTCTTGAGTTACAATACTCAGACAACATCTTAATATTTGTTACAGGAAATCATTCTCACTGGAATCGTCCTTGTATAATGTCCGAGCTCCTGAAAATCATTGAATCTCTAATATTTACACACATACTTTTCCAAACGTTAGATACATAACATATATGAGTCATTTTAGACACATAATTAAAATCAATAATTACAATAATACATTCAAAATCTCACAAAGTTCCATTAAGGTAAACGATGAAAATCATCTTCACAGTTAACGCCGCAAGATGAATGGAAAAAAAAAACAAGACTTCCGATAGCAGCTTCGTACTTGGTGAAACAGTGTACTGTAACTGCAATGCCATATTAAACGTTCCGATTATTTCCTACCCGCTTTGAACTTGGTGAAGCAGTGTAGCCGCAATGCCATATTGGAAGCTTTAGTTATATTCGGTGCCTCTTGGAATACTCGCTTTCGCCTCGGAAATTTCTTTTCCGACAATATCGGAGCGAGATGACCCGGAAGTAGTTAAAGTGGATCCTTCAAACTCTACAAACGTTTGAGAAAGATGCTTCGATGCAACCTTTAAGCATCCTTGAGCAATATACTGGACTCCCATCAACCTTTACGAAAGGATATTACCCACAGTTCCTTGCGGCAGCAACATTTAAAGCAACAGTACACCGAACTAGTTGACAGACAAAGCGAGGACGCTCGAGTTTCACCCTTAAGACTTAAAAAAAAAAAACACCCATTAAAAAAATAGTGAAAAAACGTTTTCTTTTGGTACAAGTGGACAGTAAATTAAGCCAAGAAATATCGGTTCAAAGCGAGATTAATGTTGTGGTTCCACACAGCAAGAATTAAAAGTTACAAACACCTTTCCATAATTTGTTAGACAATAGGCAATTCCCAAGTCAATGAAAAGTATCTGTGATGCTTCATAAAACAACAGTTAGTACTGCATTGCATCTTTTAAATGTCATATTAAGATCATATTTTGCAGGTAAAGCGAGACAGCCAGAGACTTATGCCTTTTTTCTCTCTATTTTTGGACGGAATATATAATGAGCTGGGGGACACTAGGACCATGATTCTCACCCAGCAGGCATACAGTAGTTAATGTGAATGTCTGGTGCAAAATTGGGTAATTGTTCAGATCCACTTGTTGGCAGTCGTGCAATAAAAACGTGTTTACAGTCAATCGTGTGTGCTCCTTTTGACTGCCACATTGGTGACCCTGACGTTAAGATGTTTTGGACAACGGATGAAGAGGTGTCTTCCTCGGCCACGTCGCCCCAACTCCCGCAACTTGCAGCCGCCGCGTCTTCTGCGAGGCTACCGGAGTTCTGGCAGAGCGACCCGGCTTTGTGGTTTCAGCACGTGGAAGCGCTTTTCCACCTATGGGGAATCACGACCGATGAGCCGAAATATTACATGGTCGAGGCGTCCCTCGACCAGCAGACTACCACAAGGCGGGAAATACGACGCGCTCAAACAGCTTCTGCTCAGGAGGTTCAGTTTGTCGGACTCGGAGAGAGCAGACAGACTCCTTTCCCTTCCCGGGCTGGGCGATGGCACGGCAGTGGATCTGATGGACAAAATGCTGTCTGTTAGGCTCGGATGAAGGCGGATTTCTTTTCCCGCGCATCTTCCTACGCCAGCTACCAGGCCCGGTGCGCGCGGTGTTGGCTACCGGCGATTATCGGGGGTTGGCTGAAGAAGCGGATCGAGTTCTGCTGGCTACACGACAGTTCGCCGGGCAAAGTGGGACGGCCGATCCCCTCCTCGAGGCGACACCAGGCGTTGACCCGACCGTGGTGGCTGGAGTGGGTACGCGGAAGCGGCGCGAAAAGGCTCTCTGTTTTTTTCCATCAGCGTTTTGGCGCCAAGGCTCGGCGCTGTGTTCCCCCCTGCAACTACGAGGCCACTGGCGTTTCCCGGGGCCACGGCATTCAGTAGCAGCCGTGGACGCCGGCAACAAAAGCGAGCTGCTTTTCATAACAGACTCGTCATCAGGAAGACGTTTCCTGGTGGACAGCGGATCGCAGGTCAGCCTGCTTACACGAACCGCAGCGGACAAGGCGGCCGGTGGCTGCGGACCGCTTCTGTGTGCAGCCAACGGCTCGCCCATCATCAACTTTGGTTCCAGGTCGGTGACCGTGTGCTTCCATGGACGCAATTTCCAGTGGAACTTTGTCGTGGCCTCAATCACAGTTCCGATCATCGGCGCGGATTTTCTGTGTGCACATGGACTGCTCGTTGATGTCGCTAACCGCTGGTTGATTGACGCTGTGTCGTTTGCCACTTTTCCGTGTGAGACTGGGGGACTCGGACCATTAACGCACACGAATTATTTGGCATCGGTTGATGTTTATCAATGTTTACTGACAGACTTCCCGTCGCTGACGACTCCCACCTTTTCCGACGTCAATACTAAGCACGGGGTGGAGCATTTCATCCCCACAGTTGGCCCGCCGGTGTTTGCCCACGCCCGTCGCCTCGACGCAGCAAAACTGGCGATTGCGAAAGGGGAATTTGCTACAATGGAGCGTTTGGGAATCGTTAGGCGTTCAAACAGCCCGTGGGCCTCACCCTTACACATGGTGCCTAAAAGTGGTTCCTGGCGGCCTTGTGGTGATTTTCGTCGGCTTGACAATGTTACCATGCATGACCGCTATCCCATTCCACACATTCAGGATTTTTCCGCGCGTTTGGCTGGCACCACAATTTTTTCCAAAGTGGATTTGGTCCGTGGTTATCACCTGGCGCCCGTGCAGGCGGATGATGTACCCAAAACCGCAGTGATAACCCCATTCGGGCTTTTCGAATTACTGTGCATGCCTTTTGGACTGAAGGGGGCGGCACAAACTTTTCAAAGATTGATGGACTCCGTGTTGCGCGAGCTCGATTTTGTGTTCGTCTATCTCGACGACATTCTGGTGGCCAGTCCTTCACCAGAGGAACACCTGTCGCACTTAACTACGGTTTTCAAGCGTCTTGATTCACACGGTCTGATCGTTAACCTGGTGAAATGTCAATATGGTCTGTCTGAGATCGATTTCTTGGGCCACCGCATTTCAGCACGCCAAGGTGCAGGCGGTGGTGGATTTCCCCCGCGCTGCTTCAGTTAAGGCGCTGCAAGAGTTTTTGGGCATGGTTAATTTTTATAACCGGTTCCTCCCTCGTGCAGCCCACCTCCTGCAGCCACTTTACGTAATTCATACATCCTAAAATATAAGGAAACAGGATCCATCTCCAGGTTCGCCTGAGTACTTCTTATGTACTCCACTGAGAAATTGGGTCAAATATTACTTTAATTAATCATTTGAAAAAGAACAAAACACTACATTCCTGTTGTGATGGGGGGGGGGGAAGAAAAAAAAAAAAACATTCCTTCAACTATGGCCATCACAATCACAGCAAGGTCCAGACCTGTTATGTTATCAACCTGTTTACTTAATTATTGCTAACCGGTACTTTTGATGCCCAGCACAGTACTGCTAGTTTGGTTTATTGCAGTAATAATTTCTATTACCTCTATACCTGTATACCTTCTGTTCCCTCTGAATGTTGTGTTCCACTAATTTGTTTAAAATAGATGTTCAAACGGTACAGCGCCCCAAATAGTAGGGTTAGTGTTTTAGCACACGATCACCCAGGTATATTTCTAAGTGTGTGTTTGTCGTTATTAATACGTCTTTATCTATTATTAATCTCCATGCCAGGGGGTTAAGAAACATTGTCAAGCGTAAAGCAATTTTTTTGTTTACTAAGCAGCACAGAAATGATTTTTGTTTCCTTCAAGAATCCCACTCGATCACTAATGATTTGCGGTTATGGAAAGCTCAATGGGGTCACGATTTATGGTTGGCATATGGATCTGAATACTCAGCAGGGGTCGCTATGCTGAAACACCAGTTTTCTGGGAATATTTTACATTCTGTATGCGATAAAGCAGGTCATTTCCTTTAACAAGTAATCAACACGGGAAACGTCAATATAATAATGGTTAACATACATGGGTACAACTCAAATTATGAAAATAATAACCTTTTTGAAGAATTAGAAAAACATATTCAACATTCACTTGCTAAATTGCTAAATTCCCAAATTCCGGTTTAGTTATAGGCGGTGACTTTAATACGATATTGGACCATAACATGGACTATTGGAACCCTTGTAATCAATCTTCTATAAATAAGACCCTGAAGGTATTTATGCAGACATTTAATTTGATTGATATATGAAGGCGCAATAATCCAAACAAAAAAGAGTTCACCTGGAGTAATAGAGATGCCACCAGGCGGTCACGTATCGACTTCTGGCTCATATCTTAAAAACTTGACATCAATCCAGTTTCGGTTGATCTCATTACAAAACCTTTAACTGACCATAATGCAGTCCTCATCTCTATCCCTTTACACTCAAACTCTCCTAAAATATGTAAAAGTGTCTACTGGAAGCTTAACAACTCCTATTACATAAAAAGGTTCTCTGATATTGAACTCTCCTAACCGCTTCATCCTCATAGGGTCGCGGGGGGTGCTGGAGCCTAAGCAGTCTTGTCTACTCGCAGGGCACACAGAGACGAACAACCATCCACGAAGACTTAGAGTGCCCAACGACTCTCATGTTTTTGGAATGTGGGAGGAAACCGGAGCACCCGGAAAACCCACGCAAGCCCGGGGAGAACATGCAAACTCCACACAGGGAGGCCGGAGCTGGGATCGAACCCGGTACCTCTGCAAAGACGTTCAATCTGATATTGAATGCCTTCTTAAAAAGTTTTGGAACAAAGCAAAAGATGACAATTATTTTTGTAGCAACTGGGAACTATTTAAATTTGAAACTTGTCAATATGGCTTAGGAAATATGGCTGTAATTTAGCTAAAGCGCGCCAATTAGAAGAAGACACGATAGTCTCTAAAATAATCGCCTTATCCCTAAAAAACCCTGATAACATGTCAGATGAAGACAGACTACTACTAACCTCAGAACAGGCTAAACTAAATGAAGTATATCTTAACAAAAACAAGGGAGCTTTTGTAAGATCAAGGAAAAGATGGATCGAGTAAGGCGAACAAAATTCATCATATTTTTAAAATCTAGAAAAACACCATCGAAAAATCAATTTACAGTAACTTAATGTTGATGGCATCATAACTGACGACCCAAAAAACAGCCAATTTTTGTTTTAAATTTTATAGTAACCTTTATCGATCCAAATACTGTGAACACTCGGCAACCTCTTTTCTAAATTGCATTAGCAATGTCACACAGATAACTCAAAGCGACAAAGACTTCTGTGATAGGAATATTAATTTAGAAGAAGTAGTTTTTGCTATCGAACACCTCAAAGCGAACAAATCTCCTGGAGTCGATGGCCTCACAGCAGAGTTTATAAAACCTTCGTAAAAGACTCGGCTCCCTTTCTCCTTGAAGTTTTTTCAGAAAGCATCGAGAAAGGTTGTCTTCCCCCTTCATTGACACAGGGATTGATTACTCTGATACCAAAACCAAAACGAGATCATGCCTTCATTGAAAACTGGAGACCCATGTATCTATTAAATAACGGCTATAAAGTGTTCGCTTCCATAATAGCTAGGAGAGTCAAAGGTGTACTCGATCCAATTATTGATGAGGTTCAATCCGGTTTCATGAGTAAAAGACACATTTCTAATAATATCAGGCTCGTCCTAAATCTGATCGATTACTCATTCCTCTGCTCTGACAATAGTTACCTCCTATTTCTGGACTTTTATGAGGCATTTGACACGGTGGAACATGAGTTCATCTTTCGCTGCATGGAACAATTCGGATTTGGTGATTTCTTTTGTAAAGACTATGTATGCCAATGGCAATAGCTCCATCAAACTGAGAAATGGCACCTCTCCAAGATTTTCTTTAAATCAAGGAGTGCGCCAAGGCTGCCCGGCTTATCCATTTCTGTTCCAATTGTGTACGCAACTCCTCACCTGTTGTATCAGAAGAAGTGCCATCCAAGGGATATCTATTGCGGGCAGAGAAATCCTGATTAGTCAGCTTGCGGATGACACTACCGTATTCCTAAAGAACTCCAGCCAAGTATTTGCTGCGATTAAAACGGTCGAACAGTTCTCAGCGGCCTCTGGTCTCCACCTAAATCCCAACAAATGCGAACTGTTCCCTATCCATGACCAGAATGAGACTTCGATCTGCAACATCCCAATCAAAGAAAAGGTTACCTATCTAGGGATTACCATTATGAAAAATGAGGCCATGAGATGTACAGCGAACTTTGACCCAATTGTAAACAAAACCCAGGCCAAGCTTAACCAGTGGCTAGAAACTAACCCCTAACCCTAACCCTAACCCTAACCCTCTTTCTTTAAAAGGACGTATGCTACCAACCAAAGCGGAAGGACTGTCACGTCTTACGTATGCAGCAATCTCTTTGTCTGTGAATGAGAAAATTTGTAAGAATATCAATAAGATGCTTTTTGACTTCTTATGGAGGAATAAGACTCACTATGTAAAAAAGTCTGTTTTAATGAATTCCTACGAAACTGGTGGATTGAACTTCTTGGACTTCTCTACCCTCAATAATCCCTCATCTATTTGGAACTTTATACCTAACTATATATTTTCTCAACTTGGTGGTCTTAACTTTGTACTTTTATATGACTACAAAATAAAAAAAATCCCTTGGCTTTATCCAATTTCCACAAACAAATACTTTGGGCTTGGTCCTTGATATATAAACATAATCCCCCCCCCCCCCCCATAAATGCTTTATCTGGAATAATCGTTACATTTTATACAAGAATAGATCATTATTTCTCCATAATTGGTTCACTAATAAAATAATCCTGGTCAGTCAACAATAATCAAGGTTTCCTTTTAAGTTACCGTATTTTCACGACTATTAGGCGCCCTTAAAAGTCTTAAATTTTCTCCAAAATGGACAGGGCGCCTTGTAATGCGGAGCGCCCTGTGTATGCGCCAAGTTCTAAAGCCTGACTGAGAGCACTTCTGGCCGACACGCTAGTTATATAGAGAAAAGGCGGACGTGGGTGAGGACAGGCATGCGGAAGTCCGCCAATTTTTTTTTTTCGTTCATTGTCCGCCAATGAGTGAAGGGTGGGCGTGTAAGAGGACGCTAAAGGCACGCCCCTAGCAGGTACCAGTATGTAGTGTGGGTATGTGCATTATTGCAAAACAACTTCGGTTTGGTTTCTAAGGACCCCCGAAAATGACTACTACAAAGAGACACGCTTAAGAAGTGAAAGCAAACCAAAAGGGCTGGATGGACGAGGAGAAGATGAGAGATTGGCTCAGTGAGGTGTATGTTAAGAGACCAGATGGCTTTTTCCATGCCTCGCCGTCACTCTTGATTTGCGACTCCATGCATGCCCATCTCACAGCAGCGGTGAAAAACCAAGTCAAGCAAATGAACTCTGAGCTTGCCGTCATTCCCGGAGGCTTAACTAAAGAACTCCAACCGCTGGACATTGGCATCAACCGGTCGTTCAAAGTAAAGTTGCGAGCGGCATGGGAACAATGGATGATAGATAGCATTTATTTTAGCGTTTTTGATGGATTACTTGCACAATTGTTCAATTCGGATACAGAAGATGGCTAAATAAATTACAACCGAACTCAGTTTTGCTTCCGTTGCCTTTTTAATAACGTGTTTTTAGCGTGTGTCCGTATGTCTTAGCGTGCATGCATGCTACCGTATGCTTTAAGCTAACGTGTTTTTAACGTGCGTGCATGCATGCCGTATATTAAAGCTGCCGTATATTTTACCATGCCTGGCTGCGCCCAATAATACAGTGCGCTTTGTGTATGTGTCAAATACAGAAATAGCACCCGTTACTGAGACTGCGCCCAACAATACGGTGCGCCATAGGGTCGCGAAAATACAGTACTCTGAATGTTTTAATAAATTTAACATACCTTTCACCCTAAAGTAATTTGCTGCAGTCATGGATGCTATTCCTTCTGGAATCTTGACCCTCTTGAAAGGGGTGGACAGAACAACCTCCACACCAACCCTGGACCCCAAAATGACTGCTCTCGGCAAATCCCGTTTTACGTCAACATCAATCAGAAATAACAACCGTAACATACTTTCCCTGTTTCAAAAAGATATTTCAACAACCCCACATATAATTACTTACTGGTCTGGTTTTGTTGATAATCTACACTGGGGGAAAATCTGGTCTCTCCCATACAAATACTTCCTGACTAATAAAGTAAGGGAAATCTCTTTTGAAATGATACACAAATATTTCCCCACCAAGCATTATCTTCTTAGGTTCAAGAAAGACATCTCTGTTGATTGTTCATTTTGTGGAATGTACCCTGAAACGATGGTTCACTTGTTCTGGCAATGCCCGTATACCAACACATTTTGGAAAGCTGTATCTAGATTTATTATTGAATGTATTGACTCTGACTTTATGCTATACTGGAAAAATTTACAATTTGGGTTCTACAAAAGTAAGGAAAAAAACACTAAACAAACCTTCATTATAAATGTAATCATCATTCTTGCTAAGTTCCATATCCACAAATCCAGATGGTGTAATTCAAAACCTCTTTTTTTAATTTTTCAAGCAGAAACAAAGCAGTATCTGAGTTCTATTAAGGATTCCAAAAACCAGAAAGCTGTTAAGACTCTGGCTATATGTTCCTTATTTGAAATTTTTGTTTAAAAATCCACTGGCTTCTCTTTTTGTTTAAATGTTTGTCATCAGTACATGTATTAATAACGCGTTTGTTTTGTTTTCTGTTTACTGAGAATTGTATTGTGACTTGCTCAATAAAGATTGTTTAAAAAAAAAAAAAAGAACTGCGGGCACACGGCAGTCACACAAACAGCCAAATGAAAAACGAGATGAAAAACTATATACAGTAAAACCAAAAGGAAACCAACATTACCTGCAACACAGTATGGCAGGAGAATGGTGAAGTCGCATTGGGGTCTCGGACATAACTGAGCAACAGAAAAGCACTATTAACTCAACGGGTAAAAACTTTCATTCGACAAAACTTAAATTAAATAACAATACAAAAGCAATTTGGACTCTGGACAAATCAGGGAACTAATTAAATACATCGCACCATAGAAAAAGGAAAAACAAAGTGAAATATTGTCATTAAACTAGAAATTAATCCGGGCCGTCAATGAAATGCGACTTACCATGTGACTTCCCTGGTAGCTCTGACTGAGCTACGATGGGAAGCTGGTGCCACACTGTGCGCTGTTGCGTCACTTCCGCCATAATTTAATACTCAATGTATCACTCCGTTACATACACCCCCATTAAATTATGCAGAAGTGAGGCAACACACATGAAAGACAGCAGAAAGACAAATAGGCAAAAAAAAAAAAACATGGTTATCAGGCAAGGATGTACAATAGTCAATCACAGAATTCTTCTTCAAGAAGTGTGAAGGAATAGGGTGGTACTAAAATCCATTCTTATCACAGACCGGTAGAAATGCCATTTACATTTCACAAAACTGCACATAAGACCCATTAATGAAGAACCATAAAGATATAATGGTGACAAACGGCACACAGCATAGCACGGTAAAAAAAATCTAAATCAAATGGTCATACTAAACCAATATTAATGTTGGCATCCCGACTCTCTGATAGGACATCTCACATATAAGCCTATCAGGGGGCTTAATTTACCGCACCTTGTGAAAGTGACGGGGCCCTGTGTGTCCTGTGGTTGTGTGCAAACTACCTCCTCTAGCTCAGTCTCAACTGGGGGCGAGTCGGAAGTCGAGTGTGTAATGTCAAGCGCCGGTCTGTCGAAGGTTCGGTCTGTGTGTAGATGTCATGGCCTACTGACTGACCTCTCTCACTGACGTCCTCATAAACAGATTTGCGTTCTGCAGAGAAGCCTCATGTTCTACCTCAGCCTGAACTGGTGACTGCATGAGCCAGTTCTCAGTGCGCAGCTGAGCGTCCTCCTGATCATCAAAAACTGAGCTCTTGTCACTCCCACAACGCGCATCCATTTCTGACCCATCTGAACATGACCCGTGCTCCATCTGCCCTGAGAACGTCAAGAAGTCAACCGGGAGCAGTAAGTTTCTGTGTACGACCTTTTCTCTGCCAGTGGCACCATCCCGGATCATTGATCGACGGCCTCACAGACACTACGTCATAAGGGGTCGAGTCCCAACGATCTGCAACTTTCCTTTTGCCCTTCTCGCCTCGATTGGCTAGCAGCACTCTGTCACCTACAGCTAATGGCGAGCCCTTGACTTTGCGGTTGTAGATCTGGGCGTGACGGGTCTGTTCCTTGACTGCATGCTGTTGAGGAATCTGTGCGGCCTCAGAGAGGTCTTTCTTCAAGTTGCTCACAAAATCATTGTGACTAACAACATTGGCATTCGACAAGACATGATGGAACATAATGTCAACGGGCAAGCAAGGGACACGTCCAAACATCAAGTAGAACGGTGCAAAGCCCGTGGTCTCATGTACTGTGCAGTTATAGCAGAAAGTCAACATGTTCAACATCTGTGGCCATTTGGACCTGGACTTCGGGTGTTCTGATCATCCTCCAAGAGTCCGGTTGAATCTTTCCGCAATACCATTACCCATGGGGTGATACGGCGTCGTGTGGGACTTGTGCACCCCTGCCATCTCGAGAAGATCCTTGATGAGTCTACTCTCAAAGTTAGCTCCCTGATCCGAATGGATCCTTTTGGGGAACCCAAAGATGCAGAAAAACTTCTTCCACAGGCAGCGGGCAACTTGCTTTGCTGACTGGTTCCTGCAGGGGAAGGCAAGAGCCAACTTTGAGAAATAGTCTGTCACAACAAGGACATCAGTGGTTTTCTTGTCACCCAACTGTGCTGTCCAGAAATCGATGCACATTAGTTCCATTGGAGAGGAAGTGCGGATGTTCTCCAGGGGTGCCCGGCTCAGGGGTCTTACCCAAGATGCATCTCTGGCATTGCCTTACATGCGTTGTGATATATTTTTCCATCCCAGTCCAAAAGAACCTTTCACTAGCCGGAGAGAGCGTCCTTGAACAGCCCTGATGACTAGCTGTGTCATGAACACCATGCAGAACTTGATGCTTCAGAGACCCAGGTATGACAAACTGAAAAACTCTACGGTTCATGTGGCGATCTTTCCTTACTCTGTATAGAGTGCCATCACGAACTGAGTGTAAGCCATCAGCTCGCTCTCAACTGACTCTCAGGACAGATCGCGTACCTATTGTTGGGGGACGAGCGGCCTACTCTCCCCCGCGTGTTCGTTGTCTTTATTCCAGTGCCTCAACAACATCGATTCGGGCTCCTGAGGGGTCCAGATTTGAATCAGGAAGCCCAGAAAAATAAGCACACAGCTGAGGGGCAGGCGTCCTTCCCCTTACGTAAAAATCAGCAATGCTGACATGGTGACGAAGTACAGACCACCTCTGCTGTGCACAAATTATGAGATTGGAGCAGTGACAGCCTTGAAAAACGTGAAAGGATGGGAGTCTGGGAGGAAGATCTTTGGGGCTGTTAAGTTGCCCAAGGACAAGAGGGGATGCCGCTCAGCAGATGTAAAGTATCAATAGTTCTCATGGTAAGGCAAAATTCCTCAACACAACATAGTCCCTTAATAGTTGCAACACAGATACTGAGACAACAGTTGTTCTTTTGGTGTTAAACAAGTCCTATGGAGGGGGGCCCTAAAAGTGGTGGGGTGAGGGACACTAAAGGTGATTGCAGTGAAATACCTCCAACAGCATTCTATATTCTTTGTTTCTTTCAAATCCAACTAAAAGATAGGCATCACATGTCAACACTAGCTATGGGGAATGACAATGGAAGGATCTTCTTCAGGTAGCTGTAGTGACAATGGGGTCGCTCCAGGGAGCCGCGAGACACCACCAGTTTGATGGACATCCAAAACTGCAGACACCTCCTCTGCACCAATGGCACTTCCAGACGACTGATCGGGAGCTTCCCCCTGGGGACCTCTTCCATCATAATCCCCAGCCGTGTGAACGACCTGACAGTTGGTCAAACGAAAAGCATTCTACACCGTCTCATTAACAACTCCTTGGACCTCATTCAGTAAGGACAGGTAGGGCTCTTTCACAAGACGATGACTCACGCACGACTGGACAAAGGGTTCTCGATCATCAGCCACTGTGTTCTTGGGTCCCGGAATGTACTTCAGGTCAAAGTCATATGCCGCTAGCTTCGACACCCATCTTTGTTCGCAGGCATCTAGCTTGGGCTTCGTCAGAATATAGGTCAAGGGATTGTTGTCAGACCAGGCAGTAAAGTGTCTGCCTTTCAGCCAGTGGGAAAACTTGTCACATATGGCCCACTTCAAAGCAAGAAATTCAAGCCTGTGAGCAGGATAGTTTAACTGGGCTCGCAACACCGTTTTACTCGCAAAAGCCACTGGTCTTGCAACCTTGTCACCAGGTTGAAGCTGGGAAAGGACGGCCCCAATGCCGTCAAACGATGCATCGACAGCAAGGATGAAAGGTTTCCCGAAGTCAGGAAGGGCCAACGTCACACTGTGTGACAGATCATGCTTCAAAGTCTCAAAGGCATTTTGACACTCAGTGGTCCAGTCCTCCGCTGTCAACTTCACATGACTTGAAGCATCCAATGCAGGTTTCGCCGTTCGTCTTGGCTTTACCACCAGTCTTCTGGCCCGAAAGAAGCTTGAAAAGGGGCTTGGCCTTGATGGAGCAGTCCTCAATGAAGTGCACCATCCCCAAGAAAGACCTAATCTTCTTCTGCGAGGGAGTGAGGCCATCACTGTCCATCAAGTCAGGCACCTGCACCCTGTTTACAGCTTCCACCTTCCCGGGGTCCGTCTGTGCCCCTGACATGATGACATGGACGAGGAACTTCACAGATCACCGAAGAAAGTGACACTTCTTCGGTGCTAGCCTGGGATTATGGTTCTTCAAGCGGGAGAAAACCATTTCCAATCGCTCAAGCGCGATCTGCTCTGTTGGACCAAAGACCATGAGATCGTCAAGATAGAACAAAAGGCTTGTGAAGTTCTTGTCTCCAAAAATGGAAAGCATCATCTGCATGAACGTAGCCGGGCTGTTCGATAAACCCTGTGGCATCTGGTTATATTTGTGCAGGCCAAAAGGAGACGAAAAAGCAGTGTACTTCTTGTGATCCTCAAACAGGGGCATGTTATAGAATCCTGAGGTGAGATCCATGGTGGAGAAGAAGACATTTCCCCCAAGTGCGGCAAGAGCATCAGCCTGATGGGGTAGTGGGTGAGCATCCCACTGTGTCCTTGCATTAAGCCACCTGAAATCCGTGCAGATGTGCAAATCCCCATCCTTCTTCCCACTAGAACCAATGGAGACGCATATTCGCTAGTGGATTTCCGAATGATGCCCTTTTCTTCCATCTCATTGAGAGTCATTCTCAGCTTCTCATATTGACTTGGCGGCACTCTCCGGTAAGGCAGGCGGAACGGCCTCTCATCCACCAGGTGTATCTTATCTTGTGCACAAAGTCAGAGGCCTCCCCACAGTCCATCTTGTTCCGTGAAAAGACTGATTCATACCTCTCAATGATTTGGAAAAGTCTGTCCCTCCACATGTCAGACACAGAACACGCATCCAGGTCCAGATCCTGTAGTCCAAGCTTGTCCAATGCCATCTTAATGTCTTCTTTGGACCTTGGCCTCGCGGCATTCAGAACAGATTGGGAGAAAATATGGATGTTGTCGGGCTCAGACAAGTCTTCAGCAGCAATGCAAGGAAACACATCTGCCAGCTTTGCGTTTCTTTTCAACACCACTTGTTTACTAGAGGGGTTATGACCCTCACTGGGAGCCATCTATCGCCCCACATCGGTGCGATAACCCTGCCAACCAGAATCTACCTGGATCTGCACCTTGATTGAGTTGGTTCAACTATGACTGTGCTGCCAACCGACATCGGTGCGGAGGTGGGAAGCTTAGCCCAAACAAGATGTTCACTCTTTGGTTGCAACATCACACACTGCCGTAACTTCAGTGTGCCAACTTTGTCGGGTACAGTTACACCCCTCCATCTCTCTGCGTTGGAAAGGAGTGAGAAAAAGTGGTGAGAGTCATCATCAACGATACTGCCGGGCTCTGACACGAGTCGCCAGTAGCCTTCAGTCTTCCTCATCGGATGAAAAATTTTCTTAATGGCATCACTGCCCAAAATTATGTCATCGGTCTGTCCAGGCACCACAAACATAGGCACAGCTAACTTGCACCACCATTTCCACATCGCATATAGCCGAAGGTGTCACCTGATGACCTCCACATCCAACAATGACAACATCGTCCGCAGGGTAACGTTTCATGTCTGGGTTGCACACCAACAATTGTGCCATAGCCGACTCACTCAACGTGCATTCAGTAGAGCCGCTGTCAATCATCGCAGCCAGGGAAACACCTGCTATCGTGGCAGTGGTGTAGAACAAACTATCTGACTTCAGAACCTTGTGTGTGCCTTGAAAGATAATCGTCTT
This sequence comes from Hippocampus abdominalis, assembly GCA_018466805.1. NCBI lineage: Eukaryota > Metazoa > Chordata > Actinopteri > Syngnathiformes > Syngnathidae > Hippocampus > Hippocampus abdominalis. Next base: position 21,738,111 of record CM031702.1, read on the forward strand.
CTCTGATGGGACACTGGAAGCGAGCGACTCCGATACCGATTCAAAATCATCTGTCATACTATTGGGATGGTTGCTAACTTCATCCACATCGTACTCCCTTGGATGCGGACACATTAGTTTCCCGACTGTGGTGACCGTGAGGGCTGTACCTGCATGGGGCAGTTGCGTCTGGAATGATCGGGTGAGTAGTACAAAAAGCAAAGTCTCTTTTCACGGCAGTGAACGAGCGCAGAATGGTCAGGGTTAGCACAGACAGCACATGGGAGATTATTGAAATCTTCAACCATAGGGAGCCTAGGCCCACGTTTACCAGCGGCGGAAGTTGAGGAAGGATTAGCCCCCTGCAGCAAAACTCTCTCCATCATGGAAATGACACGCTCAAGAGTCGCGGAGTCGGGCGCCCCAGCTGAGTGGGTTATTGGACCGTCATCCTGGCCCGCTGTATTCTGCAGCATCTCAACTTGTTCACATAAACATGTTCAGTGGGGTTCCTGCTCCCTTTTCGACCTGAATGTAGAGCTAAGTCCTAAAAAATCGAGCCCGACCCGACCGGGCCCGAGGGTATTTAAGCCCAACCCGACCCGAGCCCGATCACTTAACTTGATTCGCAGGCCCGAGCCCGAAGCAAACCCGAGATTTCATATTTTATTCGTGAGGACTTGGGAGGAAGAGGGGTGATTTCTGATAACAAAGCCTGTCATTTGTAACGAAATCTCAGTTAAACAAGACTGTATAAACATTTACATCTTTTATATTTCTGTTTCTGAAGAGATGACATTAACCGACAATTTTCCATCATTGACGGCTTTTTTTTTTAAGAGTGGACGGGGAAAATTTAAGGCCGTCCGTCATTTTGAGGGGTTGAAAATAGGGCCGTAAACCACAACAGCAGTACGTCCTTAAGAATCTAATGCGGCACTTTAAGAGAGAGAAGCAGAGAGACTATGAAAAAAAAAAGTCACGGAGAGAGAAGCCCAACCCGAACCCGAAGCAATGATTGACATTTTCGGGCCCGACCCGAGTCGGGTCGGGTTCAGGCGGCCCGATCTTACCTCTACCTGAATGTCATGGAAAGATCCTTGGATGGGCAATTCTTGATAAACATCCGTTTTACATCAAGAGAAGAGCAGTCCAAATCCCTGCCATGTTCTCTCAGACGGTTAGCGGCAACCTCAGCTGCATTGTTAATCCTCAACCAATAGTCATATGCGTCCTCATTAATCTCGGGGAGCGTTGTGTAAAAGTCTGCTAGAGGGAGAGGTGAACAAGGGACAGTAGCAAAATGTTAACGAAGAAGGCCATAGATGGCATCTGGGTTCTGGATAACATCAACAGCACTGTTTCTTGCGCTAACTTTTACAACATCTTTAGCTCTACCCCTGAGGTTCATGAGGATTTCCTCTGCCTGATGTTCAGGAGCTACTTTTGCTCTCCTCATGTAGTTCCTCATTAGGTCTTCCCACTCATGCACATTAACTGTATCAGTGTGATCCCCCTTGAAAGCTGGAGGTTCCCGGACTTTCCTGTGCGGCACTAGCAGAACTTGTGATGAGTCAAGACTTTGTGCGGATGTGTCTATGGCCGTGTCATGTAAGACTGAAGTGTTATGCGTGGCAACATTACAGTATGTGTTGGGCTGAGATGTGCAACAATGCTATCTGCCAGCTGCTGGCCAACATGTCTTATTATGTCACTCATCAGACCAACTACGTCAGGTGACTGGACAAGGGATCTGTCGTCGGAATAGCATTTAGTCTGTGCGCTTGTCATAGGTACACTGCACTGGGTCTGGGAAGGAACTCTGTCCCCACTAACTGAAGTGGCATCAGCTAGAACCTGCCCATTCCCCTCTGCATGAACTACATCACTCTGTACAGGACTAGTACACTGTAACACGGTCGGGATCCCTCAACCTCTGCCAACACTACTCAAAGGTGTACTAAACGTTCCTTGTAAGGAGCTCATCCTGAGACTTCACCAAAAAAAGGTACACCAATCGCAAAACAACAGTTGAGACGAGAAACACACTAATTGCAGAACATGAGCACACACTGTCCACCTAGTGATACGATGAAGCGGCACAGCGTCGTGGTCCCGGTCCGAAGTGGAGAGCCAACTTGTGATCGATGGGTCACGGCACCAATGTGACGTGGGTCACACCTGTGACGGTCTCAAGCTCCACGTCGCTGCCACGCATGGAGTGTGGCTTTTCTCTCGTTTTTATTACTGCAACACAGTATGGCAGGAGAATGGTGAAGTCGCATTGGGGTCTCGGACATAACATGTGACTTCCCTGGTAGCTCTGCCAACAAAACATCATGCATAACAAGATAAAATGCAAACAAAACAAAATACACAACATAGGTGATCGTATATTAACTCTTTGCAAAAAAAGGGAACGAAAACGCACATACAATGTTGTTTACGTGATGCCGCTGAACACATCACATGCAGCAGAACGGCTGCGTAATGTACAATAATGGCGGCCGAGACGAACTGCGGGCACACGCTAGTCACACAAACAGCCAAATGAAAAACGACATGAAAAACTATATACAGTACAACCAAAAGGAAACAAACATTACCTGCAACACAGTATGGCAGGAGAATGGTGAAGTCACATTGGGGTCTCGGACATAACTGAGCAACAGAAAAGCACTATTAAATGACTGCTATATGTTCACTGAACACCAAAATATATGTTTTTTCAAAGTTTTAATGCTTTAATCCTAATTTACGGTTTGGGACAAATTTGACCCTTTGTGATTTAAGGGTAGCATTTGAGTCACAGAATTTATAGGGGCCAAATTTGACCCCATGGGTTCTCTAGGGTTGTTAAATGCATATATTCAGGCCGAGCTGTTCTTTTTTCCTAAAGTTGCATTTTTCTTCATAGGGATGAGTTGCATGATGAAATTAATGTTCCTTTTAGGCTGCAGAAATTCAACCTGAAGCAAATACATGTGAAGATATGCACATTTTTGTGGTCAAAAGAAAGCTACAGTAGCCTGTTATATCCGTTTAAGCACAGTGCTGGAAGACACGCGGCCACACCCATCCACACATCCTTTCTTTCTCTGGCTCTCGCTCTCGTTCTTGCTCTCGCTGTCGCTCTCCCACGCCCAGCCACGAGGTCCGAGTTCAGCCAGCCAGCCCAGCCGATGCAAAGACAACGAAAAAACAAGTGATCTAATGGTAATGTAAGCTTATGTTGAATTATCAATTTGAGCATTATATTCTTTTGTGTTACAATTACCTAGGTTTATGTTGATATTGTCTGATTGGCTGAAGGAAACCAGGAAGTGTTTGTGTTACCGGAAGGAGGTGTTCTCGTTCGTTCATTCGGAGGTGCAGACGTTGGAAAATAAAAAAAAGCTGCCTTCAAAGGATTCCATCTCTTCTTTTGCCCATTCTGAACGAAGAGCTATCCACTACAAAACTACGAACTCCTCAACTTGCAGTAAGTTGTTTGGAACTCGGTGATGCGTTGATTCCGTCTCTTTCCACACAATTTGCCGCCATTTCGTTCGACGGTCGCCATTCCGTTGTGACACTCTTTGCCTCCTCAACGGCCGTAGCGAGGAACTGCCCATCGGGTAACGTTACTCTGCTTTCTGAGATGTCAATTTCCTCGCCTCGTCGTGTTAGCTGGCTAACATTTCATTGGATCCAAAATTGAAGCATTCAAGACAAAGATATACTGTCCCTTGTAATTGTTTCCACTCTCAGGAATAAGGCTGCTATCCAGCTGAAATCAGCCTGTTCTGGTCCGACTCAACGTAAATAAAATTATATTACTGAGAGAATAGTTTTTTTTTTTTGTGTCTACAAAAATAATTACATGTCCACAAGACATGAAAAATTTGGGATTAAATGGGTTCATCCTGTAACGCAACCAACAACATGCAATGCATGCACCCCACTTCACCTGCCTTTGCCAACGGAAGAAAAGTAGCAGGTCAAAGTGTACCTTGGACAGTCCAGTTCGAGCTCTTGAAGGGGAAACAGAGCAATGTTGTAAAGTTTGGCAAATATCTGGGGGTCCCAACTTTGTGACAAGACAAATAACCATTCACACCTACATCGACACGGTCACCTACATGCGACCTGATCCTGCGTTGCCTGCACGCAAGTCAGGCGAGTGTACCCCGACACTATCAGCAACGCTATCCATAGTTTTATGCTGTTGAATTATTTTTCGAATGTTCTTGCAAATTAACTCCTAATTTACATGCTGTAGATGAATTGTGATGAGTATTTTACCATTTTTAATTCACAGCGAATTACTGAAATATGTTACAGTGTAGCATAATTAGCAATACAAATCTGGAGGAGTGTAACAATACATCTATTTCTTGTCTGTCTTCAAAAGAGTCCTACCAGAGGATGAGCATCTGGGATAAGGGGAGCAATGACCCAAGAGAGAAACGCACTGGTGCTTCAAAGATAATGCTTTGTCAAAGGTATTTGGCTCTTTTGGAAAGCCTCAAGGGTCCTCATGTTGATGTCCTCCATACCTTCTTAGCCAATAAAGCTGGAAAGAGAATTAGCACCACTGCACAGGTCAATGCAACACTCGAAATTGTCCCGAGGTGTGTGTGTGAGTCTGGATGGTTGTTCGTCTCTGTGGGCCCCGCAATTGGCTGGCAACCGGTTGAGGGTGTCCACCGCCTACTGCCTTAAGACAGCTGGGATAGTGTTAGGTTGATTGTTTTTAGTGTGTTTCTTAATGTGGATGAGCAATGTTGTAAAGTTTGGCAAATATCTGGTCTTCCCAATTTTGTGACAAGACAAATAACCATTCATTTAGGCTTCAGGATGTCAAGCAATGGGCTGATAAACCTCGTCAAATACGCACGCGACGGGCCGGTACAGAAGCGATGCTGCCAGTTTGTTTCCCGCCGGAGCTCCTCCAAGCCAGGCAGGCCGAAAGTGGCGCGGGTTGACAACAAAGGGTCCAAAACTTCAATGCACAACCAAGCAGCCGTCCGGCTTTATGCAGCCTTGTACAAATTGTGTTTTCAAATTGTTCGCCCTAAACTGTTTTGTCACTCCCACAAGACAAAAAAAGCTATTTTTGTTTCAGATGGCAGTGGAACTGATGAAGGCCTTCACAGACATGCTGTGCATCAATTTTAGAACATCATGTGATGGCAAATAAGAGAACAAGACAATCTTCAGAAATACTGACCACAGTAGCTTTATTTGAGACTGATCACCCATACAAAAAATGTTTAATTGTGGCATCCAAAAATTATGACAAAAATATTTTGTTTCAAAATACTTGAAATGAAGTATTTTTAAAAGCAACTTAGAGTTATCCTGATTGAAATTTCCCAACATATAATCTTGCAGTGTGAGAGTTCCCCCCCCCCCCCCACTCCCCTTTTGACGAGACCCAGTGCGAAAGGTGGTCCCTCTCTCTCGCTGACTTTTTTAAAAATAAATATATGTTTTAAAAAATGTAAACTAAAACGATGTGCGGATACTAAACTAAGGATTACTTGTTTTAAAATAAATAATTTGGATAAAACAGACAAGGCGCTGTAATTGCTATTTAACGACTAAACAGGAGCGCAGACTGCCAGACGCAGAGCGTGCACTGCGCACGTGTCAGACCAAATTACAGATAACGAAAATTGAAAGGTTTGTTTTAAATTTCGTTAAAAGAAAACTATAGAAATAATTTCATACATCTTTACCTATTTATTTGATTTGCATTATTCTGATTAAAGCCTAGTGGGCTGCAGGATTTCTCCGCCTAATTAAGCAAATGCGCATCAAGATCTCTTTTTGTCTGGCCTCTTATTCTGTGTTTCAGCGTTACTTCGTTGTGCAAATGCGTTTATCATGTTCATAAAATTATGTAGATTATTTTAACCTGAAGAAATGTTGCGGGTTTTTCAGCCAAAAATGCTCACAAATAAAATGTGAAATTTTGGATTTGCTTCCGGCTGGGGCGTGCAAATCAAATCAGGCCGGCTCGGTTCGGACTTGATTTTTTAGGACAGATCTTACCTCTACGCCGGTGTAGCGCGGCACCCGAGAGTATCCCGGGTTACCAGTGAAGCGGAGGAACATCTCACACCCACCAGGTACCAAATGTGGTACCGAGCCATTTATGCCCACCGCACCACCGATGCTGCACCGGTTCGGGGCGAGGGACGCTCCAGCGAGGATTTTGTGGTGAACATTAATTAAAGTGTGAGGCTTCGTGAGACATGAGCACAATAACCACAAAAAATGAAGAGGTGTTTTATTGCCAGGATGTTGCTAACAGACAGATGTGCTCTCGGTTATTTCCTGTTTTGCTTTGAAGGACCCGGTCCAACTTCCGGTTTGTCCGCACTTGTCAAAATAATAAAAAGCAAGAGACGTGTCACGCAGGTTTTTCCTCCGTTTATCCAGCCGCCTTGAGGGGTGACACACGGGTATACTAAGTAAGTAAGCCGCTGACAACAGGTTATGGGCCCAGGAAACCCCCAAGGACGGCTAAAGAAAGTTTGAAGCCGCTGAGAAGAGCGACGAACTGCGAACTCGGCGAAGAGGTTAGCTTACATTATCTTAGCTTTTAGCTGCTAACAGTGCTACCCTAGGCTACCGTAGAAGCTATGGAGCGGCCAAGCCACGGGTCAAGCAGATGGTCACGTTTAACTTTTAACACTCGCAGAGCCAGAGTTTTTGGTCCTCTATTGTAATACCAGTGGTGTCCCTTTTTGGGCTTCCAAACTGACAACATTAACAATAATAATAATAATAATACATTTTATTTATAAGCGCCTTTCAGAACACTCAAGGGTCCAATAAAACCACATATAAAATTATAAATAATAAATGATGAGTCTCAGAGTATGCGGTTTTGAGACGAGTTTTGAATACGGGAAGAGAGTCAATATTACGGATGCTGAGTTCCAGAGTTTGGGGGCAGAGCGGCTGAAAGCTCTGCACCCATCGTGCTGAGACGGGCAGAGGGAACATAGAGACGGAGGGAGGTGAGGACCTGAGGGAACGAGAGGGAACGGAAATTTGAAGAAGGTCAGACAGATAGGGGGGGGCAAGGTTATGGATGGCTTTGAATGTGAAGAGGAGTATTTGAAGGTGATCCTCAGTTTGACAGGGAGCCAGTGGAGCTGCTGGAGGACAGGGGTGATGTGATGGAAGGAGGGGGTTCTAGTGATGATACGAGCTGAAGAATTCTGGACAGTTGAAGTTTATGGAGGAATTTGTGTGGACACCGAAAAGAAGGGAATTGCAGGTCAATACGGGAGGTGACGAGACTTTAGCTGTGGTGTGAGGGGTGAGAGAGGGACGAAGACGGTTGATATTGCGTAAGTGGAAATAAGCGGACCGGGTTATGTTATTAATGTGGGAGTTGAAAGATAATGAGCTATCGAGGATGACACCCAGACTCTTCCTGAGGGGAGACCAGTGGAGTTATCGATAGTAAGAGAGAAACTGTTGGTTTTGTGAAGTGTGGATTTAGTCCCGACGAGGAGGAGTTCTGTTTTGTCACTGTTCAGTTTGAGGAAGTTATTTGCGAACCAAGATTTAATTTCTGAAAGGCAGTGTGAGAGGGAGGACGGTGGTAGGGAGGCGTCGGGTTTGCTGGAGAGGTAGAGCTGGGTGTCATCCGCGAAGCAATGAAAATGGATGCCAAATTTGCGGAAAATATTGCCAAGGGGGAGAAGGTAAACAATGAAGAGGAGGGGTCCCAGGACAGAGCCTTGGGGCACACCAGAAGAGACGGGGAGGGACTGAAGGAATTGAGTTGGAGTGAGAGCGCCCAGAGAGATAGGAGCAGTGTAAGGGGGTGTGAGTGATGCCTATAGTGGAGAGTCGCCGCACTCACGAGGAGGATGAGAATGGAGATTAAAACAGGTCGTTGGTGATTTTTAAGAGGGCTGATTCTGTGCTGTGACGGGGACGGAAACCAGATTGGAATTGTTCATATAGATTGTTATGGATAAGGTGGGAGTGAAGTTGAGAGGCAACAATTTTTTCAAGCAGTTTGGAAATGAAAGGAAGAGGAAATTGGTCGCAGGTTATTGAAGTCATTGGGATCTGAACCCAGGATAGGAGTGACAGCTGCGAGGACGGAACAATTCCAGTGGACTGAAGAATGGCTGCAATGAAAGGAAGTAGAGAGGGTAGGCAGATTTAACCAGGACTGTGGGGAGGGGATCTGAAGAAGTCTTGGATTTCATAATGATCTCGATGGGGAGTTCAAAGACGAAAGCAGTTGACAGGGGGTGGGGAGGTAAGGCGAGGGGAGGGGAGAAGAGCTGGTGGATTTTGTTGATTTTTTCAATAAAAAATAGACGAACTGCGAACTAGCGCGGCAGAGATATTGCGAGGTTAGATTCCTTAGCATAGATGTCCTTATGAGCAGTGAGTCCAGTTTTCCGATAGAGTCTTTCAATCTGGATTTAATAGCGGAGATGATGGGTGAACCAGGGGGCAGACCGAGTGAAAAGACAGGGCGGGACTTGACAGGAGCGAGTGTATTGAGAATGTTGGTGAGGTCCATGTTGTATTGGGAAACCAAAACATCAGGAGAGGAGCTGCTAGAGTGGCGATCCTTGCAGCGAGAGAGTCAATATTGATATCCTTGATATTACGGTAGGAGATGATGCGGGGTGATTTGGTGGTACCAGAGGGTGATGTTAAATGAAATGAGGAAGTGGTCCTAGTTCATCAGCAGCTGAGGCCAGAGCAGCAAACAGATCCAGAGTGTGTCCGTAGAAGCTGCAAACTGATGGAATCCAAAGCGAGTGAAGAGGCGGTCCATGGTGAGCAAGGGCGGTATTGCCATGTGTATATTGAAATCCCCCGTGAGGACAACAGTAAAAAGTCGCAATGAGGTTTGGGGGCACGGTATACTGTGGCAGATGGTGACAGGCGAGGCACAAATGAGGAGAGAGAAGGGAGAGAGATAGGAAGTCGCGGTAAAATATCGCGAGACCTCCTCCGCGGCCCGTGTCGCGGGGTTTGGCTAGGTAAACAAAACCCGGGGGAATGGAGTCGTTGAGTTGGGAAAAATAAGGTCTCATTAAGACTCGCAGAGCCAGAGTAAGCGAGCGGATTTCAGCAGTCCGAAGTCGCTGGCATTAGCGTTGTTGCGGGGAGCATTAGCCGACCTAGCCAGGCCGGCTAAAACGCTGTGGTCCGCGGATCGGCCGTTGTTTTGCGTGGCCGGCGGGAGGATGACCAGAAGGAGGTAATGGCTTTGGAACCATCGAGTCGGTGCATATACCTCCGAGAGGGACGAAGAGCGATGTCCGGGAAATGGTGCAGCGCCATTAACATCTCTGTTCATGCAAATTCGGCCCATTACCTGAGGAGTGGGTTGGGGGAACCTTGCTCAGAAGGTTTTGCCAAGTGCCCCTTACACTGCCTTCTGCACTCCTTCATGATTCAGTACGTTTGTGTATCATCGCTACATGAACAAACATTGGATCTTTCCTGATTTCTTGGCTGATTTCAAGTTGTTCTGTTTACATGGTGGCATGGTGTGAGTGCAACCAATTTGGTCGCCTTGTAAGTAATAATTTCTCACCGGTGTGACGGTGACAAGATTTTCAAAAAAGAAGCGGTTGCATTGGTGCAACCAGCTGTTCGGAGGCTATTATTGCCTAAAAAGACAGAGAAGACACTTGAGTCTCCACTCGGTATCCCCCCACAGAAACCAAATATGTGTCACACCCTAATTACTGTCCATTGTATACTTAGGTACTCATCAACGAGTGGGTACTTAGCCACTGACAAAGACGCAAATGTTTTGTACACAGCGTGTACAAAAAGTCGTCGACTGTTCATGCTGGAGTCACAAACGTCTATTCTGTTGCAATTAGATTCCCTTGTTTTTCCACTTTTCCATTGAATTGCTCAGTGTGCATGCTCAGCCCTGGGCGTAATTGATTCTCAACAGCTCTCCACAATCATCCTGTTTTGTTGAGAAGTCTGTGGATTTCCGATTTTGGTATTTTGCAGGATGACAACAATAAAAAAGATCGACAAAAATATTGGTGTTTTGGTATTTTACACTCTGAGAAATACTGATCTTATTTTAATATTTCAGTTTATTTGAGCAAGTGTTTGTATACAATAAAGGTTATCAATCATCCTTCAGCTTCAAACGATGTCTTGGAAGAGTGAAATCAGTCTTTGATATAGTCTAAGTGCAGCTCATAAGGTGAACTGCGGGGGAGGGGAGGGGTAAACATTTTTTACTGGTACATGATCTCAGCCCTGGGCGTATTTGATTCTCAACAGCTCTCTACAATCATCCTGTGTTGTCTTTTGAGTCAAGAAACATTTATACTTATTTATTTGCCATGAAAATGATCTTTGTAATGGCCATTTTACTTGCATACTGCCAATCGTAAAATTTTAGAGGACGGAGGAACAAAATTAGCACCCCAACCCACACATTTCAATTTCAGTTTAATTAGAAAAACAACAAACTGTATAATTTGAAAAATACTATTTTTATTTCACACAAGCGAATATGCACCAAAACACAAGAAGACACAGCCACATGCACAGCCAAGTTGAGACTGAGTATTCATTCAAGCAAAAGACCCAGTACAACAAAGCCAAGTGTGGAGTGGATGGTGCAAGAGTACACTGTGCATGCAGGAACACGGAGATGGCCAATTGCTGTGTTCTACAACATGATCGACATGGCTGCACTGAATGCTCACTTTGTTTATCAGGCATCAGAATCAGAATCAGAATCAGAATCATCTTTATTGGCCAAGTATGTAGAACACACAAGGAATTTGACTCCGGTATAACACGCTGCATTAGTATCATCATAAACAAGGACATGACAAATAGTATGAAAGGACATTTCGTAATGTAATGAACTGTCGTGCGGTAGTACAGTGACAACTGTGAGACAAAGTGCAAAGTATTAAGCAGAGCTAAAATGATCAGTGGTAGGATACAATACTATAACAGTTGGTGCAGAAAATCATTGAACCATTTTAAAGTGACCAGTAGCAGTATTTGTTTCCAAGAAGTGTGCAATTATGCAGATGTCCTTGAGCGCTTTAAAGTGTCTGGTGCGGTGGAGTATAAATTAGTGACTGTTTAGGGAGTTAATGGCTAGAGGGAAGAAGCTGTGTAAGTGTCTGCTGGATTTGGTGCACATGGATCGGTAGCGCCTGCCTGAGGGGAGTAGCTGGAAAAGGTGGTGGGCGGGGTGCGGTGGATCCAGTAGGATTTTCCGTGCCCTTGTTTTGATTCTTGCAGTGTGCAAGTCCTCAAGTGTGGGTAGGGCGGTGCCAATGATTTTTTCCGCCGCCCTAACGGTCCGTTGAAGTCGGATTTTGTCCATTTTTGTGGCAGGCCCAAACCAAACCGTGATAGAAGAACACAGGATTGATTCGATGACTGCCGTGTAGAACTGACGTAGCACATCCTGTGGCAGGCCATGCTTCCTCAGCAGCCTCAGGAAGTACATCCTCTGCTGGGCCCTTTTCAGGATGTAGTTGATGTTGACCTCCCACTTCATGTCCTGGGAGACTGTGATTCCCAGGAACTTGAAGGTCTCGACGGTTGACACAGGGCAGTTGGATAGTGTGAGGGGCAGCTGTGGTGAAGGATGTTTCCTGAAGTCCACGATCATCTCTACAGTCTTGAGCGTGTTCAGCCCTAGGTTGTGTCGGTTGCACCAGAGCTCCAGCTGCTCCACTTGTTGTCGGTACGCAGACTCGTCGCCGTCTTTGATGAGACCGATGACCGTGGTGTCGTCTGCGAACTTTATGAGTTTGACAGCCGGGCTTGTTGAGGTGCAATCGTTTGTGTAGAGGGAGAAGAGCAGTGGAGAGAGGACGCATCCTTGTGGGGCTCCAGTGCTAGTGGTGCGGGTTGATGATGTTGTTCCTCCCAGTCTCACCTGTTGTGTCCGTCCCGTCAGGAAGCTGAGGATCCACTGGCAGATCGTAGGGGACACACCGAGCTGGAGAAGTTTGGGGGTGAGGAGTTCCGGGATGATGGTGTTGAACGCAGAGCTGAAGTGCACAAACAAGATCCTTGCGTAGGTCCCTGTGCTGTCGAGGTGCTCGAGGATGTAGTGCAGACCTATGTTGACTGCGTCCTCCACAGACCTGTTTGCCCGGTAGGCAAACTGAAGAGGGTCCAGCAGGGGTCCGGTGACGTTCTTTAGGTGGTTCAGCACAGGGTTGTAGGAAAGACGCGCACAGTTTCTGGTTGAACTGGCAAAAGACCACGCAAACGCACAATGCAAATGTAGATTTTGAGATTTTGAGAAGTCTGTGGATTCCCCAGGTGTATTTTTTTCTGTATCAGTCTCCTTTTGCGCTCCTCTGAAAGCTCCAGCATGGACAATCTGCGACTTTTTGACCCTGTACACGCTGTGTACAAAACATTCGCGTTTGTGGCAGCCATGTCAAGGATGTTATAAAACACAGCCATCGGCTATCTCCTTGTACCTTCACGCACAGAGTAACTGCTAAATTCCACATCCATGATGTCGACGCCACATTTGAGATTGTGCGGGACAGCTGCGTCTTTGTCAGTGGCTTAGTACCCACTCGTTGATGAGTACCTAAGAATACAATGGACAGTAATTAGGGTGTGTCACATATTTGGTTTCTGTGGGGGGGAACCAAAGTGGAGACTCAAGTGTCCCTCTTAGGAGTCTGAATGATTATAAAAATAGCTCCCTGTCTTTTTAGGCAATAATAGCAAGTAGATGATTACCTGTCCCTGCCACCGAACAGCTGGTTGCACCAATGCAACCACTTCTTTTTTGAAAATCTTGTCACCGTCACACCATTGAGAAATTATAACGTACAAGGTGACCAAATTGGTTGCACTCACACCATGCCACTATGTAAACAGAACAACTTGAAATAAGCCTAGAAATCAGGAAAAATCCAATGTCTCTTGGAGTCTAAATGTAAAACAACAGCCAGTAGTGTCTTCCTCACGTGCCCCCCTGTTGTGCATCAGTAACGGCGCCATTTACAAAACAAAGGCAGTTCTTCACACCTTTGCCTGGATGTTAGCCCTTAAACTCTGACCCACAGTGGGGACAGTCTTGGGGGAGATCCCAGGGTGTCCCAAAAAGTCCATCCGTGGGATCTGCGAGTGTTAACGGAGATGAGAAACAGTATGAGCTCTGGGAAACAAAATTATTGGCCTACTTGCGGCTACAGGGGCTCAAAGAGACTATTTTGAGTGAAAATCCGCAGTCTGATGACGTTGATGAAGAGGCTAAGGACAAGGAACAGAACGGGATGGCCTATGCAGAGCTGATACAATAATACTAATAATAATACATTTTATTTATAAGCGCCTTTCAAAATACCCAAGGACACTTTTCAATCAAAAAGAGCAATAAAACCACAGACAAAATTATAAATAATAAAAGCGATGACTTTAAACTGTGTACGCAATTTTAAATAGGTGGGTTTTGAGATGAGTTTTGAATATAGGAAGAGAGTCAATATTTCGGATGTCGGGTGGGAGTGAGTTCCAAGTTTGGGGGCAGAGCGGCTGAAAGCTCTGCACCCCATTGTGCTGAGACGGGCAGAGGGTACACAAAGGTGGAGGGAGGCTGAGGACCTAAGGGAACGAGAGGGAACGGAAATTTGAAGAAGGTCCGACAGATAGGGGGGGGGGGGCAAGGTTATGGATGGCTTTAAATGTGAAGAGGAGTATTTTGAAGTTGATCCTCAGTTTGACAGGGAGCCAGTGGAGCTGTTGGAGGATGGGGGTGATGTGATGGAAGGAGGGGGTTCCAGTGATGATACGGGCCGAAGAATTGTGGACCAAAAGTTTATGGAGGAATTTGTTGTGGACACCGAAGAGAAGTGAATTGCAATAGTCAATACGGGAGGTGACGAGACTGTGGACAAGGATGGCAGTGGAGTGAGGGGTGAGAGAGGCATGGAGACGGTTGATATTGCGGAGGTGGAAATATGCGGACCGGGTTATGTTATTAATATGAGAGTGGAACGATAGTGAGCTATCGAGGATGACACCCAGGCTCTTGACCTGAAGTGAGGGGGGCACAGTGGAGTTATCAACAGTGAGAGAGAAACTGTTGGTTTTGTGTAGGGTGGATTTGGTACAGACGAGGAGGAGTTCTGTTTTGTCACTGTTAAGTTTGAGGAAGTTATGTGTGAACCAAGATTTAATTTCTGAAAGGCAGTGTGAGAGGGAGGAGGGTGGGAGGGATGCGTCGGGTTTGCTGGAGAGGTAGAGCTGGGTGTCATCCGCGAAGCAGTGAAAGTGTATACCAAATTTACGGAAAATATTGCCAAGGGGGAGAAGGTAGATAATGAAGAGGAGGGGTCCCAAGACAGAGCCTTGGGGCACACCGGAAGAGACAGGGAGGGACTGTGAAGTCAAGGAATTGAGTTGGATGAACTGAGAACGCCCAGAGAGATAGAAGTGGAACCAGTGTAAGGGGGTGTTAGTGATGCCTATGGTGGAGAGTCTATTAAGGAGGATGGGGTGGGAAATTGTATCAAAAGCTGCACTCAGGTCAAGGAGAATGAGTACAGTAAATATTCTCTAGTACGGACTCATGTTTGCGCTGTCCAATCTGTTCTTATAACAGAAATTCCTCTTTTGGGAAATGAGCATGGTACATGTCCTTTATGAACCTGCAAGTATGTTGAAAACTGCATGTGTAACAACACAAGCAATAAAATAAAAATATACTGTCCAAAAACTGTTTATATAACAAAAACAGCAGTACAGTATACAGTACAGGTGTAGATTTAAAAAACCACAACACAGTATAGTATGTACAGTATTTTAATGTTGATTTTTTTCAGTCTTGGGGAAAACATTAGTCTATTTTGGGTTGTTTTGTTTTGTTGGGTTCTTCCTCGTTTTCGATGCCATGATCTACAGGACGAAAGTAAATAAAGTTAAAATCGTTCGCAATTACAGTAAAACGCACGCCAATAAAAAGTCTCTGACACATAGTCGTTTCGAATCCGATGACATAAACGGCGAAGCGAACACGTTTCTTCCATCTTCTCCAGTTGTGTTGAGTGGGCGTTGCTTTTTAAGCTAGTGCCGCGATCAACAGGACGTAAGTGAATAAAGTTTAAATCGTTCGCAATTACAGTAAAACGCACGCCAATAAAAACTCACTTACACGTCGTCGTTTCGAATCTGATTATCAAAAAATGCGAAGTGAAAAGGTGTCTCCGTTCCGCCGCATCGGGTGGACGTTGCGTGTATTTAAGCTCCCGCTGCATGACGTCTCCATCCGGGTTACGGCTAGTGGAATTTCCGCTTACGTAGTTCCGGTAACATGTAATATCGTAGTCAAAATGTTAATGCATAGGTTTTTATTACGGGTGAAGGATATTCCTTTTCATAGAATTCCGGGGATGAGAATGTTTACTGTATTGAGATTAAACCGGCGTCTGCTGCCATAAGAAGGTCATTGGTGATTTTTAAGAGGGCTGATTCAGTGCTGTGACGGGAACGGAAACCAGACTGGAATTGTTCGTAGAGATTGTTATGGGTGAGGTGGGAGTGAAGTTGAGAGGCAACAATTTTTTCAAGAAGTTTGGAGATGAAAGGAAGGTGAGAAATTGAAGTCAATGGGATCTGAACCAGTTTTTTTCAAGAGAGGAGTGACAGCTGCAGTTTTGAAGGGGACAGGGACAATTCCAGTGGACAGTGAGGAATGGATGATGGCTGAAATGAAAGGAAGCAGTGAGGGTAAGCAGGATTTGACCAGGACTGTTGGGAGTGTGGTGGGTGGTGTATGGGGTGTATGGGAGAGGTAGTACCCTTGAGGGAGATACGGTCGCAGCTGCATTGCTGATGCTTTATAGCTGGTTGGTCCCTCACTGGTCCTCACCAACACCCAGCTCTTGTCTATGGCTCCAAGTAGCAGAGTTTCTGCGGCCACACCACGGCAAACTGCTTCGACCGGCAGGCTAAACTAGACAAGGGTAACTGGGGGGTCCCTGGCCCCCTGGTGAGGAGCTTGGAGAGGAGATAGGCACCACCAAGTTTAATTGCCTACTGAAATGCCATGATGAATAAACGGTCAGGATCACACATGCCGGATTGGTCGAGGCCCGGAAAAACAACGACCGCGCTACCCACTGATTTGCCCCAGGGTGGGGACGACAAGTTTACTACTGGGACAAGAACACCATCAAGCCATCACAGCCTCCCAAGGAGTGATACCATCATTGGTACATGGAATGTCCGCACACTGTATGCCTGTGGGAAAGTGAAAGAGCTGACCCATGAACTAGACAGATACAGGTGGGACGTCTTGGGACTGGCTGAGGTCAGATGGGCCAGCTGTGGTGAGACCACCACAGAAGAAGGCCACAAGATATGGTATACAGTAAACATTCCCATCCCCGGAATTCTATGAAAAGGAATATCCTTCACCCGTAATAAAAACCTATGCATTAACATTTTGACTACGATATTACATGTTACCGGAACTACGTAAGCGGAAATTCCACTAGCCGTAACCCGGATGGAGACGTCATGCAGCGGGAGCTTAAATACACGCAACGCTCCACCCGATACGCGGAAAGACACCAACGGAGACACCTTTTCACTTCGCATTTTTTGATAATCAGATTCGAAACGACGACGTGTAAGTGAGTTTTTATTGGCGTGCGTTTTACTGTAATTGCGAACGATTTCTAACTTTATTCACTTACGTCCTGTTGATCGCGGCACGAGCTTAAAAAGCAACGCCCACTCAACACAACTGGAGAAGATGGAAGAAACGTGTTGCTTCGCTGTTTATGTCATCGAATTCGAAACGACTATGTGTCAGTGACTTTTTATTGGCGTGCGTTTTACTGTAATTGCGAACGATTTTAACTTTATTTACTTTCGTCCTGTAGATCATGGCATAGAAAACGAGGAAGAACCCAACAAAACAAAACAACCCAAAATAGACTCATTTTTTCCCAAGACTGAAAAAAATCAACATTAAAATACTGTACATACTATACTGTGTTGTGGTTTTTTAAATCTACACCTGTACTGTATACTGTACTGCTGTTTTTGTTATATAAACAGTTTTTGGACAGTATATTTTTGCATTTTATTGCTTGTGTTGTTACACATGCAGTTTTCAACATACTTGCAGGTTCATAAAGGACATGTACCATGCTCATTTCCCAAAAGAGGAATTTCTGTTATAAGGACAGATTGGACAGCGCAAACATGAGTCCGTACTAGATAATATTTACTGTACACCAATGCCTCAATAAAATAATAAAAACATGTAATGTTAAACAGGTTTCTGTGCATTATGTCACAGTTCAGTTTGATTTATTGATCTCTTTTGTTCCAGTCTTGGTTCATGTTGTAGCCATGCAGCAGCAATCATGTTCAAGGTGGACATGGCAGTGAGACTGGGCCTCACCACTTCTGCCTGTACATCAAAGTCCTGTGCTTGGAAAGATATGTCCAGAGAGAAAGTGGAACCAGCAAAGGTGTCTGAAATAAACTTCAAGAAAGTTCAAAGAAGTGAAAAAAAATCAAATGCGACATCAACAAGCAGGATATCCACAGACAGCATTGACATAACTCACGGTAAGTCATATAATTAAACAAAGATATCTATATAAATTACCTGGAATAGATTGCAACAGCAATATCCTAATTTAATCAAATATGAATAATCATACACAAATAAAAATGTTACTTTCATTCAGCATGTTAAATTTCCATTTTTCACATGTCTTTACTCATATATATTCTATTTCATATTTTAGGAATAACCCACGAACAGATAGATTTGCTGAGATCAATTACACCAAAACCTGCCATTCTCACAAGCACCTATTCGCCTGAGGACTTTCATGTAAACTTGATCAGACATTTTCATCTCTGGGTAAAATGTACATGCCAGTATCACTTCAGCTTTTGGAACAGACAACTAGACAGCAAAGTAACTATCCAGTCCGGCAGAAGCATAGAGCTGGAAGAATCACAGCATCCCTGTTCCATAAATCATGTAAATTTTCAGGCAATTCATCTTGTTCAGAGTCATTTGTAAAATCTGTCATGAAATATGAAGACACCCAGCCTCATGTACCTGCTGTAAAACGGGGTATTGATAATGAGAGTAAAGCAAAAGTTTCCTCCTCTAATTTGCTCAAAAGCCAACACACAAATTTCGCTGTCACATTGTTAGGGCGTGTTGTGCGGTCTGATTATGCTCATTTCGGAGCTTCACCTGATGGAATAATAAATTGTGACTGCTGGGGTAAAGGGGTTCTTGAAATAAAATGTCCTTACAAATATAGAGATGGTCTTCAAAATTCACATTTCGATGTTCAGATTGGGCGGCCCAGCACGTCGACTTCACAGTGCAGACGTACCGGGTTTGATTCCAGCTCCGGCCTCCCTGTGTGGAGTTTGCATTTCTCCCCGGGCCTGCGTGGGTTTTCTCTGGGTACTCCGGTTTCCTCCTACATTCCAAAGACATGCATGGCAGGCTGATTGAGCACTCTGAATTGTCCCTAGGTGTGAGTGTGGGCGTGAATGGTTGTTCGTCTCTGTGTGCCCTGTGATTGGCTGGCAACCGATTCAGGGTGTCCCCCGCCTACTGCCCGAAGACGGCTGGGATAGGCTCTAACACCCCCCGCGACCCTAGTGAGGATGAAGCGGTTCGGAAGATGAATGAATGAATGAATGTTCAGATTGGTTATATATGTTTATGGACCATACCAGGGATCAAAGTTGTGAGAATACCAAGAGATGATGCTTTCCTTAGATCTGCCATTTGTAAAGCTAGTGAAATTTATAAATTGCATGTACTTCCTGAAGTTCTTACAAGATCAAATGACCCTAAAATTGTTCGAAAGCAAAAATGTGCCACTTGCTCACAACCTCTTTCGGCAAAACTTTTCGGTGTACAAAGAGTGACTGTTTAAAGCGTCATCATTACAAATGTGTCAATTTGAAAAGAAAGAAGAAAGCCTGGGTTTGTTGTTGAAATTGTATGTGAATCACTATTTGTTTTGTAAATAATTAAGCATTACCTTATACAGGTGATATTTCTCTTTTGTCTATGAATATATCACTGTGTGTACCGATACAGGACTTTGAATTGTCACATTATTGTCATTTAATCACATTTTCAGTTTTTAATTTTTGCATCTTACCTCAATGTATATTTGTCTGCTTTGAATTTTATCCTGTTTCTGATGATTGATACAAGTACTGATTAATATGTTACATGGCATCTAATACAAAAATAAAGTCTTGAACACTTGTAATTGTAATGTTTCAATTTTATTGTATTTTTTTGGGGGGTGGGAACAACACTAGGCGACAAATTAACCAGAGCAGCACATGTTATAACAATGAGATCTACAAGACACAGAGGAATGATGCTTTGCAAAATTCGATCATTTTTCAATCGCTCTATTAACCGTTCAACATGGATGCGAACACAGGCTAACTCCCGTGAATGGTCTACATCAGTACCTGGTAATTGCTTCTTGCCTTTTGTAAAACTTGGAATCTTTAATGGCGGCCCGGTAGTCCAGTGGTTAGCACATCGGCTTCACAGTGCAGAGGTACCGGGTTCAATTCCAGCTCCGGCCTCCCTGTGTGGAGTTTGCATGTTCTCCCCGGGCCTGCGTGGGTTTTCTCCGGGTGCTCCGGTTTCCTCCCACATTCCAAAAACATGCATGGCGGGCTGATTGGATACTCTAAATTGTCCCTAGGTGTGAGTGTGAGCGTGGATGGTTGTTCGTCTCTGTGTGCCCTGCGATTGGCTGGCAACTGATTCAGGGTGTCCCCCGCCTACTGCCCGAAGACAGCTGGGATAGGCTCCAGCACCCCCCGCGACCCTAGTGAGGATCAAGCGGTACGGAAAATGGATGGATGGATGTATGAATCTTTAATGTTGCACCCCTCATAGCAACTTCATCTGTTATTCGAAAACCCCGATCTGCAAGTATCACATCATATGGTTCAATCATTTCCAACGTCTGCACCTCCGAACGAACAAGAACACCTCCAAAACATAAACACTTACTGGTTTCTTTCAGACAATATCAACATAAACTTTTTCAAGCAATTATGCAATGGGAAAAAAACCTAGGTAACTGTAACACAAAAGAATATAATGCTCAAATATAAAATGAAAAGAATTGATAATTTAATATAAGCTTACATTACCATGAGATCACTTGTTTTTTTCGTTGTCTTTGCATCGGCTGGGCTTGCTGGCTGAACTCGGACCTTGTGGCTGGGCGTGGGAAAGCCGGACGGTTGCTTGGTTGCGCGTTGAAGTTTTGGACTGTTAGGATTGTATGATTGCCTTTTACGACTGAGCCAGTAGGGGGCAATATAACCTTACTTTTGTTCGTAGTGAGTGACGTCGTCGGCCCAATAAAAAGGGACACGCCTTTTCTTTTTCTCTTCTCTCTCAACCAGGGGTGTAGTGGGCGCGGTACGCGGGGGTACGCCGTCCACCCACTTCTCCCGACGCCACATTCCATTTTTATTTCGGTTTTAGCCTTGCACTGTCTGCGGGTTATTGAAATGTTTGTTGATCATTGTTCTAATGCGAGTTATGCTTAATAACGTTGGCCTGTGATTATTTTGGAGTAGTATCCATCCATTTTCCGAACCGCTTGATCCTCACGAGGGTCACGGGGGGTGCTGGAGCCTATCCCAGCTGTCTTCGGGCAGTAGGCGGGGGACACCCTGAATCAGTTGCCAGCCAATCGCAGGGCACACAGAGACGAACAACCATCCACGCCCACACTCACACCTAGGGACAATTTAGAGTGTTCAATCAGCCTGCCATGTAGGTTTTTGGAATGTGGGAGGAAACCGGAGCACCCGGAGAAAACCCACGCAGGCCCGGGGAGAACATGCAAACTCCACACAGGGAGGCCGGAGCTGGAATCGAACCCGGTACCTCTGCACTGTGAAGCCGACGTGCTAACCACTGGACTACCGGGCCGCCCTATTTTGGAGTAGTAAAACATTACATTTAACGTTAGTTCAACTGGTGTTGTAGCCTATGATTGATGTTCTGTATGTATATATAGAACATCCCAGAATCGCATACACCCACTTAAAAAATCCCCGAATCGCGTACACCCACTTAAAAAATACCCACTACACCACTGCTCTCAACCTGTTCAAAACACGCCGATACATGGCTGAAGGAAACACCTCTCTCATCGTGTCATTCTTGGATGTTAGGCAGAAGGATGCCAATCTGCACGCGCTGTGAAGCAACTCATGGACCCTTTGTTGTCAACCCGCGCCACTTTCGGCCTGCCTGGCTTGGAGGAGCTCCGGCGGGAACAAACTGGCAGCACCGCTTCTGTACCGGCCCGTCGCGTGCATATTCGATGAGGTTTATTAGCCCGTTGCTTGACACCCGCGCCCCTCCCGACTTCCCACAAGATCCCCCTGATCAGAGCTGCATTGCGGTCCGCGCGCGGAGCAGCCCTGGCTGGGCCGTGTTTTGCAGCAGCATTGTATGACATTTCGTGCGGGTGGGCGTGAGCTTTTCATCCACTTCGCTTGCAATACAAGCCACTTTCGACCCGACGGGCGCGGCGAAAGTCCGGCAAGGTCAGGCGCGTAGCATCTTTTCATTCACGGAATGTCGCGCGGGTGTGCGTGGAACTTTTCTGCCCTTTGTGTTAGGATCCATTGTTTGTCCACAGTGTCGCACCTCCCTTTTGATTTTTCGCCCAGGACCTAACCGATGCTGTCGCTTGGCCCCACCAGAGCTGCGTGGTGCCTGGCGGGCCGGGAAAGGCGAGTGTTGCAAGTGAAGAGGTGGAAGACGTCGCGCACACCAACACGACGTGCCGTTACCAAAGCTGCTGCCCGCTCGGCCCCGCCAGAGATGCACCTTGCTTTGAGGGCCAGGGGGGGCGGTGTGCAATCAAAGAGAAGAAAAACTTCTAAGCAAACCGCGCGAAGGTCCGGGACCGAAACGATGCCACCCGCTTGGCCCTGCCAGAGTTGCGCGGGGCAGGGAAGCCTCGGAACGCGCGTTGCTACATCCGAAGCCTCGAGAGACGGGATTCCTACATCACCGCCAACAAATTGTTTCGCGGGTGATTGGAAATAAAACGGCGCACCGGATCGACAATGAGCTGACAGGTGACCCTGACTAGAGGTAAGATCGGGCCGCCCGAGCCCGACCCGACCCGACTTCGGGCTTCTCTCTCGCTGACTTTTTTTGTTGTTGTTCGTTACGAGGCCGTGAATAGTTTTGGCCACGAGAGACCATGGTTCGCAAAAAAACAGAAGTGGCCTCATCACAACACGTACTGTACTAAACAATCGCAATGACATTTCAAAGAACTCCTTCATGTCTCTATGATCCACCCGTCATTGTTCGTCTTTGTCTCTCTGCTTCTCTCTCTTAAAGTGCCGTGCTAGATTCTTAAGGACGCACTGCTGTTGGGGTTTACGGCCCTATTTTCAACCCGTCAAAATGACGGACGGCCTTAAATTTTTCCTACAACTCTTTAAAAAAATCCGTCAATGATGGAAAATTGTCGGTTAATGTACCCTCTGCAGAAACAGAAATACATGTTTAAAAGATGTAAATAATTATACAGACTTGTTTAACTTAGATTTCGTGACAAAAGACAGGCTTAATTTGTTATCACAAATCACCCCTCTTCCTCCCGAGTCATCACAAAAAAATAGGAAATGTCTGGTTTGCTTCGGGCTCGGGCTTACAAATCAAGTTAATTGGTCGGACTCGGGCCGCTGTTCCCGGTACCGACGGGTCTGCTGTTCGAATCCCGCCCTGTCCGAGTTATGTGTTGAGATGTCCTTGGGCCAAGACACCCTCCTTCCTCGAGTGCCGCTCACACCGTTGGACGGTGAAGGTTTGATGGTGGCCGCAGGGGCACAATGGCAGACACATGTGTCAGTCTGCCCCTGGGCAGCTGTGATGACATACATTCCTAGCCTCCGTAATTATATGAAAAGTATCTCTCCCCTCAAAGCAATTTGAGTCTGTTACACAAACGCACCAAAACAATAATGTTATTTATTATGATTTACTTATTTTTTTAAAATTATTATTGAATAACAGATTTACTATCTAAACTGACGTGTACTTCTAAAAAAATGCCATAACACAGTTATCCTACTGTCATGTACTGGAAATTAATAACACTTAGTGTGTAAAATTACCACACCGCCCACTGTTGTCCTATAGTAATATACTGTCAGACAAAATACAGTCCTACGGTGTTAAAACGTGTTTGTGCTCATAGTTACATGTCTTGTGGAACCTATAAAGACACCAAAAAAAACTATTCTGCCAGTAATATAATTTTATTTACAATGAGTCGGACTGGAACAGGTTGATTTCGGCAGGATAGCAGCTTTATTCATGAGAGTGTAAGCAAATACAAGGGACAGTATATCTTTTTCTTGAATGCTTCAATTTTTGATTCAATGAACTGTTAGCCAGCTAACACGACGAGGTGAGGCAATTGACGTCTCAGAAAGCAGAGTAACGTTACCTGATGGGCAGTTCCTCGCTACGGCCGTTGAGGAGGCAAAGAGTGTCACAACGAAATGGCAACCGTCGAACGAAATGGCGGCAAGTTGAGGGGTTCGTAGTTTTGTAATGGATAGCTCTTTGTTCAGAATGGGCAAAAGGAGAGATGGAATCCTTTGAAAGCAGCTTTTTTATTTTCGAACGTCTGCACCTCCGAACGACTGAGAACACCTCCTTCTGCTAACACAAACACTTCCTGGTTTCCTTCAGCCAATCAGACAATATCAACCTAGGTAATTGTAACACAAAATAATATAATGCTCAAATATAAAATGAAAATAATTGATAATTTAACACAAGCTTGCATTACCATTAGATCACTAGTTTTTTCGTTGTCTTTGCATCGGCTGGGCTGGCTGGCTGAACTCGGACCTCATGGCAGGGCGTGGGAGAGCGACAGCGAGAGCCAGAGAAAGAAAGGATGTGTGGATGGGTGTGGCCACGTGTCTTCCAGCACTGTGCTTACACGGATATACAAGCTAGCTTTCTTTTGACCACAAAAATGTGCATATCTTCACATGTATTTGCTTCAGGTTGAATTCCTGCAGCCTAAAAGGAACATTAATTTCATCATGCAACTCATCCCTATGAAGAAACATTAACATTCAGAAAACGTGCTCAGCTCGGCCTGAAAACGAATTTAAAGCAATACAAACTAAAAGTGGGTGTCACACCTAAACAAAAGCACTTATGCACACATTTCAACATGTATTTAGTTCAGGTTCACATCCTGAAGCCCAAATGAACATTAATTTGATCAAAAACTCATTCCTATGAAGAAACATTAACATTCAGAAAACATGCATCCTATTTTATCAATTAACCTGTTCACAAAATGTGTTCCATTGCCACCATTTATAGTCTCTGGGACACCATACCATGATATTGTAATGCCCTTCAATGCGGAAAGGAGGATGCACGCAGCCGCTGATGTAATCTGTTGTTTTTTAAAAAACAAAAAGAGCAATAACACACACATTCATCGGAGTTGCTGTTGGCCACAACTCACGCCCATGCACTGAGACTAACCGGAGCCAATAGTCGCCCAACCTAGCTCGTCCCCTCTCTATGACCTCACCACATACAAGAAACAGATACAGTCAAAAAAAACTCGGTTTTCGTACTTAATTCGTTCCAGAAGACTGTTCGGAAACCGAATAGTTCGGAAACCGAAACCATGTTTCCCATTGAAATCAAGTTAAAATGTTTTAATCCGATCCAAGTCAAGAAAACAACTTTTTTAAACCACTTTTTTTTTTACAATTTCACACCATAAACTGTACAAATGTAATGGGAGATTACCAATTTTAACATTAACATAGTAACATAAAAATTGGAGGAACATCTCTCTCTCTATCTGTCGTGGGGCGTGCGCCTCTCCCAGCTGTCGGCAGGCAGTAGGCGGGGCATTTCGGCATCCAAACTCCTTCGCCAACACAGACACACGCAGACCTGACTCATATTTTGCGATTAAATCTTTCTTAAATTCTATAGTTTTGCGCACTATTTTCCTCTTTTCTTCACCAGGTTAACCACTTCCACTTGCTTTCTTTGGTGCCATGATTAGGGGCTGATACATGATGCAAACATTACAGTCCAATATTACGTAGTTCTCACCAAACACGTCTGCTTTTTAAAAATAAATTCTTAATCGAACAATACAAACTCGTCTGCTCACAAGCTGTTTCTGTACGATTATTGCTTAATAATGAGACACCGGACACCAGAGTGTTCATTATGTGCCGCTGCATTGAAAAATGTAAACAAACGCACGCACCCTTCCCCCTCCCCCCTTGCTGCTAGGGCAAACCATTATGAAAAGAGGGGGATTTCACTCGGCCTAACAGAAGCATCTCACCAAACACGTCTGCTTTTTTTTATTGAACAATACAAACTGGTCTGCTCACAATGGACGCTACACTAGGAAGCGTTTCACCAAACACATCTGCTTTTTAAAAAAAATCTATTGAACAATACAAAAACGTCTGCTCACAATGGTCGCTTCCTGTGTTGCGACGAAACTCAAGGGAGCACGGCGACAAGAGGGAGCGCCTCTACAAAAGGGAGCACGGCTACACAAGGTAGCGTCACTTCGCTCCTCTCGGCTTTGCTACCTCCTCTCGGCTTCGCTTCCACACGAGGAAGCGAAGCCGAGAGGAGTGAAGTGACGCATTCAAGTGCGCTCAGTTAGTTCGAGAACCCAAATTTGTTCGGCATCCGAGGCATAAAAAACTCGAAATTTTAGTTCGAAAACCGAATTGTACGAGAACCGAGACGTCCGAAAACCGAGGTTTGACTGTATTACAATATCATATCATTGAGTAAAGCTTTTAGCTACCGTTAATTCAAAAAATTTCAACCATTTTTAAAAAGCCTCAACCAAGACCAGGCAATATGGCTTCCCTTCATTTTTGCTTAATTTAACGAAACCCATGAGCATTGTCTGAAATGCAAATGTATCTCGAAGAAAATGACCCCGTTTTGGATACAAATTACCTTGTGTATTAAAACCATCCCCCAAGCCCCTCCTTTTCTTTCTTAACATTGGTTAAAACCATAAAATCATGTTGCTAATAGCAAGTCCCCCCTCTCAAAAGGTATGTTATTAGTTCTGGGCCACCTGATAACTTTGTCTTGTTTTCACATCCAGTCGTCCTTCCGAATGTCACTTTGAAGTTGGAGATGCTTCTTGGGGCTGACGCATTCCTTCCGGCGGACAGCATGACCGGTCCTTTCTGTCACTTTGTTGGGTCCCGTTCATCTCGGCTGGTGCCATTTCCACTCGAGGACCCTCAGATACACCTGCTCGGGATTCGTCTGTGGTTTCTCGACCAGCACATCATGGATGCTCCCACCGGTCGAGTCTGCTCCTTGAATTGAGGGATGAGAACACTCAATGAGTCCATGTTTGCCTTATGGGGAATAGAATCATCTTTTGAGGAGCGCCCGGGTCCATGGATCATCATGGAACAGGGAACTCCTGGTCATGTTCCAGCTTATAAGGTGTGAAACCTGTGGCGGAATTAATGGTGGACCTCATGGTGAGAAGCGCAAGTGGCAGCGCCTCATTTTCCAGTTCACAATTGCGTAGAAAATGTCAGTAATTTTTATGGTCTCCCAAACAACATTTGGAAGGAAGAAAGAGACACCATTCTCATAATAATCAATTTAGTTTCAATTCAATTTCTTTAATTGAATTTTGCCCATATAATTCATACTTGCTTCCAATCCTGCAGATTGTGGATGGCAGGAGCAATAGTGTCTCTATTTAAATGTGAAACACGCATCCTATTTTATCAATTAACCTGTTCACAAAATGTGCTCCATTGCCACCATTGTCTCTGGGACACCATACCATGATATTGTAATGCCCTTCAATGCGGAAAGGAGGATGCATGCAGCCGCTGATGTAATCTGTCGTTTTTTTAAAAACAAAAAGAGCAATAACACACACATTCATCGGAGTTGCTGTTGGCCACAACTCACGCCCATGCACTGAGACTAACTGCCAATAGTCGCCCAACCTAGCTCGTCCCCTCTCTATGACCTCACCACATACAAGAAACAGATATTACAATATCATATCATTGAGTAAAGCTTTTAGCTACCGTTAATTCCAAAAATGTCCAACCATTTTTAAAAAGCCTCAACCAAGACCAGGCAATATGGCTTCCCTTCATTTTTGCTTAATTTAACGAAACCCATGAGCATTATCTGAAATGGAAATGTATCTCGAAGAAAATGACCCCGTTTTGGATACAAATTACCTTGTGTATTAAAACCAGCCCCCAAGCCCCACCTTTTCTTTCTTAACATTGGTTAAAACCATAAAATCATGTTGCTAATAGCAAGTCCCCCCTCTCAAAAGATATGTTATTAGTTCTGGGCCACCTGATAACTTTGTCTTGGTTTCACGTCCAGTCGTCCTTCCGAATGTCACTTTGAAGTTGGAGATGCTTCTTGGGGCTGACGCATTCCTTCCGGGCGGACAGCATGACCGGTCCTTTCTGTCACTTTGGTATTTGCCACCTACCAAAAATTCCAATCACTGTACTTGGTTCAACACATATAGGATCAGAGCAGTTTAATTTGATCGGTCCTTATTGGACATAAGCCGAATCTTGACAATTTGCCCATTAATAACACGAACAGGTGTATCTTCTTACCTGTTTAAAGTGGAACGCTCCTTGGTTACTGAGTCTGAAGGTCCTGATCCCGATGTTGGTCTTTTTCCAGAGAAATCCTGTTCGTGAGAAGAAAAATTCCTGAACATCTTGACAATCATATTGGTCTCCATGTTGACCAGAAAATGTGCTGTGTCCAGGTTCAAAAGTAAACCACAAAATAACTATATAAATTCGATTTAAGCCAATAAATTGATGAGATGCCGTAATGTAATGGAGCATCAATGTTGAGTAAGGGAGAAAAGTGGTGTACAATATGCTGGCGTGTGTGCTCAAATAGTCTGTGTCCGAGTTATGTGTCGTTGTGTCCTTGGGCCATACACCCTCCTTCCTCGAGTGCCGCTCACACCGTTGGACGGTGAAAGTTTGATGGTGGCCGCCTGTGTCAGTCTGATCCTGGGCAGCTGTGATTACACATGTACAAAGCCTACGTACTTACATGAAAAGTATCGCTCCCCTCAAAAAAAGCACCAAAACAATAATATTTATGATAATTTACTTATTTTTT